>CM040242.1:211376582-211543662 GCA_022545495.1 Chrysanthemum lavandulifolium
TTGACGCCTTGACCATTCAAAAATCACTTTACAAGTATTTACGTCAAAATGTCATCCTACAATGGTTTTATAATGATTTATGGTGAAATTTTCACTTTTGTCGAAAATAATGTCACGGTAATTTCGTGAAATTGACAAAATGGCTTCAAAAACTAGTCGTAAACCGAAAAGGCCGATCGTTAGGAAACTAATTCAACAGCTTTTAGAAAGTTTGTATCGAAATCTAAAAGTTTCAGTCAGAGTTTTCGCCATCGAGGTCTCGAACATAAAGATAAGGGTTAAAGATGGTGATTTTGTCTAATTGTTGTGTAAAAGTGAGTTTCGCCAAGTTTGAGCAACCGTAATTAATTTATTAAACTCCGCTATACAAACGGTCGATTGTTTTGAAAAATATGCTCGGTGATCTTGATTTTATTAGAAGACATTTCGCTTCAAAAGTTCCACATCATTGATAAAAACAGCCGCTAACATGGTCGCTTTTAGTTATCGTAATACTTATCTCGTAAAAATAATATAGTTTTTCGTAAAATAATAGTTACTGCAATTTTATGAAAACGCATATCTTCGCTGCTTCAAACTGCTTTCTACGATAATACGCCCCCTTAGCTTCGTATCAAAGTATACTAATATATTTTGACAAGTCGAAATAATTTGTAAAGCTTAAGGCTCGTTTTGACTCGAACAAAGTAAAACATGTTGCTGAAATTTCGAAAATTATATATTTGGTCGTCAAACTTTAAAAATTCATAACTTCTTCGTTATAACTCCGCTTTTATCCGCTCAAGCCGCCACGGATTCGCTTTTAAAGTATATTTCTAAATATCAAGGCCAAAAGTCGTGCCTACAGTCGGATTTTCCAGAAAATCAAAACAAGGACAGAACATATTTTATACGATCGAAAATAGTTTTTCTGCATTAAACTTATTCTAATCCCTTCAAAGCAACTCCAAAGCTAGTCTAATCCTACCATACACCTTCTTAGGGTGTCATGGGTTCCTAAACATCATCAAGACCAAAGTATACCAAGGGATAATTATAGATGACCTTATATATATATATATTTCTAAAAATCATGTAAAAATGGTATAAACAACACAAATCATGCATGCTTGCTCCAAAAATGAAGAGATACTTATGAAATGAAAAGGAGATATGAAAAATATAAATGATATGCTTACAAGTATTATGATGAGGTGCAAAGAACAAGGTTTAGCCTAAATACTCTAGATTTTTATTTCAAAATCTTAATAAGAGTATTATCTAGATTGTTAAAACACTTGGACTTGAGAAAAATTTTGATCCCTTCTAGCTTCTTGATGTGGCCGGTTTTGGAAGAACACAAAGAGAGAAGAAAAAGCTTTTTACTAACTATGTGAATTATTGTAAAGTGAATGAAATGAGATAGTAATTCAAGTAAGACTTTTATGTAGTGTAATAATATTTTCAATCAAGAAACCATGCCACCAATTAATGACACCCTCCCCCTTGGTCGGCCAAGGGGGGAGGAATGTGTCTAAGATATTTTTTTTTCTTTTCTAATTATTGTGTAAATGTTTACTTGAATAATTTGTAAGAAAGTGTAAGTAAATGTGTAGGAAAATGTAACTTGTAAGGTAAATGGTAACTTTTTGGTACAAGTAAATTTTTAATAGGTCAAAATAGAATGTAATGAGATAATAAAAATTGTAAAAATACATTCCTTGTGAAATTTGAGTGATAAAATAATTATCGAGTAGTTTTTAAGAAAAACGTCGTAATAATATAACTTTAACGATTTATATACAAAATAAATTTAAAACACTAGGTAAACTAAAAATATAGTTTTTATAACTAAATGTAAGTTTAAAAATACATCGGGATCATTTTTGAAAGTAACGGATTAAATGCTCAAAATAATAACTCACGCGATAACGTTTATTTAATATAAGAAATTACGCGTTTAAGGTAAAATGCAATGTCATGAATGAACTAACGTGATGCAAATGATGCTAATGAAATGTAGACTAATCTTAGTCCATATGAAATGTTCGTGATGATATAATCATGAATTCGCCGCTAAACCTTTAAGGTTACGCGAATCTAGAACACGTAAACCTAGTTTACGATAAATGTTGAAATAGTGTAACTTGAGAAATGACTTGAAATTGCGAGTTGTCACATCCTTCACCCTCTGCAATAAGCATGTTAGGAAATAATGGCACTACAACCCCACCGTATCCTACCACACTTTGACATATTAGAAAACACTTTGGTCATGAGTACTTTTGATGGATAAATGTTTTTATGAGGTTGTAGGTTTTGTTTCAAGATCCAAAACATTTGAATAAACCCGATACATCAAAACTTGGTTTTACTAATAAAGATGTTTAAGCATACCCTCAAATATGTAATTTGAAAAATTGAACACCCCGCCTGCTGCAAGGCGAGATCAAGGTCACATGCATGTGGGAAGAGCATCCCCACCCCTTTTGTGACTCAAGCAAAGGTAAGAGGGTATGAATAAGAAACCCATTGTGGGAAAACTCGACTTTGTGAAAGTTTATAGTATTGTCATGTCTATACCCCATCAATGTGAGTTGTTCAATAATTTTAGCGACCGCAAGTGGTAATACCTTCAAGATCTCTAAGATGAAGATGTTCTCTTATAGATTCCTCAGCATAACAATTTGAGTGCCATCCACCCACTAATTAATTGTTGTACCCCTCCTCGCTTGTTGAGGCAATAGCGGCTGCAAAACTTTCCGACAGGGTACATAAGATAGTAGGGTTTAATAATAGAGCAAACCTCGATGTCGCTTTGCTTAAAAAGGCTACTATCTCAAATAAATCATCATGACCTTCCGGTAATTCCAAGCATGCGACCATGTTATGCTTGTTGACAAAATCAAGAGAGGATCCATGAATGAATAAAGTTAGGGTTAGAAAAGGGATTAAGTCGAAAAGCCTTTATTGTTCGTGGTGAAAGCAATTGGAAAGTTATGCAATTTATAGAGATTTCGAGAATGTTGGTTGAACCGCCTTTATAGATATTTATGCTAATAAGTGAAGAGAAACCAATTAGGAAACCCTTTTATAAGAAAACAAAGTGTTAATAACTCTACTTGCAAAAGCAATCATTGCATACAGATTTTTGGAATAAGTACTAACGGTTAGTTCATCAAGACTAACTATGCTTATCAAGATTAACTTATAACCATCAAGATTAACTTTACCCATCAATATTATCATATAGTTTGGAAATTATAATACCGAAACCCCATTTTGAAAGGATTAATGTGGTGATGACACTTAATCAAGGTCACTCATATGGCCTCGGTTTGGTGAAAACCAATGATTTTAGTGCATAGCACCGCCTGTGATGGATAGTCCCATTAAAAGGGCCTTCCGATGTGGTTTCCAACTCATGGCGGTGTTGCCTCCAACACAAGTGTTGAATTCACGGTTGGTCCGTTCTCAAGCCGATGCCCTTAGGCTAGTCACACTATCTGTAAACAGATAGAATGGCAAAGAGTGGGTTAATGCAGAATGATCTGACCAACTAAAACCATCAATTCATGTTCATTTTAGTTACATGATGCCACATATTGCTTAGGCATAACATATTCCATTGTTACAGCAAGTTCCATCATGTGGTGGCTTCAAGATGAGCATAAGCAAGAGAACCACATGTGCTGTAACACCTAGTCACCAAACCATATCCATACTGCTTGTGTTATACCTGAAAAGTTAGTCCAAAACCAAGAAAACACAATCCAAGACATTTTCTTGCCAATCCGTATTAACTTAACACAATCAGTATTCACCTGATAACAATCAGTACTAAGTACCAGCTTACAAAACTTTACAAAATAGAGAGATAAGACATATTATGGATGAAGCATCCCAATACTTGTGACCAAGTACTGAAACCTCCCCAAATCAAAAGCTTTAGTTAAAAGATCTGCAACATTGAACTCAGTATCAATGCTTTCAACCTGAATGAGTTTCTTTTCATTATAGTCTCTTATAAAATGATGTCTTATCTCTATATGTTTAGCTTTAGAATGAAAAACTGATTTTGATAATGCATATAGTAATTGTTATCAACATAAATGACAATGCCTATGAAATTATACCCATAATCAAGCATCCGATTCTCAATCCAGAACTTGACCACGACAACTTGCAGCAGCCTACATACTCATTTCGCCAGAGTTTCCACAATGCTCGCTTGCACTACCATGAAATCAACCTATCACTAAGAAACCGACATCCACCGTGGTTGATTTCTATCAAGACTTGCCCAAGATAATCACCGCCGAGTATGCTACCAGATCAAAGGGAGAGTCCTTGGGATACCAAAGGCCTAGTTGAGCATGGCCTTTCAAATATCTAAAGATTCTTTTAATTGCATACAAGTGAGAAAGCTTTGGAGAGACTTGGAATCTTGCACATGCACATACAGCAAACATAATGTCTGGTCTGGAGGCAGTCAAATACATCAATGATCCAATCATGGATCTGTAGAGATGCTAATCAACATCTTCACCATCAGCATCTGGAAGTAGTGGCTTATTGTGCTCCATGGGAGTGCTTGCAATCTTTGTATTTTCATAGCCAAACTTCACTAAAATTTCCTTGACATATTAATCATGACTAATAAATATGCCATATGTCTTCCGCTTGACCTGTAGCCCAAGAAAGAAGGTGAGCTCTCCCATAGAACTCATCTCGAAACCCGCTATGCATCAACTTTTCAAACTCTCTCGCGATAGCTCCCGCTTGGTTGATCCAAAATAATGTCATCCACATATCTCGTACTAACAGATATCAGCCTTCACATTCTTGATGAATAGAGTCTCGATCAATCTTCCTCTTTCAAGCCATTGCCCAAAAGATACTTGGCCAAAGTTTCATACAAGCTCTTGGGCCTCGATGCACTATAGAGTGCCTTCTCGAACTTTGTACACTTTGTCTCGAAAGGTTGGATCTTCAAACCGTGAGGTTGACAGACATACACCTCCTCCTCAATCTTCCCATAAAGGAAAGCACTCTTCACATCCATCCGTATACCGTGAAGTCTTTGTATGATGCAAAGGCTGTGAAAAGTCCGATAGCCTCAATCCGCCACCGAGCAAAGACTTATTCATAATCAATCCCTTCCCGCCCATGTATACCCCCGAGCTACCAGCCTAGCCTTGTTCCTTATTACTACACCCCTTTCATCCTTCTTGTTTCGAAACCCACTTAGTGCCAATAGCTCTTGCCATCGTGAAGATCCACCGTAACCCATACATCTTGAAGTTTAAATTGGAGAAGGTCTTCCCGCATTGCTTCTACCTAAGATTCATCTTCAAGAGCTTTGTAGACTTTCTTTGGTTCTCTTGAAACAAAACAGTAAAGAGAAATGTTTGTGAGGCACCATGATTTCTTTTCTTCATAGATGGCAATCAAGAACTCGCTTCACTATGTCAAATTTAGATCTTGTAGTTCTTTCAAGATTGACATCCCAATAACATTCTCCAAGGGGTGATCCTGATTGATTCTTCCGTGTGGTGTAGCAGAACAACATATGATAAAGCTATATTAGTCATATCAATCTCATCGCCTTCCTAAAAGGATCAGAACCTCAGATTGACCGATGGAGTAGTCCGAGGACCATCGCACTAAAATCTGCTCATCAAGACTAACTTGCGCTTATCAAGAGTAACCACGCTTGTACTTAACACTTGAGGTTCACCACCGGTTCATCCAGATTCGCTGCATCTCCTTTAGCATTAGATTCATGGGTCTTTGGAGGTCGATCATCGCCTTTGTTTGCCTCCCTTGAAGAAGTACTTCCACCGAGTTGTCATTCCAAATGGGCAATAGAATGCAATCATCATCCTCATCGAATCAGATCCGACCTTGCTTTTCGCCTGCAATAATGTTAGAATCCACGTAAACAGTACATAGTTCATAGATTCTCTAGCATATCAATATCAAAAGCCATGTTGGTCCTTGCCCTCTACACTAGGTTTATCCTCAAGAAACTCTATGTGCAGATTCTCTTCTATCTTTCCGGTTCTAGGATTATAAACCCAAAGGCTTTACTATTCAAAGGAGTAGCCAACCGTATATCCACTATCATATTTTCCATCAAACTTACCTAAGTGGTCAATGGTATTGAGAATAGAGACATGACACCCAAAAGGTTTAAAAGTCTAGTGTGGGCTTCGCTAAAATAGCTCATAGTGAGTCTTGCCACGAGGCTTCACAATCAAGACTGCTCGAACATAACAAGCGATTAACCCCAAATTTCAAAATGTTGTGGGTAACTTGGAATATGCTAACATAGTCCTAGCAATTTCAATCAATGTCCTATTTCTCCTTTCAAGAACCCCGCTTTGTCGAGGAGTTCTAGCTACACCGTATTCTCTTTAATACCCTTAAGTTGACGTAAATCATTCATCACTTGGTTTTTAAACTCGTCCCATTATCACACCTAATGATTTTAACCTTCTTATCAACTAGGTTTTCTACTGCAGATATGTAAGACTTAAGGATTTCACTGATCTCATCCTTAGTGTTCAAAAAAGAAAACCCAAGTAAATCTGCTAAAATCAATAGTCACAACCAAGCAATACTTCTTAAAATCCAGGCTGCTAACATTAGTGGGGCCAAATAAGTCCATGTGCAAATTTATGAAGTGGTCAAGTGATAGAGTTAAAACTTTGGGCTTACAAGAGGCTCTATGCTACTTTCCTTTAGACAAGCAAGACAGTCTGCTTATTTTCAAATCTTTTGAATGTAAACCTCTTACAAGGTTATTTTAGCTAAAAGATTGATTACCTTAAATTTCACATGACCTAGCCTTCTATGCCATAACATAGATTCATCCAAAGAAGTGTAGTAACTAAACATGTAAGATTGTCTTTGGGCACTATGTTCTTCATATTGACATCAGAAGATTGCTTTTCCTAGAAAACTTAAGTAGAACCCCGATCATCACTAGTCAACTTAAAGTTAGGAGATAAAACCAAGCAATCAAGATCTCGTGAACGTAACAAAATTCTTCTTGTCACACATTTGTGATCCACTGAACAGACTATATTTGAGTTCTTTCACATAGTACACATCTTCAAAGTCCAAATTACCAGTCTTGATTGTGCCTTTACCCGTAATTCTTCCACCTATTCCACCTCCAAAAGAAACATATCCTCCATTCAAATCGTGAAGTCCGAAGATAGGATAGATTTCAACATGTGTTTGGAACACCCACCGTCCCGAATAGCCAAGATCATCATTATTGTTGAGTGTGCTGCACATAAAACAAAGGAAATTAGTTCTTTGGGGACCCAAGCCATTATCGACTTGGATCTCCTCTGCATCAATGTAATCATATTTCTTGAGAGTAATCGATGCATTGTTGGGTTGAGTGGTCTTTCTCACCCAATGTCGAGGGCTTAACCGCATTGCCTTGTTTCCCTTTGTAGTATTCATTTTAGAGCCAAGATGTTTCATTTTAGGCTTAAAAGTATTAACTTTTGGCCTATCAAGATAAGTCTTGGCTCATAAGTATTAACTTTTTCTTGTAAAACTTGATTTGTTCATCATAAGAGTTAAAGGTTTTTGCCGATTTAAAGGACCTTGTGAAGTAGATGATGATTTTGAAAAGTTTCTTTAGGTATTTCATCAAATACTGGTTGTGATCTAGCAGATTAATCGCCTTGCATAATTCAAAGGTTTTATGCCGCTGAGAAGAACCGCCTGGGGTCATGATGGGTTTGGGTCTCATAGGATGTCTCAGATTGAGCTCGCAGATGAGAGAAACTACCACATACAAAGCAAGATTTATTATTCATGACAAATTCATCTCCTAGTTGTTCGATTTTAATCGGTTCCAGCTCTTGTTACTCTAGGACTAGATGACCTGCTTTATACATCTCAAAGATATTTTATCGGCTTTCTAATGTGTTTGTCAAATGATCTTCACTGGGTTTAGTGGTCTCGTTTCTTGCTTTGGTTCAGAGACTCTACAATAGCCTTTTTATTTTTAGATTCGCACATCTCTGTAAGGAGGTGTCACTAGCACTTTCAAACACTTCATCGCCTTTTCTGTGGAAAGTACTTTTGATTGTGGCCTCGGACAAATGTGGGTTCCTCAAACTCGCTAATCCAAAGGGCAAGATCTATACCAGAGGTGAATGAACTCCTCTCGAATGGGTGTGGTAAAGATTATAACCCATACTTGATTTTGCTTTGCCAATTAGAGCTTTTTCAAGGAATTTATCAACTCTCTCAAGTTGTTATAATGTTTTATGCGCCTCAAGAGCCTCAATACTTAAATCTATGTTATCTTTAGCTATAGTGACTTTCTCTAGTTCTTCTTTTAACACATTTATGGTGATTTTTTTAAAAGAGATTTCTCTATTAAGCACAACAATTGTTTCAGTAAACAGAGACTCATTTTCCTTATAGTGCTTAACTTGTTTTTCTAAGACTGCTAAGCTTATTTTATGATTTGCTAAGTTATACTCAGTTTTAGAAAGTTCTTCAGACACATTATCAAACCTGGTTTTTAGCTCTAAATATTTGTCTAATGGAATGCGGTATCTAAACAATTAAGTACCTCAGATACCAAAGCCATGTTGATTGGGGTCTCTTCTTCATCTTCCATGAAGCTCCAATCATATCCCAAGACCATCATCAGCCACCATTGCGCTTTCAAGAGGAGTTTTCAAGATCGTGATGTCTCCTCTTGCTCCTAGGGCTTCGTGATTCCTCGAAAATGCCCAAGCTTGCCACAGCTTGTAGCATTCAACCTTTCCTTATCAAACCCAAAGAACGCTCCCATCATTGATCTTAATCGCCTTCCGGTTTCTTCATGAACCTTTTGCCTCATGTCGATCGTGGAAATGTTCCATTTGATGTCCATCTATTCCATGTCATCTTCATGGATTTGTCTCAGATCATCATGAGTGATCTGGGATCCATGACTTTGTTTAGCTATGAAAGCATAGATTGTGCCTTCATTGATACCGCAAGAGTCACTGAGCTATCAGTATTAACATTAGTACAAGGAGTACTAACATCAAAGCTATCCACATCATTGCTAGTGACAGGGTGAGCCACAAAGGCTATGTTTTGTGACCCGTAATCGAAGATGCAGCTTGCTTTCCTCTTCATATCTTGTTCAATCACCTTAAAGTCGTTGAATGATTGTCCAACTTCATGGTTTCAAATCGCTTGTTCTTCCATATAATGACATGAGTGTCCCATTTTGGTGATGGAAGACTTAACAAACCCGAGGTTGACATCTTCTATGGAGAACTCCACATCCAATACAACCATTGACTAACAAGTTTTTGAAGTCTATTATAAATCGAGTCAATGGACCTATTGCACCAAAAGGAAGTTTTCAAATTCTTGCTTCAACAGTAGTCTTTGAGTTTTCTTGGTGACGTAATCTCCACCAAATCTGGTTTCAATGGCTTTTAACAAACTCGAGCATCTTTGTGTTTGTTGAAAGTGAGTTGATGATCATCATGATAGGATCACCTTTCACCGTAGTAGCCTTACCAAAGAACTTCTTCAAGAAGGGTCAAAGGAACTTCCTTTTAAATCGACCAAGTTTTCAACACCCTAGGCAAATGAACCTAATCGTTGTAGTGTAGTATTAGGGTAAGCCACGGGTATTGATATCGTTCTCTAGGGAATAGTGTCGTTAGGTGAAGTATATGTCAATTTAAGTCTAAAGGTGAGGATGATTATTTTGTATTTTATATTTTATGAAATGGAAAGGTACTGAATCTCGGTATTGGATTTGGGGGTTTGGTATTTCTACCGATTACTCTACTATTATCTAATTATCTAAACTAAGGTTGTGGGAGTCTATGTCTAATTAATGTGTGCTCGTATGATAGTTTAAAGATGTGTTTACTTAGTTTGTATTACTCCTTAATTATCTCCTATTGATGGTTGAGTGTCACGTCTTATTCCTAGTTGCGTTGTGTTTCTAAAGTTGTAGGGTATGCGTTTCTCCCTAACTCTTTGAACTTACCAAGGGTCTTGTCTACAAACCCACTAGAGATTATAGACTCCTACTCTAAGGCTCTTCGGATGGTTTAGCCTACAATCACTCGGTAATTATACTCTAAGGTTCACAAAGATGAATCAAGCATTATGCACAACGGATGACCTATCGCATTACTAGATCATAAATCAACTAAGATAAGAAACAACCAATCAATATTCAATAATTAAGTTTCATACTTCCTAAGCAAACACACAAATAAATTAGCGGACATGGAGAACATGCAAGCATACACACAAATAATCAAAGACATAATTGAATTAATGAAGCAAAGACTTATCTTGGTGTAAGATAGGTTAAAACCCTAAAATCTGTACAAGACACCTTAGGTTCGGTTTTAGGTTTTACCCAAAGACTCTCCACACAAAGACGAAAAATTCGGATTCTATATATAAGATTACAATTGCGACGGCCACCTTATGTTTAGTGACGCCGTCGTGTCGCCGCCATTAGGGTTTCGTCTTGGCCACGTTAACCTTGCGACGGCCACCTTATGTCCGCGACGCCGTCCTCTTGAATTTCGACGTCTTTCGGATTGCATCTAGGACGTCCGAGTAGCGACGGCCTACTCTTTCACCACTAGACGCCGTCTCTTGAAAATACGAGTTTTGAGTTACGTCGTCACAACACTGCGGGACGGCGTCAGAATAGCACCGACGCCGTCGCTTCTACATTCAAAGAATCGTGAGTGTCTCGATTTCGACTTTGGCCATTTTCTTCATATATTCGCGCCTTTCCGGTCAAATAAGTGCCATTCCAAAGATTTTGCCTTCACGAGACCTAAAAAGTGAAAAGGAACGATATTAAGCAATAACGGATACAAAAGTGATCAAATAAGGACTTAAACGACCCCTCAAAATGGTACCTTTTAAAACCTTATCACTAGGATCTCCTTTTATACACAAAGGAGATCCCTTACAAAGATAACTATGGACTAAGTGTATCATATCTTCTATTGGAATATAAGATATACTGTTACAACTCTTACACGAAATTCCATACTTACATCAGTACAAACTTAAAGCTATCAGTACTAACTTTCTCACTATCAGTACTAACTAGTTAATACTTATCATTTAACACTATCAGTACTAACTCTACTGAAATAAGTATTAACTCCCAAAAAGCATATTCCCAACACAAAGATTAATGGATTAAAGCTTCCAACACAAGTAGGGAAAGATGTATGGCTTCATTAGGAACCCATAACCCTTCCAATCAAGGGCTCTGCCAAGAAACTTATATTTCCATCTCTATGAATGGCTTCAGTCACTTGGGAACACACTCCTTGAGTAAGACCAACCATTACCTGCTATGATAATGTATTGGATGGACAAAAAAGGACCATCTTTCATTCCTCTCTATTCAATCCATCATACAACATCCGTCCAAGCCATTTATCCTTCACAAAATGAGACCCTACTTTACGGTACATCCATATTGAGATAGACCTCCTACATAGCCAAACATAGCTTTCTAGCTTCCTCCCTAGGCCAAACTAGAACAAACTATGGGGCTAAAGTAGGTATAGTCACACACTTAGAACTCCAAGGTACAAGGAATCTCACATTTGAAATGGCCTGCATATAAAAGACATCAACAATTTTGAGTTTTTCTTCTGTTATCCAAGAATCCAAACACCTCTTTAAGACAGTAACTACATAGTAGCCGGACTATACATCCATATATTCCCATCTCAGTCAACCATGGACCATTAAAAGACCATCTTGACATCATTAATATCATAGAAAAGCCAATTCCAAGACTACATCTGAGGACCAATTCCAAGACTGCTAATTCAACTTATCATGACACAGATTTAAGTTTGAAACTGAATATTCCATAACTTAGCCACTTTACTTGTATTCATAGTTTTCCTCACCTTAATAATCATAAGCTGAAGCCTTACTTGCTCTTTTATGTTCTGAATCACTACATCAACATTCTTGTGATTTTTGAGAAAAGTTTGTCATTCTTTTCTTTCCAAATGTAATAAACAGCTGCAGCAATGATGAATATGTTTACCACACTCAAAATTGAATTTGAACAAGTCATATCTTCCATCATTAGAACAATGTGATCCCATATATCATCACGAATATGAGAGATCTTAATATTCTGTTTTAAGCATTCCTAAACTTTTATTGAATACTCACACTGAAAGAACAAGTGATTGTGTGATTCATGAGTTTGCTTGCATAAAGGGCGGAAAAGAATTTCATTACTCCATTTCATCATTCTATCTTGAGTGAGAAGTTTCCTTTTAACAGCCATCCAAAGAGTGAAAGCCCATCTAGGATTACACTATGGGAACCAAACTGTTTTCCACCATTTCACAACTGGTAAATCTTCTTTGAAATCTCTCCAAGTCTCTTGTGTAGAAAAATTAACTAGCTACCTATTCTTTGTTTTCCATCTTACTGTGTCAATTTTGGAGTCATCTAAACTAGGGACATGGATTTGGCTCAGAATAGGGAATTTCCTATACCATTCATTTGGCCAATACCAATTATTTCCCTCAATCATTTCAGTCACTGAAGCATTGCACTTTAATCTTACATCATAGATACTTTTAATAGAGATAAATTTAGATAGAGGACCTAACATGTGCCAGTAATCATACCACATCAGAGTATCTTTTCCATTTCCAAGAACATGTAAGATGAAGGGTCTGAATTTATCTCTTAATTAGTAAAGCTTTCCATGTACCATTATCTTGATTCTCAACATTCACATCCCCAAAATACTTACCTTTAAGTTTTACCATGTTTACCTATTTGACCCATCGAATATTAGCATTAGTCAAAAGCTTTCAAATGTGTTTAACAAGTAAAACCTCATTCCACTGATCTAGTCTCTTCAAGCCTAAACCACCTTCCATTTTAGAGCAACAAACCACTGACCAAGCCACTTTAACCTTCCCCTTGCTGCATTTACCGTGATTCCACAAGAATCTTTTAAGAAGACTATTTATTTCCTTAACAACAGCTTTTGGGATTTTCAACACAGCGGCCCAATATGTCTGCATAGCAGTGAGAACAGAGGCAAAAAGTTGAAGCTTTCCTGCATATGACAATGCTTTAATTTTCCAATCATTGATCTTATTTCTCACCTTATCCACCAACACTTTGCAATCATTGATACCAATATTCTTAGCTAAAAGAGAGATGCCAAGGTATTTCATAAGCAACTTTCCAATGCTAAAAGGAAGAATATCAAGGATTCTTTGCTTCTCTCCTGCATCATCACTTCCCAAAAAAATTGTACTTTTCCCTATGTTTTGTTTCAAACCAGAAGATGCACTAAACTTATTCAAAGCATCTATGATAATCTTCACAGAGTTATAATCACCATGACTTAAGATTAGTAGGTCATCAACAAAAGATAGACGAGTCAAGTGAATTTCTTTACACCCTTTACGATACTTAAAGCCCTGAATTTGACTAATTTTTCTTGCCATCATTAATGAGAAAACTTCCATCATTAAAGTGAACAAGTAAGGTGAGATAGGGTCACCTGCCTAAGACCCCTACCACTTCTAAAGTATCCATGCATCTAACCATTGATATTAATAGTAAAAGCTGCAGAAATCACACATGTCATTACCCACTTTACCATTTTCTCTAGGAAACCAAACAATTTTAACACACATTCCAAAAAACTCTAATTCACTGTATCATATGCCTTTGCTATATCCACTTTTAAAGCACACCTTTCAGCTTCATTTTTGCAATTATAACCCTTTAATAGCTCTTGAGTAAGGATAAGATTATCTTGAATTAACCTTCAAGGTACAAATGCACTTTGATTGTGATTAACCAGATGATTGAGAGAGGCCTTAATTCTATTTGTAAGTATTTTGCTAATGCATTTGTAAATTACATTACAAAATGCAATAGGTCTATACTCATATACTTTTGTAGGGTGCTTAGTTTTGGGGACAAGTGAAATCACAGCTGAGTTAATCTCACCAAGTAATTTCCCATTGTTGAAGAAATCCTTTATAGCAGCACAAACATCATCTCCTACAGTACACCAAGCTTTTTTGAAAAATGCAGTTGTAAAACCATCAAGTCCTGGAGCATTTTATTACTAGTATTAAATAGTTGAGGGATTGTGATTTTGATTGCATTTGAAGAATTTTCATTACACCGGTTAGATATTTTGATTTGTAACTGTTTGATTTATACATTTGTTTGGCACTGTTCGATCTTTCGACATTTGGATTTAGATATTTGTTTAGCATTGTTCTCTCTTTTCACATTTGAGTTTGGTATATTTGGTTGCTACTGTTCCTTTGGTTTTTGTTATCATGGCAACTCGTAAGGATGATTCGTTACAATCTATTAGTATTCAGTTAAATGGTAAAAAATATTCATATTGGAGTTATGTCATGAAAATATTTTTGTGGAGGAAATTGATGTTGCTTCAAGTACAATGTGCTCTCGTCTTTTAGCACGATGCTCAACTCAATCGGGAACTTCATGACTTGGTTCCTCGAGATATGAACATAGCTCATTCAGAGCTATAGCTTGCATGAATTGATGTACTTCTTACCTTGACTCTTATTCATATTGAATCGGGACTCGTTCTCCCATGTTTGTGTATAAATCATTTAAAAAAAAAAAAAAAAAAAAAAAAAAAAAATTCTTCATCTTTATATATCATCTACTCCTTTCAAAACTTTATCATTTTTTTTCTTTCCATCTTTTATCTAATAATGAATATACTCCTTGTTATCTATAACATCTACGGTCCTAGAAATGTCATTCAATAATGGCACGGGATCATAGATGAAGTTCGAACAATTGATATACTCTTAGCAAGTATAATGGGATTGGTTAATATCAATCAATGCTCTTTGATGACATTGATTGAGGGGAGATTGGGTTTATATACCATTGGCTTCTGTGCTGGTTATGATGCTTGGTTATTTGTATGTTGTGGTGGTTTCTGCCGTGACTAAGCGATTATACTTTTGAAATATCGGTTGTGATTGTATCTTGCTCGGGAGTTTGTCGATGTGTGCTTTCTTTAACCGCCATATGTTGAAATGTTGAATTGATTCATGATGATCTCGTGTAATAATCAATGCTAGAAATGTTGTCTTATCCGTGTTAGCATATTATTACCACTCATTAGTTAATACCATAGGGACAAAACTTGTCATATAGTGAAAGTTATGCTACACTAGCGACTTACCCTTCCTCACGTTAAAACCACAAGGACCAATTGTGTCATATCACCTTAGTTACTTGGTATACCCCTAGCGTATTACCCATAGCGTATTACCATTTATTTAATCTCTTCTCATATTAGCGACCTAGCAAAAAGGTTTGACGCGTTTCCCTATATTTGCTCTCTTAAGTTTTTGTGTCTTAGTGTCTAACTTATCTTCATGTCCAGATTCTCTCGTTCTCGTGTGGTGTGATTACTTGACTCTCTCGCTTAGGTTCGATTTTCTATGATAATATATGTTTGTTGCTTATACAATGATTGAACGTGTTAAGTGTTTGGAATTTATTTGTTTGGATTATATTGGTTGGATACATTGATGGATGATTATAATGGATTGATTGTTGGGTTGGGTTGGGAATGTTCTTGGTGGCGAGTTAGATTGTTCTTGGTAGCGACTTAGTATGAATGTTCTTCATGGCGAGTTAGAGCTCTACTTAGCTTAATATCGTCTCCATGATGAATCAGTTCACTAATTTCCGACAACTTGGTTAGCGTAGTTAGTACTAGCCACTTGTATTTACAAGTTAGCGAATTAATAACCTAGCGACTTAGTTAACCACTTTGTAGCGACTTGGCTTGATACCGTATGGCGACTTGACTTTCTGAGCTAGCTTAATTATCCTAGCGACTTGGTTAGCGAGTTAACGGATAGCGACTTGTATTTACAAGTTAGCGAATTCGTTACCTAGCGACTTAGTTGTCTACTTTGTAGCGACTTGGTTTAAGTTTTATTCATGACAAATTGGTGCGTTTATGTTAGCGAATTAGTTTAGCAACTTAGAGAGCTAATCCTTTTATGACTTGTCCGTAGCTCTCAGATGACTACTTGTTTTTTCAAGTTTATATGATGTTCATAATCGAAATTAGTCTTAGGGTCAAGGATGTTTTAAATATTCAATGTTGTTGCTAAAATTGATTTCGCTCTCACTACTCCTAGGATCTCCTAATTAGACTTGTTGAATCAACTTACACTATGTAAACTATTATAACATCTACTTTAGGCAAAAGGTATTCACGTGCCAAATGTTTCTTTTGCCTCATACATGTGTGTTATATCACTTTACATGTGTATCTTGGCTCATGTCATGATCACTTGATATGCACTTTGCCTGTAAATCCCTTTATAAGCTCGTCATGTAATCATTTCTCTATATGAATGTTCCTCATTGTTATATCTTAATTATGTATGTTATCATATAGTTGAAAGGTGTCATATAGTTGCATCTTTGCCACTCTATCTCTCCGTATGTGTGGGAACTTCTTCAATGTTACTACTTCCTTGTCATAGGGTGCTCTCCTTTGTCTCACTTACTATGTATCATCTAACTTTGTTCCCATCCACATCGTTGATTGTATGATTACTCCGAATATCAATGGCAAGTTCAATCCACGAAAAGAGCGCTACTCCGTGGGATCATCCGAGTTCTCTTGACGATGAAATCCTTCAAAAGTCAATGGGTCGCTATTGGTAAAAGCAAGCATATGTGGACCCTCAGAGGCTCCAACAAAATCCGATACTCAAAGTTTCAATTGACATCCTCAAAACACTAACTTCTTGGAATATTGCCAAGCAATGCTCAATTCCTACCATCTACATTCAACAATTACGGAACACTGTTCAATGGAATAAAATCACAAACACGATACTCTTGCAAGTCGGATAATATGGAGTTCATAATTGATTCTCGATATTCCGAGCAAAGCTCTTGGAATCACACCATGTGACCACGATACGAATCTCGCTGGTCTTGACGATCCGATCGTATTTCTTATTTGGGCTATCGTAGCAAGATGTTCAAGAGCATCCGACATCATCACGGGTCACATGTATCAACCACGGAGAGCCATTACAATCATTCGAACTTATGCTTATGCGGGAAAACTTGAGGGGTTCGATAAAGTGAGAATTCCTATCTTGCAAATCCTATGGGGAATCTTTAATAGGGTTGATGTGAATGTCTCGGATCGTATTTGGGAAGAATTCTCGTTATCAATGAACACATTCATATCGATAGAACCTATTTCACGAACAATGTTCAAGGTGTGAAGAAGAGAACAAACTTGTAATTCCAGACATCGATTCTCCAAGCTTGTCATCCAAGATTTGCAACAAACTCACAACTTCACTCCTAGAGTCTCGAATCAACTCTACACAAAGCGAGAACATGAATTTGTTTTAGGAAACTTGAAATATGTTCCTAGAGGTTCGAATCAAGAAGTCGACGATCGTCTTACGGATGATATCAAGAAGAAGGACTACTTCAGCAATACATGAAAAGTGCAACCAAACTCTCTACTAATGGTGGATCCGTCGAAGACTCAAGACACGAAGGATCTTAGCCTTGAAAGCTTTGTTGGTGGAAGGCTCCGTGATGGTCACTACAAACTTCTTCAAAGACTCGAATGAAGACTTCTTCTAATACCGCTTATGTTTTGTTAACTTTGTGCTATATGTGGTGTATTAAATATGAACAACTGTGATACATGTAATAGTGCTAGGATTTGTACTATGGTTTCCCCTTGAAAAGGGGAAACATCCATGTTATCTTTTTTTCTTATCATATAAAATTGACACATTTTTCTCCTACAAATATTTTTCCTCATACTTATTTAAATCACTTGAGATCCAAAATCTCAAAGGATTTAAGATTTTGATCGGGGAGAAAATGTGATATAAATATGAAAGATGGTAAAAGATAAGATGACCAATTTTTTGCATACTTCTCCTTTATATGTGCTAAACAAGTTTTGAATCTCGAAGCATATATTATGGGGAGAACTCTCTGTAAATTCAAGTCATCGAAATTACACGACACTTTAAATTCTTTAAAGTACCTTGATCACATGGCTTCTAATCCTTTGATGATAAAGGTTCCCTACAATATGTGCAAAACCCTTTTCAACCTCGAGGCACATATTGAGGGGAGCAATTTATGGAAACCTCATCCTTCCGGAAATGCTATATTTACTTGATTTAATATGGGAAGTGATGTTGATATCTTTAGAAAATGGTAATCAAAGAAGTTAATTCTTTCTCACGCCTTGTGCTTAACATTTTTCAAATACTTGATGCACATGTTGAGGGGAGTTCTCGTTCTAAAATATCAAAACAATTCGGTACAAAATGCTTTGATAATATATCACAAGTATCTCGAATTGATTTTCAAATGGTTTTCAATTGGATCCAATGGCGTACGAACAATACCAAATAGACCGACCAACTTTACTTCATGTACGGTGATATAAGGATGATAAGGTTAGGTATGTTCCATGATCCGCCGTAGCGGAGGATCTACCCGTGGACAATCCACTAGTTAGTGTAGAAGTCCTTGGGTATGATAAAAGGAGAAAAATGAGATATGGGAAGAGTGCGGACTAAGACCGAGCTAGCATGGAATAAACCCAACAAGGTTCTAGCTATGAAGTCTTGGTAAGCACGGAAGGGTTGAAGAATTAAAAGAATTGAATGAGAAAAGGGTGAAAACAAATAGCCTCCATTTATTCAACAAAGGCGTAAACCGGGTTCAATTCATATACTACCGATGGTAACATCGGTATTGAAGACAAGGCGTCATGGACCCGTTGTGCGCTTTGCACTTCAACTTTCCAAACCACTCAAGTTCCTCTTAAAGGGCTTGTTTCATTCTCACGAGGAACCGACATTATCTATCGACTTTCTCTTAGAGATGGGATATTGAAGAAGGAGACCCTCTCCTAGTCTCCATTATAGGATCCAAATATGCACAATTGAGTCTAGAGCCACGAGATCATCAATAAATCTCATTAGGACACTTTCAATGAAGACTCTCTTTTCACACAATGTGGAAAGAGAGATTATATCTTGAGTCCTCGCGATTATCCTTGTGGTATTGCTGGAACATCCGAGTGATATGTTTACATATTCACAATGAAGATGGAAAGCCTTGGAGCCAACATCAAACAAGCTCACGGTAGGTGGCATGTGAGATCTATTATATAGATCAACCATGTGACAATGAACGAAACAATGGGGCGATTCAATCTCTTGAATCAATCACAGTTCGTGTTATGGATTAGCGGATACCTTTGAAAACCGGTCTTTGTGCTTCAAACTCTTTTCTTTAGCACATCGACCGTGTACTCATTTTTCAAACCAAAGGTATTTTTATGATTGATAATTGATTTTCAATAAAACCTTCGTTGTATTGCAAAAACAATTTCTATTGAGCAATACGATTGCTTTTCAAATCTCTTTTCATCAATCGGTGGACTTAAAATTATTGGTTCACTCACTCCGTGTTGTCTTCTTTGAGGCGTTCGGTTTGAGAACGACTAAACAGTTGCGAAACCTGTCAAGGAGATTCTTTGGAATCCTACCGATCACAGGCGGTATTTATCTTGATCAGCGAGAACCGTGGGCGTGTACCTCGATTCAACGAAGTGATCAAAGACACTTTCGTGCAATTTATTACTAGCGTTGTATGCGAGATGTCGCCCGACGCTTGCGGTGATCGAGATGAAGCGGTCAATCCATAGCCGCATGCTCACTTGCCACATTCATCTCAAAAGAAAGCATGATTAGTGCATCAATGACTGCGCATATTTGCTTCACGATCACGCCAATACAGCAAACAAAACTAAAGTTGCTCCACCTATGCACTAATCTTGGATTTTGGATGTATGAAAGACTACGAGCTCAAGAACAATGTATTAATGGATTAGAAAATTCCATCTTTAAAGAGTCGGTCACCCCAACTCATTATCATCATCGATAGCTCGTAGATTGATCATTAGTCACGGTTCAGGTCGTTAGTTGGTCTTTAATAGCTGTCCACCATCCCTGCGAGGCGTCGGCCCTTACCACCGTATGTTTGGTGCACCAAAAACAAAACCTATTAATGGACTATTAGTTGAGAATTATCCAGCGTTATTAGATACATGGGAGATTGATAATTCTAGGTTATAACTTGGACTAATAATTTTGTTTTTGCTTCTACACATCGTACCATAACACCTACTGGCACTCAAAATAGGTTTCACTCTAAGGTCGTTATTGATGAGTGTGCTTAATTTAAAAAGAAAGGTCATTGGAAGTCTCAGTGTCCTAATGTTCCTAAGGGGAAACCGCAGACATCTCAGCCTTCACAGAATTGACAACAACATCAACAACGACCATCTCAGCCTAGTAATAGTGTTGTTGCACCTTGATCCATCTTTAATTGATCAATTTTAAAAGTTCCTGGCCTTCCAGCCTCAAGCCTTACCAACCTCTTGATGTGTAGGATCGTAATATTTATTGTGTTGATGATTCGGGTGGTCTTGGATGATCAAAATACATGTTTGCCATTAGAGAGAGAAAGTTAGAGAGTTGGGTGTTTTCTTGGTAGAGAGTTACTTCACAAATTGTAGAATATTAGATTGAAAGCACCACCCTTTCCATGGATGGAAGGGGTATTTATAGTTACAAACATAACGACCTCCTATCGGCTTGTGGATCAGGGATACAGTGGGTAAAGACCCGTCCTTCCTCCACGGTGTTGCTCTAAACTAAACTACGCTACAAATTAACTAATTAACTACTACATAATGTAAATAACTACAAATCTACGAGCTAACATATGCTAGACTATAATTGGGGTGACTGAAACTTTAACATGGATTTTCTAATTCCTAACAATCTCCCCCTAAGGGAGGTCACCCCATGAAATACATTTTGCATCCTAGCATTCTTTCTTTGACATTGTTCTTGAGCTCGAGACTTGAATTCTTCACTTCGCAATCTTTGTGCTTTAGTAGTGATTCTTCAAAGTCCATGATTTGTACTTTTAGTGGAGGCCTTTAATCGATCCACATCTTTGATGATCTTGAGCTTTCATTGAGATCATCGACACACGATAAATCTGGATCACCCTTTATTGTGTTGCCATCATGTGAAGTTGTGACTTTTGGACCGACATGCTCACACTTTTGAATCATGACATCTTTCCATCAGTGGCGGAAGCCTTCTTGGTTCATGATATTTGCAACAATGAAGCGAAGCATAGTATAGAAATATCGAACCGTGTTATGTAGATTATGCACCAGTCATGATTTCTTCAATTTAAGTGTGGATCTTGTGAGCATGCGGCTTTGGATTGACTCGTCAATTCGATCACCGCAATCGTCGGGTGTACCGCATCGACGACGTTAGCAATAAAGCGCGCGAAAGTGTCTTTGATCACATTCGTTGAATTGAGGTACACGGCCCACGGTTCCCGTTGATCGAAGACAAGCACGCCTGTGATCGGTAGGATTCCTAAGAATCTCCTTGATGAGGGGTTTCGCAAATGTTCTAGTTGTTCTCAAACCGAACGTCTCAAAGAAGACAACACGGAGTGAGTGAACCAATAATTGAGATTCAGTGATTGATGAAAAATTGATTTGAAAACAATCGCGTATTGCTTAAGATAAAGAGTTTTGCAATACAACTAAGGTTTTATGAGAAAGATCAATTTTCAATCAAAAATACCTTTTGTATATGAAAAGAGTACACATTCAATGTGCTAGATCAAAGAAGAGATTCGCACATCGAACGGTTTTTCCAAAAGTATTTTTTCAATCAGAGATACTTTTTGTATTTGAAAACATAAGTACACATTCGACGTGCTAGAGAAAAGAAGGTTTGCACATCGAAAGGTTTTTCCAAAAGTATTCGTCCATTCCATTCCTGGACCAAGGTTGATTCAATAATGAATCGCCCCATCGTTTCTATCCAGTTGTCACAAGCTTGATCTTTTGCAAGATTTCACATGTCACCCACCAAGAGCTTGTTTGATGTTGGCTCTAGAAGGATTTCCATCTTCATCGTGAATATTTTTACATATCACTCGGATGTTCTGGCAATACCACAAGGATAATGCGTAGGACACTTAATATATTCTTACTTTCCACATTGTGTGAAACAACAAGTCTTCAAGAATAGTGTCCTAATGAGATATTGTGGATGATCTCTTGGCTCTAGACTCAATTATGCACTTTTGGTTCTCTGTACGGAGACTAGGAGAGGGTCTCCTTCTTCAATATCAACAATCTCTAAGAGAAAGTCGATAGATTATGTAGGTTCCCGTGAGAATGAAACAAGCCCTTTTAAGAGGAACTTGAGTGGTTTAGGAAGTTGTAGTGTAGTCGTCCTTTGGGTCCATGACGTCTTGTCTTCAATACCGATGTTACCTTAGTAAGCACCAAGAGTATATGTATTGAACCCGTTCTTCGCCCTAAGGTTGAATTATTGGAGGCTATTTCTTTTCACCCTTTTCACATTCAATTCTTTTTATTCTTCAACCCCTTGATTGCTTACCGAGACTTCATTACTAGAACCTTGTTGGGTTTATTCCAAGACTAGCCTGTCTCATCCGCACTCTTCCCATATCTCACTTTTCTCCTTTTTTCATCATACCTAAGGACTCTACACTATCTAGTGGATTGTCCTGGCGAGATCCCTCCGGTTACGGCGGATCATGGGAACTAATACCTAACCTCACCATCCTTATAACTCCATACATAAAGTAAAATGGTCGGTCTTTTGGTACAGTTCATTCTTCCATGAAACCAATTGAAAAATCATTTGGAAAAACAATCAAGGTACTTGTGATACGAGATCAAAGCATTTTGTACCTTAATAGTTTTGATCATTTAGAAAACCTCCCCCTCAACATGTGCATATGATTTAGAAATTGTTTAGCACACGGAGGCAAGATGACTTTGAAATATTTTCTTTGATCACAATTTTCATAGAAAAAGCCATTTGATTTTCTTTGGTAAATACTCCCCCTCAATATGTGCATAAGATATTTGAAATCATTTTATCACATAGAGGCAAGAGTTAATTTGAAGCACATCCACGATCACAAAATCCATTAAGAAAAACCATTTGATAACTCAATCAAGGTACTTTATAAATAACTTTAAAAAGTTTTTGTACCTTGATAGTTATGCTCCTCCTCAAAATGTGCTTCGAGATTCGAAAACGTTTAGCACATATGAGAGAGCAGCCTGCACAATTAAATCAAAATGATCATGATAAGGTTTTAAAGGTACCATTTTGAGGGTCGTTTAAGTCCTTATTTGATCACTTTTGTATCCGTTATTGCTTAATATCGTTCCTTTTCACTTTTAGGTCTCGTGAAGGCAAAATCTTTGGAATGGCACTTATTTGGACAGAAGGCGAATATATGAAGAAAATGGCCAAAGTCGAAATCGACACTCACATTCTTTGAAAGTATAAAGCGGCGGCGTCGGGTGCTATTGCGACGCCGTCCCTGCACTATTGTGACGGTCGAACTCAAAACTCGTGTTTTCAAGAGACGGCGTCTAGTTGTGAAAGAGTAGGCCGTCGCTACTCGACGGCCTAGATGCGATCCGGACGACGCCGGTCGAAGAGGACGGCGTCACGACATAAGGTGACGCCGTCGCAAGGTTAACGTGGCCAGACGAAACCCAATGGCGGCGACACGGCGGCGTCACTAAACATAAGGTGGCCGCCGCCGCAATTGTAATCTTATATAGAATCCGAATTTTTCGGTCTTTGGGTGGAGAGTCTTTGGAGTAAAACCTAAAACCGAACCTAAGGTGTCTTGTACAAGATATTTTAGGTTTTTAACCCTATCTTACACCAAGATAAGTCTTTGCTTCATTAATTCAATTATGTCTTTGATTATTTGTGTGTATGCTTGCATGTTCTCCATGTCCGGCTAATTTATTTGTGTGTTTGCTTAGGAAGTATGAAACTTAATTATTAAATATTGATTGGTTGTTTCTTATCTTAGTTGATTAATGATCTAGTAATGCGATAGGTCATTCGTTGTGTATAATGCTTGATTCATCTTTGTGAACCTTAGAGTATGATTACGAGTGATTGTAGGCTAAACCATCCGAAGAGCGCCTTAGAGTAGGAGTCTATAATCTCTAAGTGGATTTGTAGACAAGACCCTTTGGTAAGTTCAAAGAGTTAGGGAGAAAGCATACCCTACAACTTGAGAAACACAACGCAACTAGGAATAAGACGTGACACTCAACCATCAATAGGAGATAATTAAGGAGTAATACAAACTAAGTAAACACATCTTTAAACTATCATACGAGCACACATTAATTAGACATAGACTCCCACAACCTTAGTTTAGATAATTAGATAATAGTAGAGTAATCGGTAGAAATACCAACCCCCAAATCCAATACCCGAGATTCGTACCTTTCCATTTTCATAAAATATAAAAGATAAAAATAATCTTCTTCAACCTTAACCTTAGCGTAGTAACTCCCTACTAGCATTCCTATTCCCTAGAGAACGATATCAATACCGTGGCTTACCCTAATTACTACACTACAACGATTAGGTTCACCGCCTGGGGTGTTATAAAACTTGCTCAAGAAAAGGAAGTTCTTTTGACCCCGAACGACGCGTGTGGCGTTATCGGATCACCTTTATCAAATTTCATTATTAAATCACAAATTCTCCCCGATCAAAAATATCAAACCCTTTGAGATTTTGGATCCCAAGTGATTTAATAAGGTTTATAAAACATGGGAGAAAATGTGCACGATTTAAAACTCATATAGTTTTTGGATAAATGCTCCCTCTCAACATGTGCATTATGTATATTGAAATAGTTTGGCACATGGAGCAGAGTGCCTTTGAAGGACTAAAACCAATTCCATTAAAACAGATTTGAGATTTAAATCACGATCTCTCACCCGATCAAAGATTTCAAACCATTTGAGATTAGTGATCCCAAAAGATTTAAATAATTTAGAAAATTTTGGGGAAAGATGTGGCAAGATTTGATTTTGAAAATGAGATAAGGACCATTTTAAGACATTAAAGATTGTTAGTATCGGTATGATTGTTTTAAGAGATCTTTTAGTAAAATAAAACAATTTCAAAATCAAACAAGAAGAAAAATTTCATTTTGACGGATCTTTGAGTTTTAAAGAAAATCATACCATGACATAACATTAAATCTTTAGATCGCCACTTTGTTTCGTATAAACCGGACCTTTTATGAAGAAATATCGTTTGAAAATATTTTATTTTAAATCGGACTCCCCTCAATCCATGACATAAGTCAATGATTGAGTGACTTATGTTTTGATAAAATGAAGTCCGTGATTTTCAAATTTTAGTCCAATTTATTTTCAAAACAATATTTTTCCATTTTCAAAACAATATTATTCAAAGTTTTAGAAAAATGGTATCATTCACTACTTGTCCGCACAAAGATACATTAGGTGGTTGAGAAGCTTCCGTTGTTCTTTGAGGGCTTGAAGAAAACCGTCTGCCGATGCGGTGAGACTTCTTCACGTTGCATTTTGAATGCCAACCGAGGTCAAATTAAGCTCCGTTTCTTCAATCACTTAAGAAAACCATCTGGCGATGCAAGTGAGACCTCTTACGTTGCATTTATGCCAACTCTCCATTGAAGTCCAATTAAGCTCCGTTTCTTCATTTGCCAACCCAAGATATCTTTCCCATTCCTTGCGGCATCCAATCATGTTCATTTGTGGGATCCGGATCGGGAACATTCTTATATACCAATATACCTGCATATGTTAGTGAACACACATACAAATATATGGTGGTCAACATCACCCAAACAGCAATCGACTAATAAAAGTCAATCCAACATATCAATCATATCATAAAAGGTATGGGAATAATGTGTTTATTAAACTCTAATCATCTAATCCTAACAATCTTATCCTAGGCACCTAGTCCTTCAACGTAGGTTAACATCATTTTCGGTTTAAGCATTTAGGATAATTAAGAAAGCCCGTTAGATTATATAGATTTGAAAACATTCTCCCCTCAATCAATGACTCATTTTTAGAAAAGTTTTAAAAGCGCGAAGTCATTGATTGAGTTTGCAAATAATCTGAAAACTACGATCTTGATTGATTTAATAGCAACTCATTTACCACCATTAAGTTAAAACAAATATTTTTTCAAGAATTTTAGGCGAAAAAATATTTGAGTAGGAACAATGATCCTTCGACATACTTTCCTCATTTTGTTTTTAGGATAAGTGCAATTTTGTTAAAATCGTTTAAGCATAGCACTTTCCTTTCTTGAAAAATGGGTTGCTATCAGAAATAATAGCAAGCCATTTTTGAAGTGCGGTTCTGATCAAGTAATAGCGCAAGCCATTTGATTTGTGACATGTTTTGAAAAGAATATTTACACCTCCTGCTCGAACTTCATCTATGGTCCCGTGCCATTATTGAATGACATTTCTAAGACCGTAGATGTTATCGATACCAGAAGACATGTCTTGGAAAACATATTTTTGGTATTTTTGAAATTTTCTGATTTTTATGGGTTTTTGATGATTTTATATTTTGCTATTTAGTTTTTGTTGGTTTTATATTTTTGTATTTTGTTTTTAATAAATATATAAAAAGATAGAGTAGATGATATAGTTTAGGAAGATGATGATACGAGTACCGAGATAAGGATATCGAGAAGACGTCGTAGAAGATAGAAGTCATCATCTCAAAAACATTCACCACCAAAGCTTCCAAGACTCTTGAATCGAAGAGAGAAATTGAGCCACTTGAAAGTGAGACTTTGGTAGCTTCCCCCCAAACCGTAAATCTTCTTATTGAGCAGTTTCAAAGCTTTCTTTCAAGCTTCCATTAGCCAGGTGCACCAAGAAGCACACCATTATCATTTATCCCGCTGCTCCATTTAAAGAACGATAATCGAGGTTCTCCGTTCGGGGTTATATCATCAACAAGAACAACAACAACGTATCATCCCACGTATAAATAATCTTCTCAAATTTCTTTTCACCAAGTGCAAGCGATCCATTCCAAAAGGTGTCAAGAGAACAATTCCCCAAGTAGTTGAATTGATGCGGTTAGCCTCTTTGTATAATGCTCAAGAACTCTCCCAAATACACATCATGAGAGGAATGAAAGCACCTTCCCATGTTCACATTTTCTTCCGGATGATCGTGTATGAAGCTCAAGAACCCAGTACACCAATACCCAAGAGCTCTCCGAATACACATCGTGAGGGAATGAAAACACCTCCACAATGTTCACATTTTTCTTCCCGATGATCGTGTATGAAGCTCAAGAATCAAGTACACACATTCCTACCTAAAGAATAACGATAACACCTCCTCATGTCATACATTTATCTCCCTAATATGTCATACTTGTGTACCTCTTTTATCTTCAGAAACTTTCTCTTACATCTCTTCCCCCACATAGTTGGAATAAGGATACTAAACGCCTTGATGAGTAAAACCTTGAGTTTCTCTGCGGTCATGACATTTGTTTTCCCGGGATATCTTCAATCAATTAGAAGAATTAAGTTCATCAAGTTTACTCGCCATGAGTCAAACCTTGAGTTTCTCTGCGGTAATAACATTTGTCTTCCCGGGATATCTTCAATTACTAAGAAGTATTAAGTTCTTCAAGTTTACTCGCGTTTATATACGTGTCTCCTTCCCCCTTTCTGGAAATGATACTTCAAAATCAACAACTCTTTGTATGCCCGTATACTTGAAATCTTTTGAGAAGAACACATGTAATAATGTGGGAATCAACTTGCTGAAGACTCTCTCTGACTATTTTTATCAACCCTTATGTAGACAATTTGAAGTGACCTCTGATGAAGAAAAACCGATATACCCTACTTGAAACTGAAGTCAACTTCCCCACATTTGTATCTTAAGCTTGCACCTAATGATGGAAGAACGGTGTAGAGAATTTATGCTTCAAGCAAATCTCTAAGTACTCACTACCCAAACAAAGTATGAGACATTAACACCTCTTGCGATTATCCACACCGTCATATGCGTGTGACACCGAGTAAAACAAAGTAACTCCTAATAGTGATAGTTAACCAGGTCTTCAACCATCCACCTCGACTGGTAACTAGATAAACCAAGTCTTCAACTCAAATTCTTAAGCCCGAGCAAGTTATCAAATAAGAACACGCCTTTGTGAAAGTCAACTTCAATCTCAAATAAGTGATAAATGATTAACTCAAGTAATCAACTTGTGTCAAATGTCCAATACGAAATAGTCAATAACAACGTCTCGAGGAGTCATTGCTAAAGAATATGAGCAAGTATAATTGGGGATTGAATCGACTTATAACTCTCTCCCAATTAGTGCTCTCCCTAAACCGACAATCTGTTTGATAGATGCCCAGATTAAGAAGAAGTCTTTAGATCGTAAAATGCAACTCGTCTTTAGTCTTCTAACATGTAGCGGAAAATGTAGAAATGTAGACTCGACCTTCTTCAAGATTGTGCGGTTGGGGAATAGATAGTTAACATCTTCAACTCACACCAAAAAGCATCCCACCAAAAAGCATCCCAATTAACTTACATCTTGCAAATCCCTTAACTAAAATCCTCCCAATTAAACAAGAACGAAAGATGTTCATCAAGGAAATCGACAATCGGGCCGCAACGAACACACAAGATGGTAACACCAAACTATCAATCACATCAAACAAGAACAGAGAGATTGTTCGGAATCATCGTGTTGATGTATACGTGAAGCATTGACTGGAAGCACTTTGTCGATAAACTCATTAATCCGAGTGAAGATGTCAACCAACGGCTCTTAGAAGAGAAAAACTCCATGTGAAGATGACCCGATAAGAAGAAGCTCGGTTCTTACATGAGTTTAGAGCCGTATGACCATTTATATTCTCAAATATAAATCAACAATGCAAAAAATTCACACTTCTTCTCCCCTTCAAGAATTGCTTACGGAGATGCCATTCTTGACTAAATAAGTGAAATCATCCAAAAGTATTCTATTCACACTTCTCCCTCGCAAAATTAGCACATGATGTCGCCATCGTCATTATAGTTGAGCAAGTGGAATAAGAAAACAATCAATGGTAGCCCGGTTCACTTGAAGACATAAGCACATGGAAAAAGTATGAAGCATGTTGATGAGAATGATCATAATAGAGAAGATTTCTCTTCTTCGGAAGATAAAGCGCATCGACACGCATACACTTTTCTTTTCTTTGGAGTACGAGGCATGAATGAAGTGTTCATACGTCATAAGAAGATTTCTCTTCTTCGAAGATAATGCGACTTGAAGCGTACACATTTCTTTTCTTTAGAGTACGAGGCATGAACATTGTGTTCATCGTCATAAATCTCTCTTTTCAATCTCTTGGCAAAACATGTAATCAATCCCATTATCATTCAAGAGGCTCTTTGTAGTGGCGGTGATGGAGAAACCCAATATGATGAATTTGACCCTGAAGTAAACTACCCCGAACTCATGACTTAAACTTGCACATATGAAACAAAGAGCGGTGCCGAAAATTCATGCTCCATTGAATCTCTTAAGTACTCTCTACTCTTCAACCAACCAACCATCAAGTAATAGACGTACATTACCTCTTGAAAATCCACAATTGAATGTGACACTGAGCACTACAACGTAACTCCTTAAAGTGATAGTTATTTTTGTGGTAAAAAGAGCCCAATTCCCCCAGAAAAAATGGACTCTCAAAAATAACTAGATTTCCAAGTCTTCGTTTTTGGAAATAAGCTTGAACAAGGATCATGAAGAATCTTCATCCATCCATCCCCGATACCTTCAGATACTAAGTACACTCGCCCGTGATAATTCACTTCAACTTCAAATAAATAATAGTGAATTAACTCCGTTGTCACATCTTTCGTTAAAAGCTCAATTCTAGCCTCCTTTGACGTTTGAAGTGAACTTTGATAATGGTTTTCATCGACCATGGTTAGAAGCACATAACCCGTAAAACCATGTAATAACCAAAGCGCCATGACGAATATCCAAACACACATCCAATTTATGAAGTACACCCTTTATCCTTCTTCAAGCGAAACCGAAACACCAAAGATCGAAGACCTCGAAATTCTCTTTCCTTTCTCCAAGATGGTTCCATCATCACGGATTTTACAATTCTATAGTTTAAACCGAAAATAGTATCTTTCGCGAGATTTTACAAAACCAAGAATAAAGCGTATGATAGTTCCGAAATGCACTTTACAATTACCGGGATGTTTCCATCGTCACGGGATTTTCTGGTCTATGATTTAAACCGAGAAATAGGTTCTTCGCATGGATTTTACAAAATCAAGACAAAACCGTAAACAATATCAGCTTGAATGTGTTATGACAATTTTGGTTTCGGTGAATATCTGTTTTAGGGGAACATGCACCGTTTCATCAACTGTTCATTAACCAACAACAATAATATCATCAACCATCCAATAAACACTTTGGTAGACACATCATTCACGCATTCTGTCGGCTAATGTAGTGACCACATGGAGAAGTAAACCCGATATACCAAACTTGATCATGAAGTAAAATTCCCAGATTTGTTACTTAAACTTGTACTAATCCTCGTGAAAAAGAAACGGTGTACCTAATGTACAAAACCTCTTGACATATCCTCAACTGCGTGAGACACCGAGGTGATAGCTACGTTGTGGGTCAAGTGAGAAAGAGTCACAAACGTAACTAAATAGCCAAGTCTTTGTCACCCTCTATAAATGCTCAAACAAGTCATCTTCGCGGAATGGTAGAAAGAAAGAAGACGAAATAAGTGAACGAGCCCAGAAAACCTCACTCCATATCCAAATAAGAGATACCGAACAAACAACCCCGTAGACAAACATGTTCCAATAGCTATTATAAGCCATGACATAATAATATCCGTGGAAATATATAAGCCAAAGTGTCAAACCTCATAACCCAACATCATACCAAATCTCATCATCAGATCTCATTATCACACATCTCATGATTGTCAACCATAATAATCCCTGGATCCAGCTTAAGCCCATTTTAAAATTAGCACATCCGATAATGAAAGCCCATCTAGAATTAATTCCTCTTAAAGTTCAAGTATTCTTAGAATCCAAAGACATGGCGCCAACTCACGTAGAGTATCCGAATTATAGAGCCCATTTTACCACATTAATTTCCGTTACGATCACGAGTCTGCAGATATCCGATTCAAACAATTAAAATCGAGACTCAAAAGTTACCACATAATTCGTTCCAAAATTAATGCCATTTGTCACATGGACCATTAAGAAATAATTTATCCCCTCCAATCACTCAAATAACTCATACACGCTTAGTAATAAAATAACCCATTATCTAAACCAATTTCGTGCAATAACTCCAATCACATGGACAAGACGTCATGGACCTTTTATGAAGAAATTTCGTGAGTTGTGATTACATTATCTCACATTTGTGAGTTCATTATCTCAAATAAGCCATTCATGCTCACAAGGTCCATTAAATATTGTGATTTCACTATCTCAAACCAAACTCACGCGGCCCAAAAAAAATTAGGTCCACTCGGCAAATATGAATAAATCAGGTTTACACTGTTCCTTGCCCAAGTGTCATGAGGAGTATAAAAACATCACATATCTTACTTAACTCACAAACCCTAATAACACTACTCTAATATGTCGCCTCCCTCCAACACATCTCCTCAAACCCTAAATCTTCTCCTAATTACCTCCGCCTCTCACCAAAATAGACGAGTCATAGACAACCAAAACAGATCCAATGGAGATCAAAATCAAGCCAAACCTTTCACCAATCAATCATCTCACCCAAACACATTCATCTCCATTTATCCAAGTTGTGACTTACCAACATCATCCGTCCCATTTCGCGCTTTCACCATCACGCCACGGGGATGGCATGAGTTTTATGCCATGGGATGGTACGAGATATGGTTTAGATGGCATCAAGATCCACTCCGGGTCAAAGGTAGGTTTGATAATAGTTGGTTTTTGTTTGAAGAAGATGTAATCGAACCTAAGAATAAGAGACTAACGAATTTGTTAATACTCTATTCCTTTTTATTCGAATATTAATTGAAGATTAGCTTCAACAATTAGATCGATGAGGATATAAATTCGTGTGTTAAGACCCTTGTTGTCTTTATATTCCATTAACAAACACGAATGAAATCTGAGATCTTTTTGATTTTACCTTTTGTAATTTGTTATGATTGAGAGTTGGGGAGTGACTTGTGAGGGTTCTTGAAGTGAGTCTAGAGTAGGATTGGTTAATGTATTTGATTGTGTTGAGATGTTTTGACCATACACTTCTCGTTTACATCAGCTCGTACAAGGACTGATGGTTGTTTTAAACTGAAGTCGAGAAGTCTTTATGGTACAAGGTTGGTCTTGTGGTCGAGTCGTTGGCAATAAGTATTGTTGTAGAGGTCGTGGTCTCCTTCTTCTACCTTTCTGTATAGTTGCATAAGGCCCAAGACAAGTCGCTACCAATTTTTGCAAAGCAAGTCGCTAACTCTTTAAGTCAAGTAGCAAACTTTGAGTCAAGTCGCTAGCAATGACATAAGTCGCTAGCCCAAGTCGCTAGCACAAGTCGCCTGCACAAGTCGCTAGCACAAGTGTGACAACTCGCAATTTCAGGTCATTTCTCAAAACAATTCATGCTTCACTATTTCAACATTTATCGTAAACTAGGTTTACGTGTTCCAAATTCGCATAACCTTTATGGTTTAGCGGCGAATTCATGATCATATCATCACAAACATTTCATATGGACTAAGTTTAGTCTACATTTCATTAACATCATTTGCATCATGATAGTTCATTCATGACATTGCATTTCACATTAAACGCGTATATTTTATATTAAATAAACGTTATCGCGTGAGTTATTATTTTGAACATTTAATCCGTTACTTCTAAAAATGATCCCGACATATTTTTATACTTATATTTAGTTATAAAACTATATTTTGAGTTTACCTAGTGTTTTAAATTTATTTTGTATATAAATCGTTAAAGTTATATTATTACGACGCTTTTCTTAAAATTACTCGATAATTATTTTATCACTCAAATTTTACAAGGAATGTATTTTTATAATTTTTATAATATCATTATACTCTATTTTGATCTATTAAAAATTTACTTGTACCTAAAAGCTACCAAAACCTTACAAGTTATTATTATTTACACATTTACTTACACTTTTCTTACAAGTATACAAGTATATACATAATGTAAAAAAATATATATATTTGGAGAAACATATTCCCCCAAAAACCGGCCCTTAAGGGTTGGCATTTATTGATTGGTATGGTTCTTGATTTCTTAGATTTATACATATACATTAAGTCTTACTTATACACTTTACTCATTCACTTCACAATAACTCAACTAGTGTTAAAACTTTCTTCTCTCTTGTTCTTTCCTCTCTTCAACCGCCATCATAGGAGATACAAGGATCATCATTTTTTCAAGTTCAAGCATAAACAATCTAGATAACACTCTTTATAAGGTTTTGAAATAAAAACCTAGGGTGTTTAGGTTAAACCTTGGTTCTTTGCACCTCATCATAATAGCTTGTAAGCATATTTCTATCATTTTACATATTTCATCTTTATTTCATATTTATCTCTTCATTTTTGGAGCAAGCATGCATGACTTATGTTGATTTATACCATTTTTACATGATTTTTAGAGTTATATATATATAAAGCATCCTATAATTATTCCCTTGGTATGTATTGGTCTTGATGATGATTAGGAACCTATGACACCCTAAGAAGGTGTATGGTAGGATTAGATTAGCTTTGGAGTTGATTTGAAGGGATTGGAATAGGTTTAGTACGATAAAAACTATTTTCGATAAGTATAAAAAGTGTTCTGTCCTTGTTTTGTTTTTCTGGAAAATCCGACAGTAGGCACAAATTTTTGGCCTTGATATTTAGAAAATATACTTTAAAACGAATCCGTGGCCGCTTGAACGGATTAAAACGGAGTTATAACGAAGAAGTTATGAATTTTTAAAGTTTGACGACGAAATATATTTTTCAGAAAATTTCAGCATACTATTTTTACTTTATTCGAGTCAAAAACGAGCCTTAAGCTTCACAAATTATTTCGACTTATCAAAAATATATTAGTACCCTTTGATACGAAGCTAAGGACATATAATACGTGAAAACGGATTTGAAACGACTAAGATATGCACGTTTTATAAACTTGCCGTAACTATTATTTTAGAAAACTATATTATTTTTACGAGATAAGTGTTACGGTAACTAAAACGACCATGTTGTGACTGTTTTATCAATGATGTGGAACTTTTGTAACGAGATGTCTTCTAATGAAATTAAGATCACCAAGCATATTTTCTAAAACGATCAACCGTTTGTATATCGGAGTTGTAATAAATTAATTACGGTTGCTCAAACTTTGCCGAAACTCACTTTTTACACAACACTTGGACAAAATCACCATCTTTAACCTTTATTATCTTTATGTTCGAGACCTCTATGACGAAAACTCATGAACTGAAACTTTTAGATTTTGATACAAACCTTCCAAAACCGTCGAGTTCGTTTCCTAATGTTCGACGTACACCATTTTACGACTAGTTTTTCAAAGCCATTTTTGTCACTTTCATGAAAATTCCGATGACATTGTTTTACGACGAAAAGTGAAAATTTCACTATAAATCATTACGAAACCATTGTAGGATGACATTTTGACGTAAATACTTGTAAAGTGATTTAAGAATGGTCAAGACGTCAAAAGTGTATTTTTCGACGATAAGTATTATTTTTCAAAAACTCGCAAATGGTATAAATAACATACGAAATGCATGCATAACATTACATTGCAACTCATTACATATCATATCATTCGTAATAGGTCCAGATTAAAGCATCACATTATACCTCGGTGTACTCACTCTTGTCATCATACCGTTTACCAAGTGAGTTTTCATAGCCCCGTTTACAAGTTTTACATTATTTCAAACCTACGGGAGAATACATTGCACAACATTTTTATTACGATACCAAGTATGTTAAATTCATTTACATTGCTTAAGTTACAACGTTGCCGATTAAATGTCCCCATTTCAATGCATGAGTAGTTAATTTTCTAGAAGCGTGTGTGAGTGGATAGATCTATCGAGGTGACACCTCCATCCGGGTTGGTGAATCCCAACTAGTCATACGGATGCATTTCATTCATAAACATTATTAGAGTTGTTTGGCAAGACACTCTGTTGGGGCGAACATCATCGGAGCTTGGTATCATGCGCTTAAGCAATTGTAACATTTTATGTGACATAATTGTCATACCAATAACATTTTATGTGACATGATGTCATACCGATCTATACTTGTGTAGTCGTATAAAACATTTACCTAAACCTATGATTTCTCACCAACATTATTGTTGACCGTTTTAGCAATGTATTTTCAGGTAACTAAGGCATTATCATCATGGCATGGTTAAGGAACCACCTTTTGAGTCGCGGCGTCGACTTACATCATTGTACATTATGGCACTTTCTTTCAAAACCATCGTTTGGACTTGTAATATATTTATATTTCCGCAAACTTTGTAAACTCTGATTGTTTTATTAAATCAAACGATGTTCTTTTCAAACGACACTTTAGGTCGTTCCATATAACTGTGATTGTGATGCTATGACGATCAATCCCGTGAATTCCATTCGGCGCAAAAGCGATTAATTTGGGGTGTGAAAGATTGGCATCGAGCTTGATTATAGAGAACTAGGTTGCATCATTGACCCTAGACTATAACTACATCATCATAGCATCTCATCATTTCATCATAAGTGCATGTTCACTTTACATGCGGTTTATACGTATATTTTTCGAGTTATTTACTTTCATTTCATATCGATTGTCACATGGATGCCTTTAAATGCCCATTCCATTATTCTTTCTTCATACTCTAATGTGGAGAATTCCTTGTCATTCCCTATCACAATTTTTACATCAATCGACTCATCACCGATAACGTTGAATGCCGAGATAAACCTTTAAGTAGGGCGAAGTCACTCTCACTCCTTTGTTTCACCACTAACATGTCGAGTTACACGTTATTCACACACTTAGCCACTAAACCATCATACGTTTGAAGCACTTACAACACCTCATAACCCATCTTTTCGGAACCCGTCGATTATTTTGAAAAAAAAAAAAAAAAACCTCAAACTTATCACCTTCTATCACTTCTCTTTAGGCGCTTATTCTTAACATAGGATTTGACTACGTCTCATTTTCCTTTTATTTTGAAGAGTTATGGCGCCAAGAAAGTGCACTAGAAATGACACCATTGCTATCCAAAGGTATGTAGATGATTGTATAGCCGAGGCACTAAGGAAAGAACGAGCAACGATGAGTCGCATTACCGAGGCCACAACTTCTTTAAACCGCTAGACTTGCTTACATCCAAAATTTCAAGAGTTGGTGTTCTTTGCCCAGACTATGGTTTGGACAATGAGAAACTATTGGAGAATTTCATTGGAGGATTTCCACAAAGTATCCAAGGAGATGTAACTCCTTTCGATCCACAAACAATTGAAGAATCTGCCCGGATGACTCAAGTACTCATGGCACAAGTAGTAAAGAGAGGCAATATCACCAACACCAACCGTAACAACAATATCAACAACCGCACCAACTACCACAATAACCAAAACAACAACAACAACGACGATAATCAAACCAACGACAATAAAAGAAAATGGGAAAATGACCAGGGAGGTTATAACAACAACAACCAAAGCCGTAGCACTAACCATCACCAACAACAGAATAGAAGACAAGAAGCCGCCAGGGTTTATGTTGCTGCACCAACAAAGGAAAGAACTTATACTGGAAACTTACCACGATGTCATCAATGCACGCTACATCATGATGGTCCATGTGGTATATGCTTTATCTGTCAAAAAGTGGGACACCTTGCTAAGGACTGCAAAGGAAAAGGATATGTTGGAACTCAACCACTATGTAATCGATGTAATTTCCATCACTCGGGTCTTTGCCACGCCAAGTGCCGCGAATGCCAAAACCGGGACATCTAGCAAGGGATTGTAAAGGTAAAGCCGTAGTCACATGCTTCGGATGTGGGGAGCAAGGACACTATAGGAATCAATGTCCTCAAAACCAAGGTCAACAAGTTGAAGGTGCTCATGGGAATGCATACATGTTAGGAGGAGGAGAAGCTCGTCAAGGTATCAATGACGCGGAAGACTGAAGAAGTTCGGAAACTAACAGTCTTGTTTTTCTTTATGTACCATGTTGTACTAAGTTTATGTTTTCCATCGTATTCGAATCTTTATAACCTAAGATGTACTACTTTTGCTAAACCACTCGTTGTAAAATATTCCCATCTATCGTACTTATTTTCTTGTCGATTTGTTATTACTTACGAGAATTTTACTTCTTTCTACTTTATCGACCATTTTAACGACACGGTTTAAATCCTTGTAAACATTGAGAGTTATAACAACTAAACCGAACGTCACGTCATCGTTCCTTAATTATGCATAGCCTAGCTAACTATGTCTAATTTCGGAGGATCACGTTATGTTGGGAGCGTTATTTATAAATCTTAGTGCAAGCAAAATTTTCACATGTTCCAATTCAAAGTGTTACTTATAAGAGATTCATCCGATATTTTACGTACTATGATGTTTTGTACGCCTCAATCATCGACAACCGTAACGACACTTCTCCATGTTTTCTCTCCTCGTTATTCATCACAAACTCAAAAAAAAAAAAAAAAAAAATCGATAGACTACACGAATGAATTCGGGGATGAATTCCTTTTAGATGGGCGAATGTGACAACTCGCAATTTCGGTCATTTCTCAAAACAATTCATGCTTCACTATTTCAACATTTATCGTAAACTAGGTTTACGTGTTCCAAATTCGCGTAACCTTTATGGTTTAGCGGCGAATTCATGATCATATCATCACGAACATTTCATATGGACTAAGTTTAGTCTACATTTCATTAACATCATTTGCATCATGATAGTTCATTCATGACATTGCATTTCACATTAAACGCGTATATTTTATATTAAATAAACGTTATCGCGTGAGTTATTATTTTGAACATTTAATCCGTTACTTCTAAAAATGATCCCGACATATTTTTATACTTATATTTAGTTATAAAAACTATATTTTGAGTTTACCTAGTGTTTTAAATTTATTTTGTATATAAATCGTTAAAGTTATATTATTACGACGCTTTTCTTAAAAATTACTCGATAATTATTTTATCACTCAAATTTTACAAGGAATGTATTTTTACAATTTTTATAATATCATTATACTCTATTTTGATCTATTAAAAATTTACTTGTACCTAAAAGCTACCAAAACCTTACAAGTTATTATTATTTACACATTTACTTACACTTTTCTTACAAGTATACAAGTATATACATAATGTAAAAAAAATATATATATATATTTGGAGAAACATATTCCCCCAAAAACCGGCCCTTAAGGGTTGGCATTTATTGATTGGTATGGTTCTTGATTTCTTAGATTTATACATATACATTAAGTCTTACTTATACACTTTACTCATTCACTTCACAATAATTCAACTAGTGTTAAAACTTTTCTTCTCTCTTGTTCTTTCCTCTCTTCAACCGGCCATCATAGGAGATACAAGGGATCATCATTTTTTTTCAAGTTCAAGCATAAACAATCTAGATAACACTCTTTATAAGGTTTTGAAATAAAAACCTAGGGTGTTTAGGTTAAACCTTGGTTCTTTGCACCTCATCATAATAGCTTGTAAGCATATTTCTATCAGTTTACATATTTCATCTTCATTTCATATTTATCTCTTCATTTTTGGAGCAAGCATGCATGACTTATGTTGATTTATACCATTTTTACATGATTTTTAGAGTTATATATATATAAAGTCATCCTATAATTATTCCCTTGGTATGTATTGGTCTTGATGATGATTAGGAACCCATGACACCCTAAGAAGGTGTATGGTAGGATTAGATTAGCTTTGGAGTTGATTTGAAGGGATTGGAATAGGTTTAGTACGATAAAACTATTTTCGATAAGTATAAAAAGTGTTCTGTCCTTGTTTTGTTTTTCTGGAAAATCCGACAGAGGCACAAATTTTGGCCTTGATATTTAGAAAATATACTTTAAAAGCGAATCCGTGGCCGCTTGAACGGATTAAAACGGAGTTATAACGAAGAAGTTATGAATTTTTAAAGTTTGACGACGAAATATATTTTTCAGAAAATTTCAGCATACTATTTTTACTTTATTCGAGTCAAAAACGAGCCTTAAGCTTCACAAATTATTTCGACTTATCAAAAATATATTAGTACCCTTTGATACGAAGCTAAGGACATATAATACGTAGAAAACGGATTTGAAACGACTAAGATATGCACGTTTTTATAAACTTGCCGTAACTATTATTTTTAGAAAAACTATATTATTTTTACGAGATAAGTGTTACGGTAACTAAAACGACCATGTTGACGGCTGTTTTTATCAATGATGTGGAACTTTTTGTAACGAGATGTCTTCTAATGAAATTAAGATCACCAAGCATATTTTCTAAAACGATCAACCGTTTGTATAGCGGAGTTGTAATAAATTAATTACGGTTGCTCAAACTTTGCCGAAACTCACTTTTTACACAACACTTGGACAAAATCACCATCTTTAACCTTTATTATCTTTATGTTCGAGACCTCTATGACGAAAACTCATGAACTGAAACTTTTAGATTTTGATACAAACCTTCCAAAACCGTCGAGTTCGTTTCCTAATGTTCGACGTACACTATTTTACGACTAGTTTTTCAAAGCCATTTTTGTCACTTTCATGAAAATTCCGATGACATTGTTTTACGACGAAAAGTGAAAATTTCACTATAAATCATTACGAAACCATTGTAGGATGACATTTTGACGTAAATACTTGTAAAGTGATTTAAGAATGGTCAAGGCGTCAAAAGTGTATTTTCGACGATAAGTATTATTTTCAAAACTCGCAAATGGTATAAATAACATACGAAATGCATGCATAACATTACATTGCAACTCATTACATATCATATCATTCGTAATAGGTCCAGTTAAAGCATCACATTATACCTCGGTGTACTCACTCTTGTCATCATACCGGTTTACCAAGTGAGTTTTCATAGCCCGCTTTTACAAGTTTTACATTATTTCAAACCTACGGGAGAATACATTGCACAACATTTTATTACGATACCAAGTATGTTAAATTCATTTACATTGCTTAAGTTACAACGTTGCGATTAAATGTCCCCATTTCAATGCATGAGCCGTTAATTTTCTAGAAGCGTGTGTGAGTGGATAGATCTATCGAGGTGACACCTCCATCCGGGTTGGTGAATCCCAACTAGTCATACGGATGCATTTCATTCATAAACATTATTAGAGTTGTTTGGCAAGACACTGCTGGGGCTTAACATCATCGAGCTTCGGTATCATGCGCTTAAGCAATTGTAACATTTTATGTGACATAATTGTCATACCAAGAACATTTTATGTGACATGATTGTCATACCGATCTATACTTGTGTAGTCGTATAAAACATTTACCTAAACCTATGATTTCTCACCAACATTATTGTTGACCGTTTTAGCAATGTATTTTCGTGTAACTAAGGCATTATCATCATGGCATGGTTAAGGAACCACCTTTTGAGTCGCGTCGACTTACATCATTGTACATTATGGCACTTTCTTTCAAAACCATCGTTTGGACTTGTAATATATTTATATTTCGCAAACTTTGTAAACTCGATTGTTTTATTAAATCAAGCGATGTTCTTTTCAAACGACACTTTAGGTCGTTCCATATAACTTGTGATTGTGATGCTATGACAATCAATCCCGAGAATTCCATTCACGCAAAGCAGATTAATTTGGGGTGTGACAACAAGTTGCTACGACTTGTAAAGACAAGTCGCTAGTGAGTCAAACCGACAAGTCGCTAACCTTTTCATTACAAATCGCTATTGACTCAATAGTCAATAGTCAAGTCGCTACATTTAGCATAAGTCGCTACTTGATACATTGAATCTGGACTCTTTTGTGTACAACTCGCTAACATGATATATGACTTGTTCCGCGTTATTTCCGACCATGTTTTGACCATTTCTTCATATTAACCCGAAATAGCGGTTTGACCAGTTGACTCATAGACCACTAAAGTCGATGGATTGACCATATATTCATATTTTGGACAAAGCGTATATAAATGAACTTGGACAAAAAAACAGACTTGGACACATGTTTGAACCAGTTAGGACCATAGACCAAAAGAAGAATACCAAGACATGATAAACTGTTTACCCAAAAACGTATTCCGACCACAAAAACCAATCAAAACCAGTTTCAAATAAGCAAATAAGTATCAAAACCACAAAAGTATCAAAACATGTTTGAAACCAGTTTTAAAAAGTAATCCAACCACAAAAATTCACGAACCAGTTAAAAAACCATGTATCAATACCACAAGAGTCAACACAACACAATAACCTTGGCTCTGGTACCAATTGTAGGATCGTAATATTTATTGAGTTGATGATTCGGGTGGTCTTGGATGATCAAAATACATGTTTGCCATTAGAGAGAGAAAGTTAGAGAGTTGGGTGTTTTCTTGGTAGAGAGTTACTTCACAAATTGTAGAATATTATATTGAAAGCACCACTCATTCCATGGATGGAAGGGGTATTTATAGTTACAAACATAATGACCTCCTATCGGCCTGTGGATCAGGGATACAGTGGGTAAAGACCCGTCCTTCCTCCACGGTGTTGCTCTAAACTAAACTACGCTACAAATTAACTACTACATAATGTAAATAACTACAAATCTACGAGCTAACATATGCTAGACTATAATTGGGGTGACCGAAACTTTAACATGGAATTTCTAATTCCTAACATGATGTGTGCTTAAACACACATCATTTTATATCTAAAAATATATCAAATCGGACTAATAACCATTAAATATGTAAAATTATATTGCAAATATGTTGAATGTGTGTTATTATGTCTTGTAGGTACAAGGGTTTGAAAACAAAGCAAAAACGATGATTTTCGAATGAGTTTCGACGACGTTTTCGCGTTTTCGAGGTTCAAACAAAGGCGTAAAAATTATCCGAGCACACCATTGGAAAGAGCACAAAAAAACGAGTCAAATGGTAATTTTATTTGGAGCATCGAGGAAAAAGACGGAATTTTGAAAGATTAAATGAGGCCGAGCGAGCACAACTACCAAATATATATAAGCTAAAATTCGGATCTGTTCAAAACGAGTATAAAAGATAGACTAACGAAGAGTTATCAGAAAAGGCAGTTGGTCTGGTGGTAGTGCGTGCAAGATTTGCCCAAGATGTCCCATGTTCTATTCATGCCAGTCCAACATTTTTTCTTTTTCGTTTCTAGCAGCAGCAACTTACAACCAAACTAAGCAAAGCAGTCCTCCACGAGGCCCAGCGCTAAAGCAGTCCAGATCCACCAAGCTAGGCAGCCCACGAAGTAAAGAAAGCAGCAGGCGCAAGATGAATGAAATGAAGTGGCCTAGTAATGATGAATGTTAATATCAAGTGAAAATTGAAATTGCCTGTTTGTCCCCAGCGATTGATATCGCAGCGTGGCTTTTTGTTTGCTGCTGCTCCACTCACGCAACTACAATTCTCAGCGAACCCAATATCGACACGTGGCATTCTTGATGGAAAGAATACGAGGATTCCCTTCTTGAAAGGGAAATGATTTGTACAATCCACTTTTTGATTGGCACACTCCATTCTGTGCATTGAACAGTTGTACAGTTTATAAATTCTGCTTTATAGAGTTGTACATTGGAGTGTGCAAATCAAATCCAAATGTGTACAAATCATCTCCCTTCTTGAAAGGATCGAGAATGCCCGGCTATAAATTGAACGTTCGGGAGTTTTTTATTTGACACTTGTAGTTAGAAAAAATTAATACACGATTCTAGTAGTTTCAAAAATAATTACATATTCATTGTGTTTTTTTCTCTTTCTGTTTTCCTTTCTTTGCACATTAAAAATAAATGTAGTGGTCAAGTACAAGGTTCGTGTATATATGTTTTCAAGTACAAGGTTTGTGTACATATGTTTTTGAACTACCATGGTTAGACAAAAAACTCGAATGTTCGGTTAAAAAAAAGGAGTGACACTCACTTTTATTTTTTAGATAGTAGCAGTTTTTAGAAGTTAATTAGTGCTTTTTTAACTGATTGCTTATTATTGTAATAGTTTTGGTTTAGTATCAAATGCTTATTGTAAACTTTTTTATATTAATGAAGATGATATTTATGGAGGTCACTTAAGTACTTATTTCTTTTTCATCTCTTTCTTTCTTTTATTTTTTCTTTTCTTATCTAATAAGCCATAATAGCTTATTAGCTTTTTGTGGTTTATTAAATTTGCTTATTTGTGATAAGCTCTTTTATAGCTTATTCACTTTAAGCTCTTTTACATACTATAATAGCTTATTTTTAAATTTAAAATACTAGCTTTTTAGATAAGCTTTTCTCATAGCTTATTTAATAATCGCTTTACTTTCTTTTCAAAACGCTTTTATTTACTTAGATCTATTTACTTTTCCATCTTCTTTTACAGAAAATCAAAAAGCTTTAATCTTTAACAGTTTTTAGTGCTTATTTCTTAAAAAGTTTTAATCTTTTTTAGTTTTTCTTTATCAATAAGCTATTCAATAACTTATTCTCTTAGATCTAGTCCTTAAATATACCCAACTCGCGTTAAATCTTCGGATTTGAACAACTTAGTTTTGGGTGGATATTAAATCTAATCATTAAGCTTTTTCTTAGCTTATTTTGATTAAAGTTTTGTACTTTTTAGATCAATAAGCTTTTTCATAGCTTATTTGATTCATATTATTGCCTACTTGTCCTAACCTTTGATAAATTTTTAATCTTTCTTAGTTTCTCATCATCTCATCATAAGGCAAGGAGCTTAATAATTTTATAAGCTAGCTTATTACTAAAGTTTAAAGCTTTTTACTCTTAATAGGATAATTAGTTAATAAAGTCACAAACTTTATTAATTATTTGGTTATATTAAAGCTTATAAAGAAGTAAACTTTGAGGTTTGATAAGTTTATAAAATCGGGTGATTTTATTCGTCTCATATTTTAGATCGGATTCTATTTTCATTCCTTTCTCTTTAGCATATATTTTTAGTAGAAAAATAGTTATTATTACTGAGATTATTATTGTTGGTTTAGTAGTTATGCGTAGTGAGTAGATTTTTTATATGTTTGTTAAGTGAGTAGTGATTTGGATTTGAGTGTGAAAATCTTAGAAATTATTGATTAATAATCTTCGGTTACTTGGGTTGATTTTTGGTTATATCAAACGGGCATAAACCAATTGGAAAATTAATTTTCTAAATCAAGTAATTTTTACCAAGATAAAGAATTGTTTTCAAAATAAACCAACGTTGTGAAAATCGTTTTTAAACGGGTATCGAAGATTATTGATTAACAATTTCCGGATTATTTTTAGATATATTATTTGGTTGATTGTTTTATCGGGCAAACGCCGTTTGGATAATTAATTTTTTAGATCTAGTGATTATTACCAAGAAGAAAAAGAATTGTTTTCAATATAAGCCAACATTGTGAGAAAATAATTTTAATTTGACGGGTATTAATCAAACGGGTTTCATAGATTATTCACACTCGATTTACCTTTTACCTCACTTGACAAGCATAGCTTTTACTATCATATTTTTAGCTTAATCTCTATTCGTCATTAGTTGTAGTCTAATTTTAATTAGTTAAAATATTCACTATTAGCCAAAATAGTTTAAAAGATCTTTTATAAAATCCAAAACCAAAAATATTCGATAATCAAACATAAAACAAAAGACAAAAACGTAAATCTCAATTCATATCTCACCGTGAATACGACTCTAGAAGATTGGTTATCATTTGCCATCAAGTGATTATTAAATCTTAACAAGAAAATTATAAATATTAAAACTGCTCATCTATAACGAATCAGTTATTTTGGCGCCGCTGCCGGGAAGATTTGTTACGATTTTTGAGTTGTGTTTCGCGTTAGTGCCTTGAAGATCCTTTCTTTTGAAAGTGTATTTTCGTATTTTTGAAAGAAAAACTAAATAAAAATTGAATAATACAAAAATCCAAAAATATTTTCCTTTTTCTAAATCTTTCTAAAATCGAAAAATATTTTCCTTTTTCTAAATCTTTCAAAAATCCAAAATAGTTTTCTTTTTCAAAAGTCATTAAAATCCAAAATTTTTTCTTTTATTAATCTTTTCAAAACTCAAAACATTTTTATTTTTCAAAATAATAATAATAATAATAATAATAATAATAATAATAATAATAATAATAATAATAATAATAATAATAATAATAATAATAAATATAAAGTTTAAAATAAAAATAAATAAAATTTAAAAAAAAAATTATAAAAATCTAAAAATAAATTAAAAAATAAAATCATTGTAAATATGTTTCGAGAAAATCTCATTTCTTCTCTCTTTCATCCCCATGATCTTCGGACAATTGAGGATTTTTATCGTTGATCTAGAAACAGAGTTGGTGGAAGGTAGTGACAAGAGAGAAGGAACAAAGCTGGAACAAGAGGTCATAAAGAAGTAAAAGGTGGATGATAGTCAAGAAATAGTTGAGCAAAAGATGGATGATGATCAAGAAATAGCTGAGCTTAAACAACTAATGGAAATCATTCTAGATGAAGAAGTAACAACTGATGATATTCCTTTAGCTAGTAGGTCTCCAAGGATTGTTGATTGGAAGATATATAAAGAAGGAAAGAAAAGCTATTACCAAATCATAAGATCTGATGGAAATCTCATATGTATATGTTCTTTCGTCAGATGCTAAAGAATTTTGACAGAGAAGATTTGGAAAATCTGTGAAAATTGGTAAAAGCTAAGTATGGGTCAATAAGGCCAATGGAAGACTATGACTATGTGTTATGGGGTGTTCTGAAAACCATGTTTGAACCACATGTAGAGGTTGAAATATGGAGGGCTCAGAATGGATTTGAAGTATTGAATTGGAAACTATATGACTCCCGTGGAGTTCATTCTTTGATGATGCAAATCTATGCTAGTCTACATATTGGTGGAGAAGACATATCCCTTTGAACCATCTACAAGTGCTATAATGCTAAAGAAGAAACTTCAAGTGGATTATTTTACTGAAATGGCCCATCAACTTCTAAAGAAGATAGAGAAACAACTTAACAAGAAATGAAGTGTTTGGAAGCATCCTCCTGGTGTTTATTAAGCTTTGAATGAAGAAACTTGATGATTTTGAAGAATAATATCAAGTTTAGGGGAGGATTATTGGGATTAAAAGTCTTCTTGATGCTGTTTGTATTACTGCTGCTCATTTTACTGTTAATGTTGCTCGTACAAATTTAGTATTGATGAGGAACTTCAATGAATATATGCTAAGTGGTTACAACTGTTAGTGGTAAAGTTAAAACTGCTAGTGCAATGTTACAACTGGCAGTGCTAAGTGCAAAGTTACAATTATTGGTTACAAATTTAAGATTGTTAGTGTAAGTTAGTACTGTTAGACATTTTTGTTAGTACTGCTTATTAGATATGTATTAGATATTTATAGAAAAGATTTGATATACTTAGGAAAGTATTGTAAGCCATGTAGTACTCCTTTGTGTATAAAAGGAGGTCCTAGGGCATAGAGTTAGATGCACAAAAACGCACAAAAGCATCTCGACCTTATAAAAAACATATAATTCTTAGCTTCAAGGTTTTGTAACCCTAATAATGTGAGAGTATTCGTATTATTATCATTATTAATATTGGAGCTTGTTTGTTGAATTGTGTGTTCACCGTTTCATTAATAATTCTTCTTAATATTAAAGATTGGATTTCGCATAATCTTTAATACATTCAAACACGGTTTCTACTATAGTTGTGTTAGATTTATCTAATATAACTAATCCTTACAAGCTAAGGAGTTAGATCTAGTTCAACTGGATCAACATGGAGTCTTATATAGAAGTCTATAAATTGGATATTAGAGTTGTAATTTACTTTATGCTGAATTATATGAATGGATTAGTGATTTAATATCATCATTGGGAGACCTTATTCGACCTCTCAAACGTCTATTACTCTATATTTATTCTTTATTAATTGTTTATATCTCATTATCGACTCGGTTCATATCAAATTGGTATCAGAGCTATTCTATTATGAGGGTATAAAATAATAAAAGAAAAAAATTGAGAACTGCTCACTGCCGAAGCTACTGTTCATGTCCAAAATTTACAGTTCATCGTTAGAGTTACTGTTCATCCAATCGTAATTCAGAAGGAATGGTAGCCTAGAGCTTTGAAGATAGGCCGATTGATCTGGTCCGAACCGTCAAGTCTAACAGACTTAAAACAGTTCAGACACAAATACAATGAAGATCGAGAATATAATGAATTCCGGTCGTTATGTCCCACGGAGACTCAATGGTGTGCAAACACTAGATCGAGACGATAGAATGATCACTAATGATAGTGATCGGAAGGATTGGATAGGATAATTACACTCTTGAAAAGATTATAAAATAAAGCGACTTAAATACAAATTAAGAAAATTAAAAAGATAAAAGATATTAAATAAACGCTATCACTATATTTAAAGTGATGAACGTTTAAAACTTAAAACGTACGTTTAAATTAAAAACTACGTAACGTACAAATAAAAACGTGAAACTAAAGAAGGAAAATACCTATGAATATAGAAAATACATTTTTACAATCCTAGTTATATAAGAAAATTATTAGAAAAGGAAAATTATTTTTACAACTATTATTATTAATTAAAAACTAATTTAAACTATTTAATAATACACTAAAATAAAAGAAAATATGAAATAAGACTAGAAAAATAAAATTAAGACTTAGAAAAATCTAAAATATGATAAAACTAATTTTAAAACTGAAAATATATTTTTTAGACTTTTTATGTATTTATTATTAATTTAAAACTATTTAAAACTAATTAAAATGCTAAAAAATACTTTTTAAACTAAGAAAATTATGGAAAAATACTTTTTATTACTTTTATATTTATCTTAACTTAAGAAAAATGAAAAATTATTTTTTTGAACCTTTTCTTAATTTTTTTTGTATTAAATACTAATTAAAAATGCTTGAAAAATAATTTAAATTAAGAAAAATAGCAAACAAGCTTATAAAAATCTGAAAATTTCAGGAAAAGTCTAAAATGATATTAGGAAGCTAGGAAAATTGGAAAAACATGGGGTTGTGTGGAGGATTTTGAGGTCAGAGTGTGGCGAGATTAAATAAGACTAGAAAATAAGCTAATAAGCACTACATTCAACCAAACTACTACGAAGTTTAATAACACTAATTCTACTCTAAAGAAACTATATTCAACTACTCCTAACTCCTAAATAAGCATTATACTTAGATTTAAGCTAACTGTTACCAAAGCAAATAAGCAATCTGGCCCTATGTTCTAGCTGATGCAACAGCTTATCCAAGAAGCTAGAGTGAAAACAAAAAGTGGGAATCTCAACTCAACCAACCAGAGATCATAAATCCAAGGTTACAGCTAATGAGAACTATTAATGAAGAAGCTAGAAAGCAAAACAAAAGTGGCTATGGGACTTAAACTAACTGATGCAGCAAAACAGTGAAACAGATACCATGTTTGAGCTTATTTATAAGCTTATCAGATAATCTAGAGCCAAAACCAGATAAGTGGTCTTGAAGACCACCTAGAAGACTGCAAGTAGACCAAATATCAGACTTTAACTAGCTAAAATAAAGGTAATGCAAGGCCTGCACTTTCTGCATAAACTGGTATAGAAGTGCTTTTTGACTTTTAAAAACAGTTGAAAGGTTGACTTAAATGAGATTTGGAGCTAATTTATGGACTATTTATGATGTATTGAGATAAAGTAAGGCTGATGCAACCTATGTCTATGAGTTCTAAACAAGAAACAAGCTTATGAATGTCTAAAATCCATGCAGATAGCTGCTGAGACAGTTATGATGTTGGATTTGACTACTGAGCCTTGCAGGCACAAGTAAGTGACTCAAATGAGTCTCAAATGACTACACAAACATGAAACAACAGGAACTAAGCATTGAGCTATCCTCTAGTACAGTTTAAAGATCAATTCCAAACATCCCTTTAAAACATGATTTATAATCAAAACTACTCAAACTGCTAAACTGGCTTATGCCATTAATCAAACTAGGTTTACATAACTTAAATAAAACTATTTAAGCAGGCTAAAACTACAAATGATCATAGATACAAGAGAAACATGAAGCGCCTTAGACTTGAAATTGGAAAATGGGAAAGACAACTCACAACTGTGTCCAGCTTATTGCAGGCTCAAAACAAAACCCATCCTATCCTAATCCAATCTAATACACCCCAAACCAACTTCTGCATCACCAAAATCCATCACCACTGCCAAATTCACCCATATTGACTTTCATTGACCAATTTCCAAAAATACTTGAACTTGAATATTAGCTTGTAAAAAAAACTATGATAAGCTTATAGAAGCTTGATTGAGATTAAAACTGAGCAGTTAAAAGCTTTAACAAAGGAGTTTGAAAATGAAAAGTTCAACAGTGAATATAAAACTTGGAATTTATATCAAAGACTTGAATTGCAACTCAAAAACACATACAATGATGTTATCACTTACATGTGATACATGAAAACTAAAATTACAACATTTTTACTAAAACTACAACATTTAATAAAAAAACGACATTAAAGAAAAAACTAAAAAACTAGCTACTACCCTCTTCTTCTTTCTCTTGCTTTCTTTTATACTCCAAACTTCTCTCCACTTGTCTCTGACTTGATCCCACCATCATTTTGGTCCATTGGATGTTTTGAGTTAAAATTGGCCGTTTGATTATTTTGGCGCCAAAGTGGACTTTAGCAGTTTAGGTTGAGTGATTGGGTAGAGAATCATTTAATGTGTTTTGGAAGGAGGTGGAAGTTGAGGAGACATGGAAAGTGATATATTGAGGTGGAGGAATGGGTGTTGAAGGAGTTGCAGAGAAACAGTTGAGAAGGAGGAGGACTTATTGGCGCCAAGTGGGATTTGTTTGACCAAGGTTTTGACTGGTGGATATTAATAAGCAAGGGGTCAAAATGCAGGGGGTCCAAAAGGGTTGGTAGGGTCATTTGGTAAGGCAAGGGTCCAAAAGTAGTATTAAAGGGTTTTAAATATAGGGACCTTTGTGCAATTTTTCGAATTTGAGGACTTGATGCAATTTTCCGGGACTAATTCCGCCAATTTTGAAACTTAAAGGACCAATTTGTAATTTTCTCAAAACTTTTATATTTTTCACCAAAGGACTAAATTTGACAACTTATGATTTAAAAGGACCTTTGGTGATTTTTTCTTTGAAATTTTGACTCGGGACTATTTTTGACAATTTTAGAAACTTGGGGATGAAACGCAATTTTGCAAATTTGATATGTTTTTCATCCGATTTTGATATTTTGCATTTAAAACACATAAAACAACGATTTGTGATATTTTCATCATTTTGATGTGTTTGAGTGTTTTCGAGACGATCTAAATGGTATAAAATGATGAGTATTTAGACACTCATCAATAATAGATTAGTGATTTAATATCATTATTAGGAGAGCTTATTCGACCTCTCGAACGTCGATTACTCTATCCTTATTCTTTATTAATCGTTTATATCTCATTATCGACTCGATTCATATCAGTATCTGAAATCTTAGACGGGAACTCTCTTGAGAAGATAAGTATAAATCACTTATCATAGAAAGTCAAAGCAAGTACAAGAGTTGGTAAAAAGGGGCAAACAATGTGAACACTATTCTCTAAAGTTGGATTTAACCAATTCTTATAATAAAAATATTTAATAGTAAGGTAGCAGTATACTTTAAAAGTTAGATGCTCAATACGTTCCTATTATCCCACGAGTAACCACCTTTTAATATGCCTATAATGTAACAAATGAGTAAATGCTATGTTTTGCAAGTAATGGGATACACAATCAAGATAGCATTTACTCCTTTATAATAACTAAGTCCCTGAATACATTCAGATTGTTAGTATAGTTATTTCTTAAACACTAACTTTGGTTTGTGTTTAAATTAAGTGAGGAGATCACCAAATATTGTCATTCAAATTAGATTGTTATTCCGCAAACAGTGTTAGTAATTTCTTTTATTTATTTCTAATAATAATCTAAACGTTGAAACTGCTTGTATGAATTTTTCTTACTTGTTTATCTTGTTAAATGATTTAAACATATTTTGCTAAGAATGGAATTTGGTTAGTTAATATTATTGATAATTGTTGGAAGTAATGTCGACATGCCAAACAAAGAAAGCTTGTTATTCATGTGTTGGGCTGCAAAGTTGACACACCAGCAAGCAAGAAGAAACAATGGGCCAAATTATATTAAGTATATGTATTAGTTTAATATACTGTAAACTGAAATTATATATGGGCTGGATCCAATACATAAACGGTTATTTAGGTTTAGGGATATAACGTTTAAGAAACATTGCAACGTTTAGTTTTATTGAATCGACATGTCTCTTCTATCAAACATATACACAACGATTCATTATTATAAATAGGATCTAGATTCTGTAATTCAAATCAACCCTTTTCATTTTATTTATATAAGAATTATCAAAGGGTTCAATCCCAATCTCCCTTGTTTTTTCTTTTATCGATTCTTTGTTTGAATGATGGCAAGAATGATGTTTGATCATTCGATCCTGGAAACCTCACAAACAACCTGTGAAACATTGGTATCAGAGCCAAGGGGATCAAGCAACAAAAACAATTCATGTATCTATCATCACTCAAGAATCAAACCCAACCAAGATGCCAAAGGAAAAAGAACACAATTTGTGTTCTTATGAAGAAAATTGAAAGAAGGAACAAAACCAGGGTACCAAGACTACAAATTACGTGGATGATGGCTAGGAGTAAACCTGCCCAGAAGTCACAGAAGTTGATCAAGAAAGATCAAATGACATCGAACAAATTTATGTTCACAAGATTTCTACAAATTTCGTAGCAGAGGGCTAAAGAGACCTGCCCAGAAGTCACGATTATGATCAGGATGATCACGTGACTCCACCCTATGAAGACATAGAAGACATCAAGTTTTTTAAGAAGGCATCAAGGACAAAGAAAAGGAAGACAAATTCGAAGAACAAATAGTTTGGCATTATGACATTAGGGAGAATCTGTTGGAAGTAATGTCGACATGCCAAACAAAGAAGGCTTGTTATTCCTGTGTTGGGCTGCAGAGTTGACACGCCAGCAAGCAAGAAGAAACAATGGGACAAATTATGTTAAGTATATGTATTAGTTTAGTAGTCTGTAAACCAAAATTGTATATGGGTTGGATCCAATATGTAAACGGTTATTTAGGTTTAGGGATATAACGTTTAAGAAACATTGCACGTTTAGTTTTATTGAATCGACATGTCTCTTCTATCAAACATATACACACCGATTCATTAGTATAAATAGGATCTACATTCTGTAATTCAAATCAACCCTTTTCAGTTTATTTATATCAGAATTATCAAAGGGTTCAATCGCAATCTCCTTGTTTTTTCTTTTATCGATTCTTTGTTTGAATGATGGCATGAATGATGTTTGATCATTCGATCCTGAAAACCCCACAAACAACCTGTGAAACAATAATTGTAACCAACTATACGGGGAAAATTGTTGCATAACTATTAACGTCGTTGCCTCATAGGCAACAAATTGTAGCCTTTTTTGAACAAACCAAAATACATCAAAACCTTAATTTAGCAACATATTAGAGAAAACAAAAGGAGATTCAATATTACAAGCCACTTGGGATGAATTAACGATCCAATTTAACCAAGCAATTCAATCTAACCAATTGGGAATCGTTTTCTTGAGCCTGTGTAAGAATCCACGAGTGACACTTTTCTATAGCGTGTTTTTATATAGATAGACAACTTATTAAAAGGAATTTACAGATATTTACAACTAGTTGAGACGAGATTTCGGTTCTCATAGTGAAAACATATTGAGACGAGATTTCGTATCTCATTGTGACAACAAAAACTGAAATGTTCCAATGGTGGTAGTATATGTCTTTAGCTTGAAATGAAGTGGCTATGTACATACTTCCATGCTATTTATATGTAAGACATCAGCATTAATCATTTTATGAAATTGTGTGTTGCTGCAAGTTCACCTTTTGACGAAGAGTCTGAGAAGTTGTAGGCTTCAAGTGGGCCATAAAAATAACTCGAACTCACAACACCGCCATGGTCTCGATCTGAATTGTATGCTAACTCTGTGATTTGTCTTTCGGGGATAACATGTTCTTCGTAAATTTCTGTTGCTATGGGGTAGTTACTAGCGTATTGATCCACTCGATCACCTATTATTCCAACAATTTACATTAATAAAAACATGTGTATCGTGTTAGCATATTGTTTCTAAATGTGTAGTTTGATGATTTAATAACTAGGTTTTGTACCTTGTGTTAGAAGCGGGGTGTCACATAGAGGACCATCAACTACTTCTAAGGAGCTCCAATTTTGATAAGCCTCTTCAACAAACTTTTGAATATAAGCCTGCAAGGAGAATCCTTAGTTTCATGTGTCTTCGAACTAAATATGTTTAAACGATATAACAAATGAAATTTATTAAACATCTAATTAAATTATACTTTATTGGCTGCCACAAAAGATTACAAGGATGTCTAAGTATGAACAATATGCACACGATATTATCTTCGAAATTCTTTTATTAATAACAAATAAAAGCTTACATCTAGAAAGAAGAGCGTTACAAATTAAACTAGCATCCCCGATCACCTCTATTTATAGAGATGATGGGTGAAGAGACCTTTCCTAAACCGATCCTTACAAGAACACCCGGGCATAGGCCTCCCTTTCCTTGTAAGGTAAGTTTAACTAATCCTAGCTCTAGTCTAACACCCAATCTAATTATAAAGTACACTTGAACCCCTAACTATGTTGCATGTTAAGTTTGCTCCTAATATCTTACAAGATTGTACATAATCGAATGTGCTTTATCAACCACCGTGTCTCAGATTTGCATTTCTTTATATTGAAACTAATTACTGCCCAAATATAGCCTTGCTGGTTATCAATTAGACTATCTAAGAAAGGTACAATAATGAATCTTATTCAGAAACTTGTTAACATGCATCAGTTTGCAGACATGATACTAAAATTATTTATTAACTTGCAAATAAAATGTAATTGTGTAATTCAACACCGGAGGTAATCAATAACTATTTTAGTGAACACTGGCAGCATACTTTGAAACACATTTTTTTTTTTTGAACGGTGACTTTCATTTTTTGGGCAAGAGTCACACCTACCACACGGTAGGTGAAAGGTTTTAATGGATATTTAAATAATAGTATGTCCGGATTCGAACTCGAGACTTCGGGATTGCACACATTACGTATGAGAATTGATGTACATAATTAATATAAATAAAACGTTATTATTATTAATTATTAATCACTAAATAAAACATAACGATAGTTAAATAATTAACGAAGTTTGGTTAACGGTCGTTAAATATTAACTAGAAGGACTAAGAATGAAATTAGTAGTCGGGAAGGTTCTAGAATCCCTTTTGGGAGCTAGGCCGATCGGTTTGGGGTTTCCTAAACCCAATCCCACTCTAACTTGGACTCCAAGATATGTTAACTATAAATACAAATCAATGTATTCATTATTGACTAACCTTGGATTGCCAATAACCTAAATTTCTCTCCTTCTCCTCTTTGTGTGGCCGGTCGAATACCCTAACCCCAAGGGTGTTTCGATTTTTGCTTAGCTCAAAGATAAAGTGTTTGGTTTATTAGTGATTCAAGGAACTAGCTTCTCCACATCAAATCGCTATTAGTACGTGTGTACAAGAACGAAGAACAAGCACGCTTGAGCTTGTATTCCTTGGTGGTCGATTTAATGGGTGGGACGATTTTGTGAAACCCTAGTTTAGGGTTTTGGGTTTTGTTACTTGATCACATAATCGTTTGATTGCTTGAATTGCTAAAAGGTACGCACTTTCTTGTTTGGTTAATTACTTACATATATTATTCCTATAGTCTTCCGCTGCTTGCTTTGATGATGTATTTGTTTTATATATAATTGTTATGAGTATATAATTCCAACAATTGGCATCACGAGCCGTTAATATGATGTAATTAATTATCAAACACATAAAATTGAATCTTTATGGTTATATGCATGCTTTTTATGGTTTCTAGGTTTTGAATTGAAACCCTAATTTTTATATATGGGTCGATTACCCTAATATTTATTTATTAGGTTTTAATTTTGTAAAACTGTAGAAACCCTAGGATTGCATGCTAATTTTATGTGGTTAATTAATGAATAATTGTTATGTGCCATGTAATATGCGTATCTTGGGTGATAATTGTTATGCGGAATCCATGGTGGAACATGCATGTTTTGCCATGGAGTATTGTTTATTGTATATTGATTAATTGTTAAGTGATGCACACATGTTTTATTTATTTAATAATTATAAAATTGGGGAAGACCTCAATTATAACTAATAAAATTCGTTATGTGCTAATTGGTATACTATTAACTTCGGCTTACGCAATCGACTTGTCGATGTATGTGGCTCATCTTTTCGCGAGATGAAAGTCCTAGTTAATGTATGCATTTATTTACGCCTAGAATTGTTATTAGAGTTTATTGAAATAATTATGCATGTGGCTAATTGTTTTTACATATGTTAAATTGTTTAGTTATATGTTTATATTATTTGAGTTTGTTTAATTTTTATTAAAATGCTTTTTGTTTATATATTGTTTGACATGTTAGTAAGCAAAAGGGTTTTTATGAATAGAAAATTAAATGGACTAAATAATGGCGAAATTGATTTATCTAAGAATTATTCTTGAACTTTTAATCGATGATGCGATTGTACTAAATGGTTAGAACGGCTCACCCACTAGAACAAACTATAAAGGGTATTTAAGAAGTGAGCATAGTCTCACCGAATGGATGTCTTAGGTTATGCTTGGTAACACGGTCCTCTCCTTCTCAATGCGTTCGATTGGAGCTACCTAGTATAACCATTCTATGTACGAAGCATCTTAGTGCAAAGTTGTAAGTTTCTCAACGCATCGATTAAAACTTTGTAGAATTCAATCTTAGCAATTAAAATCTTTTAGTAAGTTTTTTCGAAAATATTATGTTATAAAGTTGTATGCATGCTTCTTTATACATAAGTTTTGATTACACATCAAAATTGTACCCTTTAAAATTTAAGTTTATGCCATCTAGTGATATGAAACACTTGAAGTTGTAATTTAGTTATGTGAGACCTTGATCTAGATTACAATAACGAGGTGAATTATTTTGTTGTGTGAGACCTCAGCTTTATGATTTGCAGTTTCTAAATTAGACAACTTAATTAAGTTAGTTAGTGAGACCTATAACTTAAGGCATAAGATGGGATAAAACATGCTTACGTTTTGCATTAATTGTTTTGGCAAAATTGTAAATCCCATAATTTTTGGAATTGAAAACTTGTTTGTCAATTATCGCTTTTCAACGACACTATTCTATACTTTCACCACCAGCGATCAAGCGATGTGGTGGAACTATGATAATGAGGATCCAAAATTCAAGGAAAATTCTATGGTTAATATGAATATTGACCAAAGGGTAATTTATTTTCTTGAATGTTTACTTATCGAAAGTACTAACTTTTGAACTTTTAATTACGAGAAATGGCTCAAGTCGAATCATCTGACTAGCCTCGTCGTTCAAATCTATGTTTGATCGAGAGAAATTGATTGTAGCGCAATTTCAATGATTGGTATCGGCAACTCGTAATTGTCTTGAGGGTTGCCAAAAGAATCAATTATTTGACCACGCCTTGTCCTCCGAACTGCGGTGATGCTCTTCTTTGAGCCAGAGTGCATGGCAACTGAAAGTATGACAAGTATAATGAGGTCGCTTTGCATTATGCTCGGAGTATGAACTCAAGCTTGCAAAAGCAATTTGAGAATTACTTCCTAATCTCATGGAAGAATTGCAAAAGTTGTTTGAAAAGCTGTGATTGTGAGAGTCAGATGACTTGATTGATGCTCTTCATAGTTGCAAGCAAGGAGATGGGAAACACATGGCGCCCACCGTCTGAAATGATGAATTACATGGACCGGTTGGGCGTTTGAACTATGTCTACCCTAATGACATACAAATTGGCTCGATCAACAGATCCCTTAACAAGGAATTTGATGGTTTCGATGCGCAATTATAATATGCATTGCACGGGAAGACGGTCGATGAGGTACATGCAATGCTCATTGATTACGAAAAGGTTTGCCCAAGAAGGCCTCTACACTGCGGTTTTGACCATCCGGAAGGGTAGAATTTCTAAGCCTAATAAGCCGCTAGCGAACAAGAAAGGAAAGGTAAGGGTAAAGGCGATAAGGAAAACAAGTTATGACTTATCGAAGAACCCAAGTACCCTCCCAAACAGTGAGAATCGAAGAAGGATCAGCTTGTCATCGCACCGCAGCTTGGACCTTTGGAAGAGGAATTGTCCACCGTACCTTGATGAGTTGCGGAATAAGAGGTATAAAATCATCGCGCGTGGCGATGCTTCGTACTCTTTTGATGATAGAATTATTTGCTTTTCCTCATAAAATATATTCCACGGGTATATGATCTTGGATGTGGTATTCACATTTGTAATACACTCTGAGGACGAGAGGAGCAAGGAAGCTTGCCTATGGATGAGAATACCTGCTGACGTGGGTAATGGAGCACATGCGATCGTTGAAGCTATAAACACGTTTGATTTAGTTTTACCTTCGGGTTTAGTAATCGCATTAAACGATTGTCATTACGCACCTTCCATTGTTAGGGGTGTCGTTTTCATTTCCTTGTTAAAAGATATTGGTTTCGTTCATACATTTACGATTATGGAATTTCATTTCTTTAAATGATGTTTTTACTTTAATGTTATTCCGAAGAAATGGTGTGTTTGAAATTGATTTGCATGATAATGTGAATGATAAAATAATTACATCTTTAGCATCAATAATAAAAGAATCAAAAGTGATTTGGATTCTTCATTTCTTTGGCATTGTAGACTTGCTCATATAGGCAAGAAACGCATGCAACAATTTGAACACGATGGGCTTTTGCAAGACATCAATGATGAATCATTTGATAAATGCGAATCTTGCATATCGGGAAGATGACCAAGAAACCTTTACAAATAGTTTAGAAAGGGCTTCGATCTTCTTGGTGTGATACATCTTGATGTATGTGGACCACTAAGACATGTGTCAAGAAAGGGTGCTAGCTACTTAACCTTTCTTGATGATTTCGATCGTTATGGTTATGTTTATTTACTTAAACATAAACATGAAGTCTTTGAAACATTTAAGGTTTTAAGAGTGAAGTAGAAGCGCAACTAGGAAAGAAGATTAAAGCTCTTCGATCCGACAGAGGTGGTGAATATTTAAGCCAAGAGTTTAAAGATTATCTAGTCGAGTGTGGTATTGTCAAAGAACTCACATCTCCTTATACTCCACAACAAAATGGTGTATCCGAGAGAAGGAATCGTACATTGCTAGACATGGTGCGATCGATGTTTAATCTTACTACTCTTCCTTATCCTTTTGGGATTATCGTTGGAAACTACTGTTCGCATATTGAATATGGTTCCAACTAAGAAGGTTGATAAGACTCCTTATGAAGTGTGGTATGGAAACCTCCCAACTTGTCTTACTTAAAGGTCCGGGTTGTGAGGCGTTTGTTAAAGCGTGACTCTCACGATAAGTTGCAACAAAGATCTGTTAAGTGTGTCTTCGTAGGATACCCAAAGGAAACTATGGGTTACTACTACTTTCCACCGAAAACAAAGTAATTGTTGCTAGGTATGGAGACTTTCTTGAAAAGGATCTCATATCTCATGAATTCGGTGGGAGAGTATATGATCCGGAAGATGATCAAGAGGACACAACACCTTCGAGAACACTAGCCAACCTCAAGTAGAACACGAAGTCCGGGCGTTCCACCGAGATTGAAGTGGTTCCCATTCGAGATCCATAGGACTACGCGTGCACTGAGCGTCTATGTCTCAACGTAGAAGGCGAGGAAAATATGTTAGGGATCTTGGTGAACTCGCTAACTATAAAGTCGCCATGATGAGTCCCGAAAAGGAAAAATGGCGAGTTGCAATGAATGGGAAATGCAATCCATGAAAGACAACGAAGTGCGGATAGAGGTTGACTTACCTCCAAATGCTAAGGTAGTTGGAAGTAAGTGGCTCTTTAAGATAAAGACCGACATGGATGGCAATGCACACACCTATAAAGCTCGTCTTGTAGCTCAAGGTTTTACTCAAACCTATGGGATAGACTACGAGGAGACATTTTCTCTGTGAGTGCACATTAGAGCTATTAGGATTCTTATAGCCATAGCTGCGTACTATGACTATGAGATATGGCAAATGGATGTCAAAGCGCCTTAAATGGTCGCCTAGATGAGGACATCTATATGGCGCGACTGAAGGGTTTGTGAATCCAAAGTTTCCAAAGCGTGTATGCAAACTTCAAAGATCCATTTATGGATTGAAGCAAGCATCAAGGCAATGGAACAAGAAGTTTGATGAAGAAATCAAGAAATTTGGTTTCACTCAAAATCTTGATGAGCCATGTGTATCACAAAGCTAGTGGGAGTAATGTTATTTTCCTTGTCTTATATGTCGATGACATATTGATCATGGGAAAAGACATTCCAAGTATGCAAGATGTAAAGTCTTATCTTGGAGAGTGCTTTTCTATGAAGGACTTAGGGAAGCAGATTTATTCGGGAATCAAGATCTCAGAGATAGATCAAGGCGGTTAATTGGACTAAGCCAAAGTGCTTACATTGATAAAATATGAAGAGATTTAGTATGCAAAATTCCAAGAAGGGATATTTGCGATGCAAGTTGAACATGGCTTAAGTAATAAACTATGCGCGTCAACACTGGCCGAGGTGGAATACATGAGGAAAGTTCCTTATGCTTGGTTGTAGGATCTATCATGTATCTTTGTGAGATGTACAAGGCCCGATGTGGCGTTTGCACGAACATTACGGTCGGTATCAACGAGAACCAGTGTGAAGCATCGGCAGTCGTTAAGAACATTCTTAAGTATCTAAGGGCTACTAAAGAAATGTTTCTAGTGTATGGAGGAAATCGGATGCGAACTTGATGTTACTGTGTTTTGCGATCGTCATTCCAAACCGATAAAGATGATACGAAGTCTCAGACGGGTTATGTCTTTGTCATTAATGGAGGAGCAATTTGGAAGAGCAAGAAGCAAACAACGTTGCGATGTCTATTCTGCCGAGTACATAGCGCTCGTGTCGCGATGGAAGTGTTGGATTAGGAAATTCATTTCGGGACTCGGAGTAATGCCCTCAATCGAATTACCTCTAAATGTGTATTGTGACAACTCTGCCGCAATAACATTTGCCAATGAGCCCTGAGTCATGAAGGCGCGGACATTTTCCTCGTCGATATCACTATGTTCGAGAACAAGTCGACATAGGTGAAATCAATCCACTCAAAGTTCATATGGATGAAAATCTAGTGATCCCTTTACGAAGCCTTTGCCAAAAGATAAACTTACCGACCATTGATGGGATAGGACTTCGTTTAGCTAGTAGTTTCATGCGATCTGTGATTAGTATTTGGATAAAGGATGTTATGAACAAATATTACTTTAATGAAATAAAATAGTTGTTTATGTTTATTTTCATTTTCTTAATATTATATCCTATATTTGCATGTTTAATCCGTGAGTAACTTTATGTTATTCTAAATAGTCCGTTGTCGAATCAATGATGTGGGAATGTCATTGAATTAAGACAAATCGAGTTTTAGTAGAATATACTTTTAAAGTATATTGATGCGTGGGACATACAGATTCACATGATATTCAATGAATTGAATATAGGACTCATCCCAACTTTACATGATGATACTTTTGGATTTTATCATTAAGTATATCATGAAGTGTTTATCCTCGGACTTGAGATACCGGATAAGCGATATGAATGTAGTGCATTTGTGTAAGATAGTCTAACGCTATCCGTGAATCGGTAGTTATAAGGGCTATTTTCGGAAGTGTTGCAAAATTCATGAGTTATGTTTGTAGTCAAGAGAATTTGTTCCTTTGAATTTGTTTCAAAGCATAATACTATATTTGGGCCCTCGTAGGGTTGACAAGATGTTTGTATGGCCATACCCAAGATCTATCGGAATACGTTCGGATGATTTGGTAATCTTGTTCAATCATATACAACGAAATGAATATTAACTTATGAAATGACTTGATCCATATTCATAGTTAATGTAGTATTAGTAACAAAGGATAAGTAAAAATGATGAATCATTAAATGGTTTTTCCAGGAGACCATGCTCGATTTGATCTGGGGCGTTGGCGTGTGAAAGCTAGACTCACCAATGTCATTACTATATTTAGTAATATCCAAGTGGGAGCTGAAAGGTTTTAATGGATATTTAAATAATAGTATGTCCGGATTCGAACTCGAGACTTCGGGATTGCACACATTACGTATGAGAATTGATGTACATAATTAATATAAATAAAACGTTATTATTATTAATTATTAATCACTAAATAAAACATAACGATAGTTAAATAATTAACGAAGTTTGGTTAACGGTCGTTAAATATTAACTAGAAGGACTAAGAATGAAATTAGTAGTCGGAAGGTTCTAGAATCCTTTTGGGAGCTAGGCCGATCGGTTTGGGGTTTCTAAACCCAATCCCACTCTAACTTGGACTCCAAGATATGTTAACTATAAATACAAATCAATGTATTCATTATTGACTAACCTTGATTGCCAATAACCTAAATTCTCTCTTCTCCTCTTTGTGTGGCGATTGAATACCCCAACCCCAAGGGTGTTTCGATTTTGCTTAGCTCAAAGATAAAGTGTTTGGTTTATTAGTGATTCAAGGAACTAGCTTCTCCACATCAAATCGCTATTAGTACGTGTGTACAAGAACGAAGAACAAGCACGCTTGAGCTTGTATTCCTTGGTGGTCGATTTAATGGGTGGGACGATTTTGTGAAACCCTAGTTTAGGGTTTGGGTTTTGTTACTTGATCACATAATCGTTTGATTGCTTGAATTGCTAAAAGTCGCACTTTCTTGTTTGGTTAATTACTACATATATTATTCCTATAGTCTTCCCGCTTGCTTTGATGATGTATTTGTTTTATATATAATTGTTATGAGTATATAATTCCAACAAGAGGCCCTCATCCACCACATACCCAGACTATGTTGTCTGAACCGGGTCCACGCTGGCGCAGTGGGGATTATTGGCGGCGTCCGCCCGGAAAACGTACCGCCTCCACACGATTATTATCGCTGGAGTAACGGTCGGATGAAAACCGGGCCGGCTTGGATTCGAACATGCGCAGCAATTGGCTTACAGGCTCTCCTCTTCATTGCCTAAGTACCCGGTACTACTCTCACTTGTGGCTCGCTTAACTACTTAAGCTTCTACCACTAGACCACAAGCCCACTGATACTTTGAAACACATTTGATACACAATTAAAGTCACTTAACGGTGTGTGGAGTAAATTTTTACTTTTAGATCAGGCTTTAATTATACCATAATTAAAAAGAAAAACCTAGGATGAAAAGAAAGCCACACGAACCCTATTTACGCGTGATAGGTCTTTGCCGCTTAAAATCTTTCCGTTGATCACCGCTTTGATTACTTGACATATAGGATTCAAGAAGATGGTATTATTTGGTCCGCGTAATATATAGATCTTGCTTGTAACAACAATAGTCCTTGCATGATTGATTGTTACTTCCCACATTTTATCAGACATCCCAAGCCCTAAAATCTGTCCACGAAACATTGATTATTGAATGCAAATAGATGTAGCAGGCAAAGAAATATCAAATATATACGAAAAAGATTAAAGTATAAAGTACACCAACCTTTCTAAGCTTAGGTTCATTCACGACTGAAAGCTTTAAGAATTCTTGTACGGTTTTGATATTATTTGCAGCAAGCTTCTTATGGAACGCTCCATCTTTTCCAATCTTCTCTAATCGCCAAACTTCGTCTTCAAGCATTGGCGGGTGATGCTTTTTGTACACTATCAAAGGAATAGTAAACATTGTGTCATTGACCAAAAAGATCTCAATATTGAAAAGATACTACTAGACATTCATTACTTGTTAGACGAGACTAGGTCAAATATATAAAAACAGACTTGCCTCCTGTTAGATAGGCGCATCAAATTATTATTTTTAATGTGCAACTACATCCTATTAGTATATTCAAATATTAGTTAAGAAGTATGAAAAAGGACATACATTCACCACGATGGTCTTTAACTACAAAGGCTTCAGTCATAGCCTCGCGTATTACAAGCCCAGGAGTCGCTCCATGAACAACTCGCGCGGCAATTCTGAACTTTCTGCTTCGAATCCAGCTTGAATTATCAGTTAACTCAATATCACCAACTAAAATAACGCCATCCCTCATGGTAACACTCACATCGCCTGCAAGCAATGGCCTTTTTCCTCTTCTTTCCTTCACAATATTCTTTTCAAACTCTTCACTTGTCCATATGTTACTGTCAGCTGAAGGAAAATCCCCATCTATGACAACAATCTCTATTTTTAGAGCACAAGAAACGGTGGATTCTTGATTGCGGCTTAAGTCAACAATATATAATTCAAGTGGGTTTCCGTCTTCATCTAATATTTTAGTGCCAGTGAAAATTGGGAGTGTTAGATTCTTTCTAAATTTAAGTTGCATGGTTGAAGGTTCGACTGCCTTTATACGCCAAGAACTCGACCTAGAGTATGATGGTATTCTTCTTCTTAGTTCATTCTCGACCTCCTCATTCACCTATGTAATCATATAGAACACAAGATCAGTTTCAACCTCAAAATAGAATAAGACGAACTAATCATTTCAGAAGAGTAGTATACAAGTCATACCACTCTTCGAAGCATAGGTTCTAAAGCTGTGCAAAAATTCTGAACGAAATTCATCTTGACGACTTCCCCGATTGCACTATCAGCCAAGAACAGAACATATAATCAATATATATTTCCATTTCAACGAATTTACCAAACAAGAGTATTGCGATCAAATTTCATCACAAAAATGACTTATGAAAGAATTAGCTATGGATTTTTAGTTTCACGAGTTTATAGCAACATATCGACCAATATAATGGTATATTATTTACAGTAATACTAGAAGAAATAAACATACGAAGCCAAAGAAGGTCTAGCTCGCCGTCGCCTTTCATTCTCCCAATATTGGTTGGAATCGGATTCTTCGGCAAATCTTTTACCGGACATGTTTCATATACAAAGCAATATCAAAACGTATTTATCAAGCAACTTAACTATGTTTGTGGTTTGAGTGATAAAACTAGGAGAAGGTTAAAGATGAAGAAGTCTCGGTCCATATGAATTAAAGTAGAATAAGTAGACACAGCTAGGAAGCTTCGTTGAATGCTTAAGGAAGAAGGTTGGTAAGTGGAGATATCTAAGAATTCATAATTAAAATTAAACGTTTGACGTAGACTTACTTTCATAAGTCAACCCCAACCTTCCATATCACTTAATAAAATATCAAATAGAAAATAAAAAATAGAAAAAATTACACGTTTGGTTTCTATTTTATACCTCAAATAACAACTTTAATCTCTAATTCGTTTTTATTACACCACAGATACCTATTTTTGAAACCTTGCACGCATTTAGTCCCTATTTTGGATGGGCGTTAGTTAAGTCCGTTAAGTATTTTGCGCCGTTAGTCCTTCGTTAAAAAATTTTGCACCGTTAGTCCTTATTTTTTAAAGAGTAAATTACACCGTTCGTCCTTGTGGTTTGCGTTGACCGCAGGGTTTCGTCCTTTGACCAAAAAAATTGCACCGTTCGTCCTTAAGTGTGAAACGTTATGCGTAGTTCGTCCTTTGACCAAACGACGTTAATTTTGACCGTTAAAAACCCATCATGTGACTTGCACATGAGGGTATAATCGTCATTTCAATATCATAAGGACGAACGGTGCACGGACGAACGGTGTAATTTACTCTAATAATAATAACACTAATACTAATATAAAATTACTCTACCCTTATCCTAAATCCTTCTTTTTCAAAGACCTGTTTCTTTCCTTTTTATGTACATCACTTTCCTCCAAACATCAAAACCTACGCCTATCCCTTTCCTTTGATAAAATCGGAGCAATCCCCTTCATAAAGTAGTCAAACAAGATAAAGAAGAAAAGGTAATCGATCCATCACCATCATCGGTTTTCACCCCCTTTCACAAGGGTCACGGGTTTATGTTGAAGGTTGAAGACGGTGGCAACTTTCCTCAAAGAAGATGGCACCACGGTCGATTAGATAAAAGAGATAGTCAAAGTTGCTCCTTGTTCTTCCTTTTTATGGCCGCATATCCACAAGAGGTTTTTTGATATAGCTTATTTGGTTTATGCCTATTCCGGCTGGAAAGAAAACCACCCAAATGGGTGTGTTTTGTTTGCTTATCTCTGTCGAACACCGGCCCCAGCGAGGGGTGTGTCTGGTTTGTTTGCTGTCGCAGCCAACACCCAACTAGGGTGCGTTTGTTTGTTTATTTGTACAGCAGGAGTGTTAGTATTTTTGTGATTGAAGAGTTGATTTTAGTTACTGAAATAAGGTGCGTTTGGGATCTGTTTTGGTCCAGTTGGTTATGGTTTGGTCTTGGTCAAATAGGACAACCGAGGGGGATGTTTGTTTGTTAATGGGTTGTGTATTTTTGGGCTCAAAGGTGTCATCTTTATGATCTTTTTGATGGGTTTTGTGTGTTTGTGGATTCTTGATGATCTTTTTCATCTGGGTATGTGGGTACTATGTTTTTAGTGAAATCTTGATGATGGTTTTTATCAGGTGGGTGGTTTTGATGGTGGAAGGTGGGTGGTTTTATCAGGTGGGTGTTTTAACAAGTTTTAAATCGTTTCTCGTTTGCTTCGAACCACACCGATTCACACAAGTGTGGTAGGCGGCGGTGTGGCGGTGGTGGTGGTTTAAGGTGGTCGGCGGCTAGGTTAAAGAGAGAGAGATAAATGGTGATGATGATGATGTGTGTTTTATGTTTGTGTGTGTGTGGTAAGTGGTGATATACCACTTTGGACGATTTATGTAATCAATTCAATATTCTTGGGTAGTTTGTGTCAATTTTGCAAAGAAGAGAGGCGGTGTAACTTAACGCAGGGTATTTCCGTCATTTTACCCTCATGTGCAAGTCACATAAGGAGTTTAACGGTCAAACTTAACGTCGTTTGGTCAAAGGACGAACAACGCATAACGTTTCACACTTAGGACTAACGGTGCAATTTTTTGGTCAAAGGATCGAAACCTCGCGGTCAACGCAAACCACAAGGACGAACGGTGTAATTTACTCTTTTTAAAATATAGTTTTAGGTTAGTCCTCGATTAATAATAGTTATCGCCGTTTTTACATTTTGTCCGTTTTATTCGTTTCCCGTTTTTTTTTGTTTTTCGTCCGTTTTCGTCCGTTTTGTCGGTTTTTATCCGTTTTCGATTGTTTTATCCGTTTCGTCCGTTTTTACCGTTACCGCCGCCCATTTTTACGTTTTGTCTATTTTTATCCGTTTTCGTTCGTTTTTTTTCCGTTTCACTATTTTTTCGTTTTGTCGTTTTTTCCTTTTGCGTTTGTTTTTATCCGTTTTTTACTTTTTATCCGTTTCGTTCGCTTTTTTCACAAAATTTTCAAAAAAATTGGAATTTTTCAAATTCGAAAAAAATTCCAAAAATTTTGAAAAATAATTGGAAAACAAATATTTTCGTAATAAAATGAAAAAATTTGAATAAAATTTTTTTAAAAAAAAAATTGAATAAAAAAATATTTTTCAAATATTTTGAAAAAAAATATATTTTTTCAAAATATTTTTCAAATATTTAAAAAAAAATTATTCAAATTTTTTTAATTTTAAAAAAAAAAATTTGAAAATATTTTTTAATTTTTAAATATTTTTCGAAAATATTTGAAAATATTTTAATTTTAAAAAAATATTTGAAAAATATTTTTATTCAAATTTTTTTAAATTTGTTATTCAAAATTTTTATTTTTTTCGAAAATATTTTTTTCCAATTTATTTTTCAAAATTTTTGGAATTTTTTTCAAATTTGTGAAAAATTCCATTTTTTTTGAAATTTTTATGGAAAAAACGAACGAAAACGGATAAAACGGAAAAGAAAGTAAAAAGCGGATAAAAAACGAACGCAAAAGAAAAACAGACAAAAATAAAAACAAAGCGAAACGGATAAAACGAACAAAACGGATAAAAACAGATAAAACGTAAAAAATGGCGGAAACGTAAAAAACGGACAAAACGTAAAAACGGATAAAAACCGACAAAACGGATAAAACGATTTAAAACGAAAAAATTGTGGGAAAACGGATAAAATGAACGAAACGGATAAAAACGGACAAAATGTAAAAACGGGCGATAACTATTAGTAACGGAGGACTAAGCGGGAAAACTATATTTTAAAAATAAGGACTAACGGTGCAAAATTTTTTAACGAAGGACTAACAACGCAAAATACTTAACGGACTTAACTAACGCCATCCAAAATAAGGACTAAATGCGTGCAAGGTTTCAAAAATAAGTATATGTGGTGTAATAAAAACGACTTAGGGACTAAAATTGTTATTTGAGGTATACCATAAGGACCAAACGTGTAATTTTTTCTAAAAAATAAGAAAAGTAATAAAGAAATGCACATAAAAATTTGAAATTGATTTGCACATTTCAAGTTCCAATTACTGCAGATAGACATTTGTATTACGTCTATATCATGCTTTAAATACTTACAATAATGTGTTTAAATAAAATAAAAAATGCAATTCACCTCTTTAAAACATTAGATGCATTTTTTCTTATTTTTTCTCAAATCATTTAAAATTTGTGTTTAGAATTTTCTTCTCACCCTTTTGTATTTAAAATTTTCTTCTCACGACTAGTCTTTGTGTTCGTTTATTATTAGGTTATATCAAAGTATTTTTGTGAATGTAAAACTTTTTTCTCACCCTTCTTAATTTTCTTTTTACATGCTGATGCGTAAACCTAATGTATTAATATTTAATAATCAGTTTTCTTCTGATCCTGGCTCAATGAATATATATTGTTAATTGACAAAAAAATTAACCAACAAAACGGCTAAAAATTAGTTTGAAATGTTGATGAATAATGGAAACCTCCGGGGGATTGGCTTGCCTCACGTCTTGCCGTCATGGGTGCTATACTCACAATGCTGTGAAGCGATTATATGTTGGATTGTCATGATTGTTACCTAAGTAAAACAAATTAAGAATAATTCAACAGTTGAACTGTGTGTATCATATATACAATGTTGCTTTTAACATTTGGTTTCGCTAAAGGTTCTTGTCAAAGTCTAAGAGATTAGTCGCCATCACAACATAAATTTCCACGTATATTCTGTGAAATTTCTTGTAATTTTTTTTATTATAAGTTAACAAAATTTTGTGTTTTCAATTACTATATTAATGTAATAATTTTAACCCATCTTGTATATAATAATGGAAAATAATGTAATTTCCACGTATATCCAAAAGGCCTTTACAAAAGCCCAATAGACCATATAATGTAATTTTCCAGCGTCAATATCTTTACTTTCCTAAATACTAGGTGCAAATAACAAGAAATAGAATAATGTACTTTTAATTTCTTGGAACTATTTTTACTTTTGGTGGTATTTTATGATTGGTTGTAGTCGCATATATAAAGTTCTGTCAATATTAAATAGGGTTTAGGTCGCTAAATAGCTAAGTACTTTTCGAAATATACCGTTTTGGTACGTGAACTAAAATTCATTCCATTTTATGTTGCGTACTTTTATGTTTTGTACCATTTTGCACGCATGTTTACATGCAACCGGTTGGTAATGTATAAAACCGGCAAAAATGCCTATGTGGCATATTTTTTGAGTAAATTACATAGATAGTCCTTATTTGTCCCAAATTGCATCTCATCGTCCACGGTCGTTTCGTCCTTTTTTTAACGTTTCGTCTCTTTTTTATGTTTTCTTTGTTTCTTTATGTTTCACCGTTTTTACGTTTCATCCATTTTTGATAAAATTTTGTCATTTTTACGTTTTAAATCATTTCTTTACGTTTTGTCCGTTTTTGGTTTTCGTCGTTTTTACGTTTTGTCCGTTTCGTTACGTTTTCATCATTTTTTCGCCACGTTTCTTTTTACAATTTCGTCCGTTTTTTCATTTTCGCCTGCTTTTTACCTTTTCATCCCGTTTTTGTTTTCGCCTTTTTTAAGTTTTCAACGGTTTCTTTACGTTTTAAATGCTTTTTACGCCGTCTGTTATTTTAGGTTTTCGTCCGTATCTTTACGTTTTTGTCCCTTTTGTAGTTTCGTCTGCTTTTGACGACGAATAGGTAAAAAACATAAAAATGAACGAAAACATATAAACGTAAAGACACAAGAACAAAAAAACAGATTTAAATCGTAAAAATGGACGAAACATAAAACGTAAAGAAAGCGACGAAAACGAAAAAAGCAGACAAAACGTAAAAATGGACAAAACGATAAAACGGGTAATAACATAAGAAAACGTATAAAATGGGGTAAAACGTTTGAAATCGTAAGAAAATGTATAAAAGGGACGAAAACGTATAAAACGAACAAAAGCGTATAAAAGCGGGTAAAACGTAAGAAAAACAGACGAAAACATATAAAACGGACAAAACTTATACACGTACCAAAGCGGTACATTTGAAAAATACGTAGCTATTTAGCGGCCAAAACCCTATTATTTAACTTATTTTTGTTAGTGGAAATCGACGTGGCGTGTGGCGTGGCAATAGTGATTATGGTTTCGGTAAAACAAGTTTAACCGTGCAAATGGTACAAAACATAAAAGTACGCAACATAAAATGGAACGGATTTTAGTTCACGTACCAAAACGGTATATTTCGAAAAGTACGTAGCTATTTAGCGACCTAAACCCTATTAATAATGTTAAGAGTTTGATGATCAAATTTTAAATTGCATTAAGATGTCTTTATATGATTTCTTTAACATATATTTCACTTGCTCAGGGGCCCTATTTTTATCGACCGCACAGGGCACAAATAATTCTCGGGACGGCCCTGTGTATAGTTATTCCCAATTGTTGTGAGTGATAGTTTGTTGAAATGTGAGGTGCACGTGCACATTTTTAAACTGGTAACATGAGGTGCACGTGACCGTTATCCAAGAAACTGTAACAGAATTTGGCGCCTCTTTTCAGTTAAAAAAAATCACTTTTCACTTTTGAAATAAAATATCTTACAAAAAGTAAATCGTTACGCGACAAAATATACACCATCGTGATGAGGAATTTTTTTATTTTTCGGTAGACGGCCACTTCGATATACTTTCGATGAGCTTGTTTTTTTTTAGTTTTGTTTTATTGTTAAAATTTGCGTTTGAAAACATCACATATGATATGTATGTTAGGATCACGTGTGATTTTATAACTTATATGTGATTTCATAAAATTATGTGATTTTAAATAACAAATCACATGTGATTTGTTTACACATAGATTTTAACACTCACAAAAAATTGAAAAAAAAGTTGGTCAAAAGTATATTGAAGTGTCTCTCCCTCTATAGAAAGATAATTTAATTCCCGTTGTGATGGTATTTTTTTTTCGTAACGATTAACGATTTGTGAGAAAAAAAAAATAAAGTTGAAATTAAAAAAAAAAAAGTTGAAATTAAGTGAGTTTTTTTTTTTTTTAAAAAAATGAAATGTTGTGATTGGTTCATTAAGTCTAGCAATAAAATGGGTCTATAAACAACTTTTCTTATATATTCGTTCAGTTAGTGTTTAATGAATTTATGGGGAAATAATCTAAAACCCAAATCCAGTAGGGATACCTTCCCTCTAATCCTCATGGATCTTTCCATAAACATAGCAGCAAGGGGCTAATCATGTAAAGCCCGGTGTATTAGTCTCTTAAAAGTTAAAAGCCACATATCATCCGAAACTAAGTATCAACACTCTCACCTACATTTTGCTAAAAAAAATTGGGTATATGTTTAGCTTTAGGAGGGTTTCTGTCAATTTAGTAATTTTGCTTCGTAGGTTCGGATTGGTGAGATCAATAAGAATGACGAAGACCTTGTAGTTTTCATGTATTGATATAATTGTGCCATTAAGCATTTTGTCCACTTAAAAACGTGACCGCCATTTAGATGGCTTAGAATGCCATATCTGAGGGTGATAAGAAACCTTATCGAAAGCAATTTCTAATAATCCTCCTAAAAAAAATTATATTGCCCTAATGAATTTAGTTTTTTATGACTTCAAAAAGCTTTGAACACTAATTATAATAAGTACTACATGCTCAAGAATTGATGGGACGAAGGGTCATGAATAGAGCTAATTTGATGTGATCATTCAACAGATGTGCTTGCTGGGTGAGCACAAATTTAATTACGATTAATTTAGTGATCAGAAGCAGGATCTTATGATCCTCAATTTTCTTTTTCACTGGTTATTGTTTATAAAAGTAAATACAGTATTATTTAATATTTATAGTTCGTATGTACATATGCACATTCATTAAATGTTTATTGAATGTAAACACTACTATTATCTATATCATTACTATTTGGGAAGTGCGTGTTTAATAACAAATGATTCATTTTTTATTTGACTGTGTGACCAATTTGATAGATTGTGATGAAAAAACATATATATGGATCGTGAATGAGTGAGATGATCAGCTCTAATTTTTTTCTCGGTGCATACCCAAAAACCAAAGAAGAAGAGAATACTATTGAACTCGTTGACATTAAAGGTTTTACATGTAATCTTCAAAAATGCAAGACCTCAGGAGCAAGCTGTAATAACCTAAACAATGAACTCGGTACGAACTTTCTAGCAAACAAGAAGCAGACCCTTGTTGGTTCTCCATTATACATACACTCGGTTCCATTCTGCATTTGTTTCAACAAAGGAACTGTCACCTCCCATTTTCCAAACTTGTAGGGATGAGGTCCACCTTTAGACCAGTCAACATAAGTCAACGTTCGATCTGAATTTTCCTGTGGAAACTCGATATACAATAATGTTGGGATGTAATGTTCATCTGAATAACATGCAGGCTTGCAATAGTCTCGAAACAATGGGTAATATTTCTTGTCACAGATGACCTCCAACGCTAGGTTACGGTCAACTTCAAACCATTGGGACCCTTTTCTCCATTGTTGTAATAAGACAACTGGTTCCATGTTATGATCATATCTTCCACGACCAACTGGCCCTTCCTTATCATAGCACTCAACGAATGTTTTTCTGGAGTTAATTAGATATGGGTAGATCGTGGAGAAGTTGTAAAGAGGAATGCATGCTTCTGAAAGTAGGACAAATCTTTCGTTTGAGAAGTCTAGTAAAGCACTGGCTAACAGGCGTCGCTCTGCTTCCACCATACTTATTTCTCCCCACGTAACGACCTGCATCATGCATAACACTGCATTTATTCTTCAATTTGTGACTATTGTGAATGTTTATCCATTTGGGCAAAAAAAAATTGTAAAGAGTCTGACAAAATTCCACGCAGTATGAAGAATTAATAAACAATAAACTTACGCTAGCAACTGAAAATACGTATGTTTTGATCGAAGATTATCATACATTAGCTAAACCCATTGACTTAACGTCCTATGTTTGTCAGAAGTAGACTCTCTGGTTATCATAATCTTGATCCTAAGATAAATTATGCCGCAATATACACTTAACTTATTATAGCTATAATACGTTGAGTTTGTTTGTTTTTTTTTTTTTGAAATTTGACTATATATTCACACAGCACAAAACCGCCAAATAGCGGCTGGCTAACAAAACAAACCGGGACTAAGCCCAATCGAAATTACACCACTCCTTCCAACTAATTGAGATGCCTTCTCAGAGTACTATTTCGTGCTACAGAATCAAGTGTTTCTTATCATGGAGAGTTTGTGCTAAATTTACTGCCAGTAACTCTAGTTAATGGCTCCAGAATTTAATAGTCAAGTCTAATTAATCCTTAGCAGTTTAAGAGTCTAGTAACATTGGGATTGTCCATTTCATTATCTACGAAATTAATGTCAAGTCTTTGTGGCTTCCTCTAGTGCCAACAAATATAAAAGTTCATAAACAATGCTAAATTTGAACTGATGTTGAGTAGGCAACTACAAGCTTCCAACCATATGCATCAAATAAGGATTTGAAAGAGAAATATGGATCCATTTATGTTCTTTAAAGATTAATAGAAAGCATCAGATAATTAAATACTCTATACATGAGACTATGAGAGCATAACATTAACCCTGCACATTAACTTATGATTAAATAAATCTTTTACTTTTTTCATGATTAGTAACTGCAACAAAAATAAACTCTGATTAGAAACTTTACAGAAAATGTATATATGTAGCATCCACAAAATGATGAAAAGGATTTCATATGTGTGTAGGGAGTCTGAATGTCGATATATTTAAGGATTTGAGTATGTTTATCAACTTTAATTGGTTGTTGTTATTCTCTTATTTATGTGGTATATGTTGGGATTTTAGAACAAGTTAACCAGTAACCTCTACGAGTACGCAGCGGATAAGGATCTAGTAATCGCAATTAGGTTAACCACGTAATTAATAAACAATTAATTAATACAATAATTAATTAATAAAAGGGATAAAAGAAAAGCTAACCTTGCTTGGCAATTGATCTCTATTAACGGAACAAGAAACCAATACGAAACCTTAAGTATCTAAAATAGATACCTCAAGAGTATCACACACAAACCCGATAACGATACGTTCGATGTATGGCTAGTCGAGAACGTATTAAAACCAATCAACAATTGACCCACTTGAATATATCACGAACAAAAGAAAAACAACATTTGCGTCAAACGAAACTAACCCTTTTATTGAGTAGCCTATCGCAGTATACATAATGAAAAGGAATATACATAGATTTCCATGCATGGAATATCATGCATGCATGGTATCTGTTTTCTTTTAATAATCGCATGTTAGAAAAGAAAACAATTCCATCCTTTTCTGCTTATGCTTCGAAGTGAGATAGAAACCAAAATAAAAGTAATATTCGCTTAGGGATTACTTTAGGTTATATCATATGTCGTATATCTATCATCCCATGAGTTGTAGGGTGCGTTCGGTTTTATAGCTAAAACAAACGACCCATTGTCTAGGGTTAAAGCTTGGTCAACAAGCCAACAAGCCCAAGCAATCCTACTCACTTACTTGCCCAATTAGATGAGTATTCAAGGCCCATGGCAACTCAGTTAAACCGACCCACCTTGAGACTTAAACAAGCCCATGTGTCGTCCAAAGTAATCGGGTCAAGTATATGCATATCAGTATTTATTCAAGTATTAATATCGTTCGACACGTATACTCGTGTTTATCGTGTGCCCCATCGGCTCACACACTTCTAGTCGTTACGTGTGTTTTAAACTCCCACAATCCAACAGCCCCACTTGGGAGTTGGAGTGTCGAATGACACACAAAACTAACGACGGAACGCTTAGCAAACGCTCTCACTCGCTTTTTAACTAAAAGTGTCCGAGAGAATAGTTTTAAAAGTTTCTCAAGAGCATGGTTATTCAATGTCTTGCTCTTATCATCCTTTGTTATAGATACCGTTAAACCATGGATTATGGATCTCAAATCATTCCATATAGTTTAACCATTTAGAATCTCGTTATAGATTTTAATTCGGATATACCAAATGTAATCAAGAATCATCTTGCATTACCCTTTGGGTTTAGCCAAACAATTATCCGATTAAATCGGAGAGGCGCCATGGTATCTTCGCACATATCAAGTGGAGTAACAAATCCTTTATTGACTACAAGTGTTGTGGATCTTGCTCACATCACTCAAATATAGCTTTATAACTACCTTATTCGGATAGCGTTTTGCATATACTTACAAAAATGATATCCACACATAATGTAACTTGCTTGTATCTCAAGTCTAAGGATGAAGATAACAAACCATTTTCAATATTTTACTTATGACAAGGATCCAAAAGTAAATGTTTGAAAGTTTGGGAATCCAATATGCATCTCTAGTGAATACATATGAGTTTGGTGGGAACAATCCAATTCTCGTTAGAATTATAACCAACACTCACATTTGCCTTATCATAACAATATTCCCATATTGTTAACCGACAATGGACATATTTAGAATAATAAAATTATTCAAGGATTAAACATGCAAATATAGGATAACAATTATTATATGAATGAATAACAAATACCAAGTATCTTTATTCATCATAAAGTAAAAATTGTCTTTCAATCCCAATTATCCAAATACTAAAACAGATATGCATGAAACTCATTTAGTAAGTTGAACCCTAATGTTTCCAACATTATCAACCTTTCTTTAAAAGAAAAACTAAATAGTCATCTGAGTAAACTTTCCGAATACTTGTTTCAAATTTCACATATAGTGAGTGATTTGAAATATAAGATGAGTGTCTTATCTCATATGCTCATACTATTGCAAGAAATATAGTATGGAGATGTTGTCTTACCTTGCATGAGGTAGTAAAAGTCAACAACACACTGACAGTCATCTTTACAATTTCTAAAAGTGTAAAGTATTCTCATTCATTAATGTGTAATGCAACAATGCTCTATGTTGAGCATAACTAGTTAGCAGATTTATCATAAAAGATGAAATCCTACTACAACTAGTATTAATAATCCTCTAGCATCATTTGTACTCATACAACAATATGCCTTTTAATTCGTAAACATATATATATTAACAATAATCTAAAGTCTCTCAATTAGATATTGTTGTTGTCAGCTCATTTTGTTCTTGTGCAAAGCAACAACTAGTCTTATACACAATATAATATATACATGATAAACCCTTTAGTTTAAAAACACAAAGGTTCCATCCATGTAAATTATTCCAAGTGAAATATATCATTTTAAGACTTGCTCAAATGATATATTGCATTTGTGTCGAACTTAATTTTCCGCATTTGTTTATTCCGGATAAACATTTATTCCAAGATTGTTTGTTTTATTCCTAAATTCCAAATGAAGTCTCACTCCAAGCTTAAGGATCAATATCTAGCTTAAATAGAATGATATCTTCAACATGTAATTTTAAGGAAAAACACATTGCTCCCACTCAATGTCAGATGTACTCAAGAGTTGTCTTAATTTAATCAGAATCATATTGTAATTAAATTCAAGATCTCAGCTCTTAGATGCATGATCCAATCCAAAAATGGATTGCTCAAATTTTGTATACTACATAAAGATAATATAAATTCATAACCCTTTGATTACACACCGTCCTCAAAAGGTAATCATAAAGAAAGAGTTATAAAATCTAATTGTCATATTCAACCAAAAATCACATACTTATCAACCAAAAGTAAATGTTTGAAAGTTGGGGAAAAATATGACAATTAAATATCTTTATATAATTAATGCGTGTATTATATAAGAAAATTTAATCACGTAAAATTGTCTTTCAATCCCAATTATCCAAATTAATTGCTTAAGTATGATTAAAATTTCTTATAAAATGCCAAACATTAATATGTATACAATTTTGTCCTTGTGAGTCTTTCTTCAAAAGAAACTCATTACAACATCATAGGTTAACTGTTAGGCGAAATAACAATCAAGCTCAAAACTCGATTTGCCTTTTAAGGATCAAGATTGTTTGCATCTTATCATTCATAGTTCTAAAACATTTATCAGATTCAAGATGTGATAATATATTTTATTAGTTAGTATACTCGATTTACAATAATCTTTTAAACTTATATCCCTCAACATTGATATAAAATATCACTCAAGTGACGAGGCATCCTTTTGGATTTATGAATGAGAGTAATCATTATACTTCGGTCAACATTTTCATGTTTAACCTTAGTATGACATTAATAAGTGGATTTTAGAAGGTTTAAGTATTTTGTTCTCAAAAACTTTGAGATATGTATATACTCCCACTTATTTTTGTAAGTAGAGACAATTCTCTAAATACTAAGTATTTAAGCAACAATAAATTGTTCTTTATGGAGAATCACAAAATACATTTTAAGTTCTCATTTCAAGATTTATTAATAAAATGCTTCATAAGATTTTAACAAATTCAGAACTTAATTCAAGACATAATGGAATTCCTTCCAACAACTCAAATTAGGGTTTATAGAAAAACTCTAATTTATATAACCAAAAGTTCTAGCAACATTTTTGTGTTTCGTCAAGCTAGGAAGAACACCAAAACTACAATCTTCAAGCTAGGAAGTGTAGAAAAATCAAAAATCCAAAAGGGTTTATGATTCAATTGGTTTGAGTGGTAAAACCTCAAATCCCTAATGAATTAGGGTTTTGGTTATAGGTTGTCTTGAATACCTTCTAGGTTTGAACTATATTGAGTGTATTCATGACACACACAATTTCTAACCTTGAGATGTTTTGGAGGTAGAGCAATTAAAGCTATCGGGAACCAAACTTTATGAATAAGGTTTGATCCAACACATTAGACATACCATAATGAAGTGGTATCCTATAAGTTATTAGAATTGTGAAACTATATCTAATTCTATAGATAACTTAATTCTCTTTGGACCAAATACTTGTCAATTGGGTCGAGCCAAATTGCTTATAAAGTATTTGAACCAAGTGCATGCAATAATGTATATTCATTGAACAATACAAGAACCTTATGTTCACGTGTTCACAAGAAGACATAAGCTGTTCAAGGATTATATGTTCATGTGTTAACAAGAAAAGCAGAACATTTCAATAATACATTATAAGTCTTTGAATAATTCAAAGGCCTTATGTTTATGTGTTAACTAGAAGACATAACACTTATACTATACATACTTTATGTTATAAATCATTGAGAAATTCAAGGACTTTATAATTATGTCTTAACATGTAAGCATAATTATACTAACAAAAGTAATCATGAACATAAACCGAGTTCTATAGTAATTTCAAGTTAATTATATACTTGTAATTATGATCATTATCATATAACCATAATTATGTTGACTAAAACATGTAGTCAAATTTTGAAGTATCTTAACACTATATCATGACATTTGAATGTAGTAGGCAACAAACATCTAGCGTGTTCAAGTCCTAGTAGAATCATTATTAGAATGTGGTAGGGCAATAAACATCTCATGTGTTTAAGTCCTAGCAGAATTCTTATTTACATGTAGTAGGGCATTAAACATCTAATGTGTTTAAGTCCTAGTAGAATTATTAGTTTCCTTTACCTTGCGGTCAAGAGATACCAATAATATTTTTGTTCCTTGCACACACTTTGAGATTTCTCCCACTTGTGAAAGGTACAACATCATATTATGAAAACAAACAACACGTGATTGATTGTTCAAACAATATGATAATGTCATATATATCGTAAGTAGTTTTAGAACCATAACTCGTAATAAGGAATTGTGGAATATTATTGTATGGATAACGTTTCGAGCGACGGCGAGAAGGCAACGAGTTATCGATAAAATAAAATGCAATTTTCCGTTAAGCAATGGTTGTTCATATTCGGAAAGTAATGGATTATTTCAAAGCTAGTTTGAAATGATATGGGTGACTATCAAGTAATAAACCCGTAGCTCCCACCGAAATTGACAACATTACATGAATGATATTTCAAGTAATAAATGCAAGCTGCTCCTTTGGATTTGTCAACATTGTAAGTGTTACATTTCCAGTAGATAGCATATAGCAGTTTTATATACTTTCCTATTCTCTTCAATTGCCTACGAGTAGCATGTACTTAGGTATTGAGCAGAGTATATGAAGTTCTACTTATGTAGACAATGGACTAGCCATTCTATTATTCAATTAACTTGAATCTTTAGCATGCAATTCCTCCTTTATCGTCTACATAGCCCCAAGGGTAATTAGCACTTTAGGAATAATAAGAGTCCAAGAAGATTACCTAGCATATGCTAGTAATTCCTTTACTCTTTGCGGTTTAAACTCATACATCGTGACAAGTGCAGGATGTTATTTATTTTGGTAGCTCTAAACACAATGTTTCCAGTTACACAAAATATTCTATCTTTCAATTAACTCTAGACCACGAAAAGGGTAATGAAAGATCATATAAGAGTTTATCAATTTTCGAATCCTATCTTAGTTTGTCAACTAAGGAGAAAAGATAGGTATAAATCTCACTCGTCTTACTAGGAAAAGAGACTAAGTTTGTATTTCAAAGAAAAACAAATTTGTTTACGAATTATGTAGCAATAACACAATCAATCAGAACATAAAAAGTTCAAATCTAGTATTTTCGATAATTACATTCTTAAAGAATTAACTACCCAATTAATTACTAATTAAGACTAAGATCCATCTTGCAACCCCACTTAATTACCATAGGTCCGACCGTGTGTAAAAAAATAGGACAAGAGGTAGCGACGGCGTTAATTGCAAAATGCAACTCTTAGATTTATGAGACTATTTAAGGCATTAGTATCAAGTAATAATGTCAAAAGCATGTTTAGTTCTCATCTTATGCCTCGGGTCCGAGGTCGGACCAGTTAACTCGATATAAGTCGACCAAGTATGAACGTGTAAAATAACCGAGGTCCGACCAAAGGAGAAATAATTACCATGGGTTGGAAAGGCCCTTAGGTCCGACCGCAGAAGTCAATCCAAGTGCACGTGTTCATAGTTGGGTGGCATAGACTTAATATTAACAAATAGGTATGCACATAAAATGTGGTAAAGTCGTGTACAAAGAAGCATGCAAAACAACTTTGTAACACTAGTTTAAAAACTTTGGTAATGACACCGTAGTGATCATCATGGTTCACAGTAGCTCCAATCGAGCATACGGGGAGGCAGAGGACCGTGTGTAATGAAGCATAACCTTAGACATCCTTTCGGTCAGCATGTTGCGCACTTCTTTAAACCCCCTTTTGAGTTTGTTCTAGTGGGTGAGCCGTACATCCCAAGTGTCCATAGCGTCAAGTTTTTAAATTCTTGAAAACGTGTTTCATATGTTAGGTCACTTTATTTTACAAAAACAATTTTCCACGAATCAAATAGCAGGTCACAATGAGCATGGTATTTAGGCGTGTAAATAAAGACCAATATTAATGTTATGGTTACGATATGTATTATTCCATATTGCATACAATTAGGTGTCAAAGCAAGTAATAATGCACATATAGGAATCACAAACATATAAGCATAAACATTAATATCAACCACATATTGCTCCGAGTTCTCTTGCGAGTCTTCCCCAAACGAAGAACCACAAGACCGTCACTAGGATGCACGATTACCTAGATCGCCCATACATCACTTAGAGAAGCAATTGAGTGGGTCTTGTGGCCGGAAAACACATAAAATAGCATGGCAATCTCAATTATCAAGTAATAACGCAATTTTATGTATTTATAAACCAATATGTAATTCTATATATCATAATAATTCTAATTAACAATTAATAAATTCAAATTAACTCTTAATTCTAATTAGCAAGTAATTTTAATTTAACATGTAATTCTTAATTAACAATTTAATTTTAATTAGCAAGGTAATTATAATTAACATGTAAATTAAATTTAATTAACAAGTAATTCTAATTAACAAATTAATTCTAATTATCAATATAATTTTAATTTGTGTGTGACTAGTTATTATTTATTAAAAATTGACAAGTATTGCATGTAATTGTCAAAATTAAAATAAAACAAAATAACTAAACTAGGTTTCATGCAGCCTTTTAAAACATGTTTATTAATTCAGAAACGTGTAACCCATAATCGCAAAAACGAGTTGGCTCGTGATGCCACTGTTGGGATTTTAGAACAAGTTAACCAATAACATCTACGAAGCACGCAGCGGATAAGGATCTAGTAATCGCAATTAGGTTAACCACGTAATTAATAAACAATTAATTAATACAATAATTAATTAATAAAAGGGATAAAGAAAAGCTAACCTTGCTTGGCAATTGATCTCTATTAACGGAACAAGAAACCAATACGAAACCTTAAGTATCTAAAATAGATACCTCGAAGAGTATCACACACAAACCCGATAACGTATACGTTCGATGTATGGCTAGTCGAGAACGTATTAAAACCAATCAACAATTGACCCACTTGAATATATCACGAACAAAAGAAAAACAACATTTGCGTCAAACGAAACTAACCCTTTTATTGAGTAGCCTATCGCAGTATACATAATGAAAAGGAATATACATAGATTTCCATGCATGGAATATCATGCATGCATGGTATCTGTTTTCTTTTAATAATCGCATGTTAGAAAAGAAAACAATTCCATCCTTTTCTGCTTATGCTTCGAAGTGAGATAGAAACCAAAATAAAGTAATATTCGCTTAGGGATTACTTTAGGTTATATCATATGTCGTATATCTATCATCCCATGAGTTGTAGGGTGCGTTCGGTTTTATAGCTAAAACAAACGACCCATTGTCTAGGGTTAAAGCTTGGTCAACAAGCCAACAAGCCCAAGCAATCCTACTCACTTACTTGCCCAATTAGATGAGTATTCAAGGCCCATGGCAACTCAGTTAAACCGACCCACCTTGAGACTTAAACAAGCCCATGTGTCGTCCAAAGTAATCGGGTCAAGTATATGCATATCAGTATTTATTCAAGTATTAATATCGTTCGACACGTATACTCGTGTTTATCGTGTGTGCCCCATCGGCTCACACACTTCTAGTCGTTACGTGTGGTATATATATGTATAAATCCTGAGCAAAGAAAACACAACCTAAGTCACATAGAAAAGAGATTTGATCAGTTGGTAACATACCTCACTTGGAATTCTTCGTCCTTGAAACATAGGTTCTGGAGCAACTTCACCGACAAAATATGGTTGAGTATGAACATAAATAGAGTAAAATCCTTTATAACCTCGAAAGAACCTAGCCCAGAGGGGAGACAATGGCAGCCTTCCTCTTACTAAAAACATGAAAGCAACCTTTGGTACCTTCTTGAAAGGAGTCTTACGTATTCTTGGAACCATGGATGCTCTCCAAAATAATTCTTCATCTTTCATTCTGTGTAAAAATGCATTTGGCACAGATGGCCGTGGCGGTTCTGACACCTGTTTTGGTTCTTCTTTTTTGGGCTCCGTGGTTGTGTTGGTGGTGGGGGTATTACTGTCAGTTTTGTTTTGATTTTGAATATTGATAGGGTAAAATCTTGATGGCTGTTTTTCAAAATTGGTAGATGGATCCTGGAAGGAGAAAATTTGCTTCGGTTTCGAGTTTAAGGGAATGCTGTAAAGGGCAAAGATTAGTGTCGCCCCAAGCCCTATCCCACATACAAGTATCAAAAAATAAAGGGCTAATGTTTTCAGATGCATTTGCCTTAATTCCTTCTTCATTGGAAACACAATAGCCCAAAACAATTTAATATGTAAACGATGGATGGAGTCCTTAAAGTTGATCACGGAAAACTTCAAAGATTTGTGCTTCTTTTAATCGGATCGAGCTAGACTACCTTCGAATATTATTAACATAAATGTATGCATCTCCTTTTCTGATGGTATGCACGTATATATATTTTCCTTTTCCCTTGTCGATCTTGTTTGTTCATGAACATATATATCACATCTATCAAAGCAACAACTTTCGGACACTCGATCCATATCTTTCCACGGTGAGTCTCCTCATCAAATGTAAAAACAGATCAACAAGAGAAGACACGTTAATAATATCTTTATCAACTTTGTGGATCAGCTCAAAAAAAATTGAGAACCGTAAACAATGCCCTAATATGGCACCTTGTATGCTAAACTTATTAGAAAGGAAGGTTCTTTATTCTCATGAAAATGAAACAATGATGATGAAGTTTTGTGAAATCAAGCCAAAAAAATTAAACCAACAAAATGATGATGGAGAAAACAAGGAAAGAAGGAGATGAGAGCGGTGACATGTGGTACTAATTACTAGTCCAAAAGTAGGTATTAATCCACAAATTAAGGGTGGCCATTGAGTTGTCTCATTCCGTTTTAGTTTTTTTGGGAGAGATACCGATTTCTAATTAAAGATACAACGAGAATGTTAAAAGATTTTTTTTTCTAAAGGACAGACAAGTAAAGTTATGAACTTATGATTTAAACTTGCTTCCCTTTTTTATGCAAGAGTTTTGTAACATAATTTTAGGTGCTGTTAGATAGATACTAGCCGAATATATGCATGCTTTGTGATGGCGGTTACTCTATAAATTAAATTTTAGTGAGCAATATTTATCGGTAATATGTTTTTAGTGACATAACTTCAAGGATGCTGCTAACTTTAGATTGGAATTAATTTAAGAAACAACAAACTCTTAAATAAAAACGGTATGATACACGCATGATGAGACAATATGTAAGCAGTAGTGAGTATTATTATGTAGATAAAAGATCAAAGTAATTGAAGGTGGTTTGTAATCGCAAATAAGTACCATATGGTTTGTTAAGTTTTATTACGTTTTACATAAAAGTGTACAGCCAACTACTAATTATAATACTTTAAAATAAAAATATTTCCACCATATCGAATTTTTAAAATATATGTATATCATATCAAATTATTTATATGAGGAGAAATCATTTACGTACAGTAAATACTCGATTACTTAATAACCCCTCTAAAATGATATTTTTGGATGTGATCGAGGATAGGGTGCTAAATTAATAATTCGCTAAAAAATTTATAAGATAATACACTTTTTATAAATTCTATAGAGCCATATAAAATATAAATTAATAATTTGTTTTAAACTTAATATTACATGAATGATTTATAAAAGTTTCTTAAAAACGACTCAATTGTCTTTTGTTTTTTGTTAAAATCAATTTCACTTTCAATGTCGTCTCTAATTATTCTTATCTTTGTAAGAACTTTCGGTGTTGTTTTCTCATAGGTCAACAAGAAATTATTCAATGTGATTGCTACTTTCATAGCGTATTTTCGCGAAGGGGCTCCATGGTAGAACTTTCATCATCAACTTTATCATCTTTATCGGTTCCAATCTCAATAATTTTTTCATCGGTCAACACATATGAAACTACATTTTCTTTTTGATAGATTAGGACATCTTCGACATCCAGGACATTGCAATAACCTAACTCTTGTACTGTATTTCTTCTTTACACCTCTTCGCTAAGCTTTCCAATCATCGTCTCCAAATTCTTTAGAGATTCGTCATGGCTAAAGAGGCTTTTGTTCGTACTTTCTTGAAAGCTTTTCAACTATTCGTCTTGCTCTTTTTTCCTTTTGGTTGAGTCCTCAAGGTATTTGTTGACAGTTTCCTCGAGGTTAGATCTTCTTTCTCCATAAGGTGCACGATTGTAGTACCCGGTGGTTGTACACGATATCCATTACCATTTCCATTGGATCCTTGGAAAGGTATATTAGCTTCACCATACTTTACTTCTTCAATTTTCCTATCTTCATCATTAGGAGGGCAGTTTTTAGCAAAGTGAGCTCCACCACATGTCTCGCACCCAACTTGAATAGTGTGCACATTTTCTTTAAGTTTTAACTTATCACGACCAAGAGTATCCAGGTTGTTGGTGATAGCGGCGATACCATCCAAACTTCCGCCTAAACTTCTATGGCTTTCTCCTTCATGCTACTTTTGAGAGTGGGTGGCCATGTTTTGTATAGCTTCCAACGCTAGTGTAGGTGTCATTCCAGGGATCGGCCCCTGAGAATCGAGTATTTTCCTTGTAGCAATTCTAATACCCTTGTAGAAGATGTTGACCTTTTATTGATTGTTAAGGTCATGAGTAGGGCATTTGTATAGGAGGTCATTATACCTATCCCAAGCTTTGATCAAATTTTGGAGGACTTGATTTGTTTGTGTTATCATAATTTGACCTTGTAATTATATAGAAAATGTTTTTTAATGTTCATAAAGTGAAAGTTAGCCCTATCAAATTCGTCTTTTATTTAATATATTTATTATGCATTGTACAATAATTAAATGGAAAAAGGTGTTTGTAAATTGAGGAATTAATTATAAATTAATAAAATTCTAATTAATATATAAATTATTAATTATTTATTTTACGATTCATTAATAGCTTTTTTATCTTTTCTTATCGACATCTCTCAAGTCTGACAATTGTTGGGATAGACACCTTCCATTGTCCAACTTCTCCTATAACCATACCTATCGCTTTAGTACCTCGAAGGCACCACAAGAGATCCTCTATGATCGTAAGTGCCGAACCCGATTGTTGGGTAAAAATAGAAATACCCCACCTACTAACCCTGAACCTGTTTAAGAAACTACCAAGGAAAACGTTCTAAGTTGAGATGGATATGCAGGTTGCTTACAAACCATTAGGAGACATAGACAAAGTAAATCTCTTGACTTCCCGGATATGATCTAGAATTAAGCTTACGGATCCACCATCGTGTGAAGCGAGTAGTAAACGTGAAAACTTAATCCCGCTATATCAACCCTTCTGAAAATTCTTGCTAGATTGAGACCAGTAGCTCAGAGCCTTGAGCTACCACCAAGACTCAGTAGAATTTCCAACATCTCGTGCGTAATAGAAAGAAAAGACTCGTCGATAAGGCAATTGTTATCCCTTTGGGAACCATGATCTTTGAACGTTTAAAACTCTGTTGACCTATCGAAACCATAGCTTATGAAACCGATCGACCTTTGTAAAGTCGCCTCTCTATGTTTGGAGCTCGTAGAAACTCGCAGTAAGATCCTAGATTCATGTAGGGAACGTGAAGATAAATCCTTTTGCTTTTGCACTCGCCTCTTTTAAACCTCAACGAGTAACTTGAATTGAATCGCGAGGACGCGATTCCTTTTAAGGAGGTGAGGCTGTGACAACTCATAAATTCCTCGATGCGTCGTAATTGGAGAAACATCGATTTGAGCGATCGTTTTAATTAATTTGAGATACGAGTCGTATTATATATCGTTTTTATTGGAAATATTATTTTAAAAGCAATGGCGTAACTCCCGAGTCATGAATCCTTCGTTTACTAGTTAAAACGAGCCTCGAACCTAATATAACGAAAGTTTTACAAAGTTACAACAAGGGTCCCTTGATAAGTTTCATGGCTACCCTTACACTTTCCATTGTACACCTTAGGCCCCTCCTTGTAGTATATATACTCCCACTCCTCCCACTTTCCTCATCTCTCTTCCTCACTTTCTCTCTCTACAAAAACACACACAAAATTTCTCTCTCCCACCTCTCTCTAAAATCCGGCCAACCCTCTTAGGGTTCCGGCGCCGTCATATTTTCCGGCCAACTTTCCGGCGACCTCTTCTACTTACACCACCTATCCCAAACGATAGATCGGTGTTTTGTGACCACGTTTATGCAAGATAATCGCATCCAAACACCCACGCGCCTCCAATCTTGATTTTAAGACTCGGATGTCTAGGGTTTCGAAAGAAAACGTTTTTCATAAGACTTTCGTGGTATTGGTATACGAGTTGTACTCGTATGGGACACCAACAACGCTCGTTCATCCCTCCTTTCTCTCGGTAAAACCACGACCCACCCCATATTCTTGTTATTTTATTTAAACGATTATTATGTTGTGTTTTCGTGGGTATGTAAGTGATAAAACAAGATTTAAAAAGTGTCACTTTAATTTAACGTGTGGTAAACAATTATAAAACGTTTTGTCGAAGGTGTTGTGTGGTAAGAAATGATATACGAGTTTTAATAAGGCCTGATGTTGTTCGGATTTATGATTGGTCTCAGTTTCATGTGGCGCTAAGTATAAAATGGTGAAGGAATTTAGTGAGTCTCGGATTGGGATGGGAATTTGAGTAGTGATAAAACTGATACCATTGTTGCTAGTAGTTGTGGTGGAGTCGAGTCGGGTCGAACTTGGTTGGTCATGTATGTTGTCGGGAATGACCCGAATGGTATGATGGCTTTTGGTAGCTTGTGTGTAGTCTAGTTTCAGATTTAAGATTGATTGATAATGTATATACTTTAAATCGATACAAGTAGTTGTCATGGGTATAAATGAATCTAAAAACATTTTAATAATATTCGAGTGGTAAATAATCGAGTTAAGTGGGTTGCGGGATTCATCTTGTATCAAGTCGAGTTGGTGCTAGAGTAACCTAGTAAGTCAATCTGTTGCGAGTCGGGTCACGTTGGTAATTATTTGAGAACACTTGGTCACGTTAGGGTTGTACATAGGTGTTATGTCGCGCTCGGGTCACGTTTGACCCGGATAACAACTTGAGACCTACTTTGTCTTGGTCCATAATTCGGATTGTGATACTAGTAAAAAGGAGTCGTGGAATTAATTTAATTAGACATGGTAATTGTGACAATTCGTAAAATGTTGTTAACAAGGAATCATGAAGTAAGTAAGGTAGCAACCGGTTTAGATAATGGACTAATTGGGAATATGTGACAAGTCAATTATAAATGGTAAATGGGAACGAGTAAACTTGTACTACGACTATGAGCTAATATATATATATATATATATATATATATATATATACGTACGTAACTTTGAAACGGATCAAGTATACAACTATAACGGGATAAAACTATTGTAAAATACGACTTGATCGGATAACGAGTAAGTTAATTATAAAACGGGACGATAAATGTTAAGGGCTAATCATGTAATGAATAATCGGTATTGAGCGGGACGTATACGATATAAATTATAAAGGTCGAATACGGTTTATAAACTTGGAATAACTACTGATAACAAGTTTTATTAATTAACAAGTTGTACTTTATTAAATATTTTAGTTTAAACGAGTATAATATGTTAGACTCGGAAATGAGTTTAATGTTTTTGTTTCGCGATAAACCTAAATACTCCATTTTCACATTTTAACTGATAATTGAAATGTATAGTTGTATATTATTGACGAATGCGGTTTTATATGATATAAACCCTTATTAAATACGATAAGTAACTCGTGTATTATAAATACGTGTTAACTTTATAAACTTGTTTGGAAAGATTATTTTAATAAGGCAATATATTAGAGTCGTAATGGTTTGGGAACGATGAATAAATGAACGCGTCATTTGTAATACCCCACTAAGTATACCTTATATGAAGTACTTTCGTATAAACTTGCATAATTACGAGTAACGAATTAGGAATATTTATTGATTAAGTGGTAAATGGAAACATATCTTTATTTGATAACATGAACGTTGGGATTATGGGGAAACAAGTTAATCTATTGATATTTAATAAGATGTCGCCATTTCCTAGTCTCGGACTAACTTGAGTATTGTTGGTATTTCCTGACTTGGTCAATGTCTTTTCCCTTTTAGCGTGAGTTATGGTCTGTATGTCTCGATTTTTCTTCTCTTCTTTCGCGTGAGTTGTGCGTCGCGTCTATGTTTCTTACCACCACACGAAACGTTAAAACTAAACTTTTGAGATAACAATTATAAACTTTTGGGAACAATAACGTACTTTTGAAAATAACGACATGAATGATCCACGAAAACTACAACACATTACTTTCTATTGATTTAATTATTAGATGAGCTGTATTTTAAGATTATCGTATACGCATTAGGTTGCGTCACTTCTATTCTATTGTACTTGTCGTACATTCTTCTGGATGCCATGGAGATTAGCTTTAGATGCCAGTCGTGTCAATAGTGCATAGTGCATTGTTGTGGCTAAGGTGAGTTTCATAGCCCCTCTTTTCAAATGTTTTCATAACTATTTTGGGGGAGAATACATGCTGCCTTTAACGTACCATAACTGGATATGTGAATATGATTTGTGAATGATTGATGTTTGGTATAATTTATTTGGTGATTGAACGTTTTGCATGTTTATGAGAATGCAAACTATTTCTCGAACATGCCACTACTCTTTTGAATTGCTATTGTGTTGACTAGGAAAGGCTAGACGAACGTCAATTGTCGACTTAGACTAGGGCAGCATTCCTATGCTATAACGTGATGCCTAGCTAAGTGTAACCGACCTAGACCAGGGTAGCATTGCTCTAAGCTTGCTATAACGTGGTGCCTAGCTAGAGTCGTTGGGGACCCCGTTGAGATCTCGATTGTGTTGTGGATTATGGATTGGATTGATGGTTGAATGGAATGTGTATTATATGTCTGCCTTAGTCGCACATTGAAATTAAACTCTATCAGGTCCACTACTACTTTTGTAACTAAACTCTATGAACTCACCAGCGTAAGCTGACCTTTTTAGCATGTGTTCTCAGGTTTAAGGCGATAGCTCACTATTGGAAGACGCTTGGCAAGGGGCATGGTCATTGGCAACTTTGATGAATACACGGGACCACTTTAATTATCGTTTGAGCCTATTTTCGCACTACTTTCATTAATGTAAACTTAATGTTTTGAATTAATGAATCTTACTCTAAACAAATGGGATAAAAACATTTTTTGTACCTTATGTTGTGATACCAAGATTGTAGCACCCAAAGGCTCGTATGCTTCGGCTAGACCGTATTTTCGGGGTGTTACAATAAGTGACAAGGTTACGAACAAAAACACAAAGATGGGGGATAGACTACAAGGAAGCTAATAAAAATGAGAAAAAATCTTACTTGATAAGAATCAAGTAAGGGAACCTAAACGAGATAGAGATCTAACTAGCTATTTTATTCCCCGGTAGCGGAGCCAAAAATTTGATGTGCGCAGAAAGGCGCGTTCGGGGTCGACAAAACCTCCTTTTCTACGAGTAAGTTTGTCAACCCTCTAGGCAGTGAACCTAATCGTTGTAGTTTAGTATGGGGTAAGCCTCGGGGATTGATATCGTTCTCTAAGGGAATAGGAATGCTAGTAAGAAATATATGACGAGAAGGTGAGGTTGAAGATGATTCTTTTTTTTTATCTTTTTTATTTTTTTTAGAAAGCTAATGTAAAATCTCGGGGCAATTGGTTGGGGTGGTACTTCTACCGATTTTACTACTTCTACTAATTATCTAATTTAACTAATTACTACGGATAGCTATGTTTAATTGAGGTGTGCTCGTATGATGATTAAATATGTGTTCACTTAGATACTATTACTCCCTAGTTATCTTTTATTGGTTGGTTGAGTTGTCACGTCCTTTATCTTAACGCGTTGTATTCCTAAAAGTCGTAGGGTGTGCGGATCCCCTAGTTCTATGAGGTTATCTCTCGTATATGATTCACGGAATCGACAAACCTAAGCTATTCCATCCGTACACCATATCAAGCATTAAATACAACGATAGCCTAGATGCACAACTAAGCCAATTTCAATTAAGACAAGAAACAACCTAACAACAATCAATAACTAGGTTTCATAGATCTAAGCAAACACACAAGTAATTTAGCTCGACATGATAGACAAGCAAGCATACACACAATCAATCAAACATGGGGTAGATATAATGATAAATTGGATTAACAAACTTATCTTGATGTGTAAAATAAGGTATGGGACCCTAGAATACTGTCCAAGTCGGACTACAACTGAGTTAGGGTTTGCTCTCAAAATTCTACCTCCCAAAATACAGAAAAATACAATTCTATAAATAGATTTACAATCGCGACGGCGTCGCCTTTTGCATGCGACGCCGTCAGGTCGCCGTCATTAGGATTTCGTCTGGGCCAAGTCATCGATGGGACGACGTCACTTGAGAAGTGTGACACCGTCTGTCTTTAGTTGAGACGTCGTCTTGGTTCTAGATCTGGGCCATCCGGGTGAAAGCGTGAGTGGCGCCGCCCATATTTAAAGCGTGATGCCGTCGGGCTTTATGATCGAGGAATTTCACCGAGCCGTCGCGTGCATGTTTTGATCGGTCTTCATAGAGGACGGCGTCGCCTTAGGATGGGATCTTTGTCGAGTTCTGCGATCGGTCTTGAGTGGCCGATCTTGACTTTGTCATTTTCTTCATATTTTTGCTCCTTTTCGTCCAAATGTGCTTCATTCCAGCATTTTGCTTCCAAAAGACCTAAATAGTGAAAAGGAACGAAATTAAGCAGTAACGGATATAAAATGTGTCGAAATAGGGCTTAAATGACCCCTAAAAACGTACGTTTTAAATTCTTATCAGTTAGTTAGTCGGCTTTAGGCTTAGAAGGCTAACACCTTGGGCTGTTTTTAGACTATAATTTCCCAAAAAGAAATGATTGGAGCTGTTAGAGTGTTACAAAGATGTGTATTTGGTGTAAACATAGACAACGGACGAATTATTTGTGGTTTTAGCTAAATTTTTTAGTTAAAATATATTTTTGAAGCAAGGCTTCTTTTTAATATCTGAAAATATAAATAAAGAACAAAAACAAATACATTCCATTCTTTCTTTTATTCGGTCAAGATAGACAAAAGTAAAAAATGAAACCTACCTTAGATCTATACTAGCCGGGTACCCGCGCACAGCGGCGGCGATAAGTATAGTTATATGTGTTTGCTTACCCGTTTAGTGAATTCGTTTCACAACACTTGAATGTATATGTGTTAGTTGTAAGTGTTTGTTTGGGTTGCAGTAACTTTCCGTAGCTTTCCGCGACATCATTATTCCATATAGAAATACCCTCGCAATCTCTTACGCGTCAAACACTACCTCAAAAGTATATGATTTTGACGAATCAAGATTATATTGATTGAAATAAATGAAACAAAGGTTAAAGTTGTAAAATTTTGAATTAAAATAAAATAAACCCATTAAAAATATAAAACTAAAACTCATAAAATATATCAAAATGGATGTTGAATTAAAGAGCATAAAATTTTAGAAAATATGGTGAAATTAGATTATAAAAAAAATAAGTAGATAAAAAAAATATTTTAATTTAAAAATAAAGATGAATTTTTAGTTGAGAAATGACACATGTTATTTTATAATTGGAGCTCTTTATCTTAATTTTTAGTGGTTAGGAGTTAGATTTGGAGTTTTTTAGAAGTTAGGCTTGGAGTTTGTTAGAAGTTAGGCTTGGAGTTTGTTAAGAAGTGACACATGTCATCTCATGATTGGAGCTCCTTATCTTAATTTTTGGTTAGAAAAACTCTTTCCATAATAAGCAAGTAAAAAAGTCTGAATTTTTAAGCCTTCTAATTTTAGAAGGCCTAAATGCATTATAAAGTAGTATAGATAGATATGAGATCTTGTTAAATTTTGGGTTGGTAATCTGTAGCAAACATATCATTCTATCAATTGCTAATGGCTTTCAAGTTGTGGCTTATTGCGGGATTGATTCTGAGGGTTTAACACGGACAAAGATTAAAGATTTAAAGTTCCAAGAATCTCATTTCTGCTGAAGCCTTTCCTCGTTTCTGGCGATGAGTTACTACTAGCCGTTAGAGGGTCTTAGTGAAACTTAATCTCTATTTAATAAGTCCCTTATCTAGGGTTAGATACACTTGAGTGTGCGGTCTTTTGTATCACTCTCTTTCTTCTCTTAGATCATTTCAACGATCTTGTCTTGTCTTTACATTCATATGATTATTGTCTCATTGACATTAATCTAATCTTGTAACATTTGGATACTATTAATCTAAGTCGACTATTGCGACTTAGATCGAATAAAGGTTACATTGTTTATCTCTTGTTGCCTATACTTTCGTACATGGTATCGAGCTTGAGGCTCATTGATTCTCTTGGCAACTATTGGTGGTTTGGGGTTATTGCTATTGGCGTAATCCTTGGTTATCTTCTACTTACAATTAGCCTAGACTAATTGAATCTAGGGTAATTGTGATTTGTTCTTCCATTGCATATTTCTCTGTAAGTCTATATCTTGTCTATTCTTCAAACATACAAGACTTAAGTCTTTGTGGGTGCAAACGGGTACACTAACATCTTGATCGCCACCTTTGAGTGGTACGAACACCGCTGGTTTACCCTAGTCCACGGGCTTGGTGCTTGTTGTTTCTTAAATTCAAAGTCTTACTTATCTATCTATTTGGTCTTATTATTATCTCATCATTTTATTTTTACGTCTTCTTGTCTTTATTATGGTTGATGGTGATAGTCTTGGTGGTGGTGGTTCCACCGAAAGGCTTATCCTTTGGGGATGCTTTGTACTTACACCCTAATAACACTAATGGGACTCCATTATTTCTATCAAACTCACGAACCGAAAATTATAAAATATGGAATATGGCCATGACCTTTGCCTTAAGGAACCATAATAAGTTAGGGTTTATTGATGGTACTTGCATAAGAAGCGATTCAAACCCTAATCTTGCTAATCAATGGGATACTTGTAACTCGGTTGTGGTTACTTGGATTCTTAATTCTCGACTGAATTATTCTTTGGGCTATCTATGCCAAACCCTTATGAAATGTGGAATGATCTTAAAGATACTTATGATAAGGTTGATGGTTCGACTATTTTCAATTTGCATAAAAATATAAACTCTCTTAGTCAAAGTGGGTCCTCTCTTGCTGATTACTACAACAATCTTAACTCTTTATGGAAACAATTTGATTGTATGATTAGCTTGCCTCCTTGCACTTGTGAGGTGCAAAACATTTTGAAAAACATAATCGACTAATCAAGTTAATGCAATTTCTTATGGGTCTTGATGACTCCTATGTTCCCATCGAAGCAATATTTTAACGAGACCCTTTACCTAATGTCAAAGCGCCTTCGGTTGTCTCGGAGAAGAGTCTCACGAAATGTATCATCGGGAATAGCTCGCTAAACCCAATACTCTGACTTTTCTTTGCAAAAACTTCGATGGTGGAAAATTTTTGATAATAAAAGAAGTTTTAACAACAAAGTTTATGGTCATAATATGGTAGACTCCAATAGCGGAGGACCAAACATGAACCTCAAATGTACCAATTGTAAAAACACGGTCACACCATTGATAGATGTTATGATCTTGTTGGCTATCTGCTTTGGATATGCTAAAAGAAATTTTAATGGTAAACCTTTCGGTGATAACAATGTTTCACTGAAACCAATCTTGTCACCGATAATAGTGCCGCAACTCTCACGTCTCCTTGTCTAATGAGCGACTCTCAAGACTTATGAGTCTTCTCAATGACAACAATGTGTCATCGCTAATGCCAACTTAGCGGTAAAAATTTTCGTGAACCTTCTTTAATGGCGGTGTCAAGTTTAATATAAACTTCAACAAGTTTTTAACAACAACACTAAGACATTATCTGGAAACATCGGTCTTGGTTGGATTGTTGATTACGGTGCAAATCAAGACATGATTGTGGTGAAAATTTTTAATCAATGTTGTTAACATTTCAAATCTTGGCTTAAGCTGTTGGACATCCCAACGGTACTTTCGCCTATAATTACAAAAATTGGTGATTTAAAGATCAATAATGATCTAACTCTCTTTGATGTACTTGTTGTTCACGAGTACAATGTTAGTTTCTTTGTCTGTTCATAAAATTGCTAGAGACAATAAGATGTTTGTCGGGTTTAATGAATCTAATTGCTATATCTGAGTTTACATCAAAAAGGATTGTGGGGATTGGTAAACAACACAATGGGTTATATATGTTTGATATTGATTCTTCATGTAAGATTATTTCTAATAATTGCATATCTGTTTGTCATGTTTCAAAAATCTTTGGCATCAAAGACTTGGTCATCCTCGACCAAGTCCTACACATACTTAAACCCACTCTTAAATTTGATAGTACATCCAAAGCGATCATCTCGTGATACTTGTAATAAAGCTAAACAAACGGGGAACCATTCCTCAAGTGAACATAAATCAACTAAAATTTGTCAACTTGTCCATCTTGATGTATGGGGACCATATAAAGTCACTAGCAGAGATGGTTACAAATATTTTAGCTGTTGTTGATGACTATTCCGAGGCGGTGTGGGTTTATATGCTTAAGGGAAGGATGATGTTTATGTTTCCATTGTTAACTTTACTCACATGCTATCAAATCAATTTGAACACAATGTCAAAATCTTTAGAAGTGATAATGGGACGAATTTGTCAATAATAAACTTCAAGTTTTTTCCATGAAAAGGAATTTTACATCAAACCTCTTGTGTCTATACACCACAACAAAATGGTATTGCAGAGAAAGGAAACATAGGCATCTCCTTAATGTAGCTAGATCCCTCGTGTTTGTGGGAATTACCTCTAAATCTTTAGTGCGAATGTGTTCTAGCTGCTGCCTATGTCATAAGCAGGTTGCCTCTTGATTCTCAGCAAGTCCCGTTCTTCCTTGTGTATGGGCATGACCCTTCACTCTCTCTCTTAGAGTCTTTGGTGCTTATGCTATGCCACCATTCTCAACATCTCGATAAATTTGGTAGTAGGTGCGAAAAAAGTGTCTTTATTGGTTACTCAAATGAGAAGAAAGGCTATAAACTCTTGAGCCTTGAAACAAAAAATATCTTTTACTCCGGAGATGTCAAATTTTATGAAAGCTTTTTCCTTCAAAATGAAAAATTACGTGTCAAAACCTTTTGTTGAAACCTTTGTACCAAAAGATTTAAATCACAAAATTTCTTTGACTCACAAATAAGTCCCAATGATGAAGGAGAGTGACATCCTATGATGATGGCACGGTGGTAAGTCATCCCACTAGGATTGACGAACCGGTTGCAACATCTATAGATGATAATACACACCACGAGGGCAACATATCACATGATTCACATTCTGCGATGCGGTTTCGATCCTAGCGATACAACACACGATTATCTTTGAACAAGAAAGAGGCTTGCCGACCATTACTACTAGAAGGTCAACGAGTTTCCAAATTGCCCGATAATCTTAATGACTTTATTATAGAAGGAAAAGTCAAATATGGTGTTGAAAAGGTTGTTAATTACTCCAACCTTAACAAAGATAATTCTTGCTTTGCATCTAGTCTTAATAAAAGTATTGAACCTACTTGTTATGAAGAAGCTATCCATGATAGTAATTGGGTTGATGCTATGAATTAAAATTGAGGCCTTAAATGAAAACCATGCTTGGGATATAACCGATCTACCTCTAATAGAATTCTATTGGCTACAAATGGATATTTAAAATCAAATATAAAGCCAATGGTGAAGTTGATAGATACAAGGCTAGACTAGTTGTTAAAGGCTATAACCAAAGGAAGGAATAGACTATGATGAAACTTTTCTCTGTTGTAAAAATGTCTCTTGTCGGTGTCGATTGCCTTAGCCGTAAAAACAAATGGCCTCTTTTTCAACTTGATGTTAATAATGCTTTCTTGTATGGTGATCTTGATGAGGATATCTATATGACCATTCCCAAAGGGTTACGTAATGAGAACAATAAGAATAAAGTTTGTAAACTTGTCAAATCCTATATGGCTTAAAACAAGCTCCGTGAAATGGAATGAAAAACTTGTCGGTGTTTTAAAAGAAAATAACTTTGTTCAATCATTAATGATCACTCTTTGTTCACCAAAACAGAGAATAACAAGTTTATTGCTCGCTTGTTTATGTGGATGATATTGTCCTTCTTGGAAATTGTCTTGATGAGATAAACCGATTCAAAGAGTTCCTAAAACAAAGTTTCATATTAAAGACTTGGGAAATCTAAAATACTTTCTTGGCATTGAGGTTCTAAAAGCGGGAATGACATTTGTCTCTCCCAAAGAAAATATTGTCTTGAACTCCTCAAAGAATTTGGTCTCCTTGGTGCAAACACATGTCCACTCTATGGAACCCAACTCGTCCTTCCATACATTCCCACTCTCGATGACCCCTTGCTTGTCAACATCATCGGTTATCGAAGTTACTTGGGAAACTTATCTATCTCACCCATACAAGACGACATCTCATACTCGGTTCATTATGCGGCACAATATATGCATTCTCCTTTAAAGTCTCATCGGAATGTGCCCTCAATGTTACGAGATATCTAAAGGAGCTCCGGAAAAGGTCTAAGGTACAATTTCAACAACTCGAAAATCATCTTGAAGGATATAGTGATCTTGATTGGGCCAAATGCAAGAAAACCGAAAATCATCACGAGTTATTGTGTTTTCTTTAATGACTATTTAATCTCATGGAAAAGTAAAAACAAAACACTCTTTCAAAATCTTCCACGAGAAGCGAATATAGATCTATGTCTCTGCTTGCTGTGAAATCATTTAGATTCAAAAATCCTAAAAGACCTAAAAGTTGATATCAATCTTCCGTTGATCTTTTTGTGATAACAAATCGCTACAACAACTTTCATCAACCCTGTTTTCCATGAAAGATCAAAACACTTTGAAATTGATGTTCACTTCATCGGGAAAAAATTGCTAGAGGTGTTATAAATGCTAAAAGATTGGCTCTTCAAACCAAGCTGCAGACATACTACAAAGAACCTCCTGTCTATCGGCATAAATTTTGTGTGAAAATTGATATTGTTTGATATGTTTGCTCATCGAGTTAAGGGGAATGTTAAATTTTGGGTTGGTGTCTGTAGCAAACATATCATTCTATCAATTGCTAATGGCTTTCAAGTTGTGGCTTATTGCGGGATTGATTACGGGGGTTTAACACGGACAAAAGATTAAAGATTTAAAGTTCCAAGAATCTCATTTCTGCTTGAAGCCTTTCCTCGTTTCTGGCGATGAGTTACTACTAGCCGTTAGAGGGTCTTAGTGAAACTTAATCTCCTATTTAATAAGTCCCCTTATCTAGGGTTAGATACACTTGAGTGTGCGGTCTTTTGTCACTCTCTTCTCTTCTCTTAGATCATTTCACCGATCTTGTCTTGTCTTTACATTCATATGATTATTGTCTCATTGACATTAATCTAATCTTGTAACATTTGGATACTATTAATCTGGCGACTATTGCAGCTTAGATCTGAATAAAGGTTCTATTGTTTATCTACTGTTTCCTATACTTTCGTACAGATCTTGAAGCCAAAATCCTTTGTTCTTCGTGGGTTCTTGATTCTAGCTAAACCGAAAGAAATAATTTGGAGCGTCCGGGACCTCTCAATACATTTGGGAATATTGACATAATTTCTTCACTGCTTTACCAAAACTATGAAGATTAATAATGACTCATTATTAATGAGGTTGCATCTAGACTGATTTAATTTATGAAATTGTTATTAATGATTTGGTTGTCCATATGATATTTGAGGGTGATTTAATACTGTAGTTAAGTGAAAAGAGGGGTTTGGTAGATATGTGTGTTTAGTGGTTCATCCACAAAACTTTGTATCATTATTTTGGTAAAGTTATAAATAAAGATAGGCCAAAGAGTTGCAAACTATAGTTACAAATTACGAAGTACATAAGAAAAAAATTTTGTATAAAAATGTGTCTACCTCTACAAAAATTTGTGATAGATTTACTTTGTTACCTGTTTTTGTTAAACAGAATTTGTTACGTATATGTCAAATTTGATCATATGTATCCTTTTTGGTTTTGTGTTATAATAAGATGAGAAAATTCTCAAAATAAGCCAAAAAGTCTTGCATGGTCTGTTAAAGGTCATTTTTTTAAGCTTTTCTCATTTTGGTCATGTTCGACTGCTCAACTTCAATCAAAATTTTGACACGTGTCATTCTTTTGGTACGGTCAATTGCTTTCGACTTTGTTGCTTCATTGCTTTCGACCCACCAAATTTTGACACGTGTCATTCTTATGTACTTTTCTAAAAAAAAGTACAAAAAAATGACACGTGTCAAAATTTGGGTGGAGTCGACAGTCGAGCATGACCAAAATGAGAAAAGGCCTAAAAAAATGACCATTTAACGGACCATGCAAGACTTTGTGGCTTATTTTGGGAATTTTCTCTAATAAGAATGTTGAGTTATGTTCAAAGTGCTTTTGGATGTTGTTGTCCATCGATTGTAAAAATATGAATAAAATACACTTTGGTCCCTAAACTTGTCAAAATTTATCGCATGGCACCGTAACATGCGATTTTCGTCGCCATCGGTCCCTTTTCCAAGTTTTTGTGGCCAAACTAGTCCCTTGACCCGTAATGCTCAGGTCAACATCCCGTTATTTATTGTCAAATCCCGTTATTCTTGTTAAATGACCATTTTGCTCATTTATCTATACTACATAAAATGGAAAACAGTCAAAGTGAAAAAGTGGAATGGTCAAATGAGAGAGAAACATATATAAAGACATATTTAATACTCTCCTCTTGCACACATCTCATCAACCACCATCCTCACCACCACAAAACCCCTCCACCACCGGACCACTACACCACCGCACCACTCTACCATCGCATATCGTTAATTGTCTGCCGCTAGGAACCGCTACCGCCAGACGCTGGTACTCGCCTAGTATATAAAAACCTCAAACACATCTTAGTTTCATCCCACTCTCCATCGCCTTTCACCTTCACCTTCTGCCACCAACATCACCATCGCCTTCACCTTCAGGTATAACGAACTATAAGAACCAAATGCACAACATATAGATTGATGAAAATGGCACTTACAGCTCTAGCGTAAAGTTAAACATCTCAGGGTGTATCACTGCCCTCTGAAGTAGTCCCAGCAGCTTGCCACACACAATGAGTAGCATCATCTTCTTTTCCAGCGTGTAAAGGGTTGCAAGCGTGGCGGATCCAGGAGTGTGGAGCATTCAAGAGAAACGCCCGCCAAGTGTTTGGTGAAAGTCAAATGATGATAATGGATTTACATTCATATCCGGTAAGTGTTGTATGGCATCTGAATGGTCTGACTTGTGCGGAGTGGGTAATTGGGTCATATAATTCATCACATTGATCGAATCTGTTTGTTATAGGATTTATTTCATCTTTAGCTTCCTATTGCACACCAAAAGTGTATAAGATTTTATCCGTTTAGCTATTATGACAAAGTTGAAAACTTAAGCACTCTTTTTTCTGCTTATGAGCCGCACTCACTGTCATCTCTTCCAGTTTTATATTATAGAGGTTTTTGGTCATTTAGTCAATCCAAACAACCAAGATTACACCTTAACTAGTTTGGTGTTATGAGTCTGAGGGGTTTGTAGGTGAAGTTGGTGATATAGTGATAGGCGAAGTTTGGTTTTGGTCATTTAGTCAATCCAAACAACCAAGATTACACCTTAACTAGTTATCACGACTTTCCATACTTTTATTCATTAATTCAGCCTTGATTACATGTTTGATGCAATAATTGCTGTGATATTTAAAAACCGTGATATCAGAAACGTGCACGAACAACTACCCGAAGCAATGCCAACAAAGTCTATGAGCATTACACCTGAAGAGCATAGAGCAGTCGAGCGTGTAAGCTTGCTTGACTTTTTATCTGTGATTGATTCTATAACTTTTTTTTCTTAAGTTGTCCATTTTGAAAGTTTTGTGATACCACTAGGCACACATAGTCATGATGTAAACAAATCAGATTTGGACTGAAGTTTCCTACAAATGTAAGTTTGTAACCACTAGAAGATGTTGATACTAATGGACATATGGTTAACTCAGTTACAGTCATGCCTACAAGCTACCTTCATCACACCAAGAACTTGAAGCAATGCAGCAAGATATAGCAGCTGATACAACAGATGTATTCATGTTCTAGTCTATAATGTAATTTGTATATAGTGTAGTATCATGTTTGTTACCTTCATGTAATTTGTATATAGTGTATGTTTGCTATTGGGTCAAAATGGGTCAAAGGTGTAACAAACTTTGGCGCCAAAACTTGTATGTTTAAATACTTTGTAACTAGTCATTTGGCCACAAGTTCACTTCAATAATAATTCATTTTTCTCTCAATTATGTTAGATACTTGGAAAGTTTTGTACCTCTGTTGAATGATTGTTATGTTTGGCTGCATAATCTGCATTGGCTGTTTTGTTTTGTTTATTTTTTACTTATTATACTAGTATTTTGTTTATCAAGCATGTATCAAATCATGTTTTGTTTGAAATTATTTTTTTCCCTGAATGAATAAGATGACATTTTGTAATCAAATTCTCATCCACACTAAAATTTAATTTAATGTTAAATTCATTTTTTTAGTCATCAAACATATTAGTTTTTGACCATTTTTGTCCCTACGCCAGTTTAACTCCTTTTCTTACCGTCCCTGCTTTAAAGTAAATCGCAACAATGGGGGTTGGTAGCCGGAAGTGGTGGCCGGAATTTGGGTTTCAAGATGATAATGGCGGTGGAGGTGACTGAGATGATGGTGGTGGTGATGGTAGTACCACTAAATTAATTAATAAAAATGGAAATGTCTATTATGCCCTCTTGCAAAACATAAAATAAACTTTGTTCCCAAATAAAACGGGATAAGGGACCAGCTTGGCCTCAAAAACCCATAGTTTGGATTCTGGCGACGAAAATCCCATGTTACGGTTTCATGCGATGTTTTTGGACAAGTTTAGAGACCAACGGTGTATTTTAGTCTAAAAATATTGTTACTAAACCAGATAAAACTTACCGGGTGGCGTATGTAATATTAAAAACAAAATTGTACCACAAGCTGTTAGTAAATACTGAAGAAACAAAATTCTCTTGAAGCATCCCGAGTTATAGATTAGTGTATATTTGAGCCTCACCATCATACTAACAACTCAGTAATTTACACAAACATCACGCGATGAACAATTAGATAAAATCTGTATGCATAGCACGGGTTCGTAAAGCCTCGTTTAATAAATTTAGGTGATCTTATGACTATTAATTTGGAGCAAATTTCAAAAATGTTTCATTTTTGCCTTATTGGTTTAAAAAGTAGTTAAAAATCATTTTTCAAAAGTGGTCATTACCAGACTGTGCGACTCCACTGGTTTTGTAAAACGTGTCTAAAATGAAATATTTAGTTGTTGGAGGCTTTTGCTAGACTGATGGTCATTTTTTGCTAGATCGTACTTTTTGTGCAATCACTTTTTGTCTTTTGAAAAAAAATTAGAATAACGAACTTTTATTGCAAAATAACAAGAATGCACAAAAGTAAAAGTGAGGGACCTATTTTTTTTTTCCTAAACCGTAATTATGTGCGATTAGGAGTGCAAACGAGCCAAGCTTTTATCAAGCTACTCGAGCTCGAGTTCAAGCTCGACTCGATCGAGCTGAGCTTTTATCGAGCTCAAGCCTGAGCTCAATCCCAATAAACTGTCTCGAAACATATAATGAGTCGAGCTCGAGCTTTTAATAGCTTGGCTCGAGCAGTTATCGAGCTTTTCAAGCCTTAGTATAGCTATATTTTCATATTATTTTATATATGTAAATAAGAGTTGATTTGAATATTATTATGGTCGCTGCAATTTGTAATTCGTTTTGACACGGTATGGTTATACTAGTTGGCATAGATTCGAGCTTTTTATATATATAATTTTGAGCTTTTCAAGCTAAACTCGAGCTTTGCTCGAATCCTACTCGAGCGTAGCTCAACCTTGGATGGTTAAAGCTTGACGAACAATCGAGCCTAGTTCGAATCAACCTTTTATTTTTCGAGCCGAGCTCGAGCATGTTGAGCTCGGGCTTGGTTAGGCTTGATTACACCCCCGTGTGCGACTATTTTTTTGTCTTTTTGCAACCAAAAAAAAATTTAAAAAAAAAAACAAAATTTAATTTCTTTTTTTTAAAAGATAAAAAATGATCACACAAAAATTACGGTCTAACAAAAAGGAAAGTCATATGCCTTGCAAAAAACTTTAACAACCAGATATTATCTTTTTAAACACGTGTAAAAAATCTAATGAAGTCACATAGTTTAGCGGTCTAACAATGATATTTTTGAATAGACTAAAATACACCGTTGGTCTCTGAACTTGGCTCGACGGATCGCGATGAGGCAAGCGGCCATATTCATCGTTGGGGTCCCTATTTCAAGGTTTTCACTGCTACAAGTCCTTTGACCATTTTGCCGTTAGTCAAGGACATCTCAGCGTTACATTTGTCTTTAGTCCAAGGCAATTTGACATTTCCATATTTCAAGCATGCTCGATACACTTTCACGTGGTTGCGACGATAAATAGGGCCTAATAAAAGCAACTCATATTCACCACTCATCCCTAAAGTCTCCTCTGCCAAAACTAAATCTTATCACAATTTTTCCGATCTACTTGTAATAATGGTTCGTTGTGCTTGTGGTAGGCTAGTTTGTAGTTAAAACTTCTTTGGAATAATGTCGCCGTGAGCGATACTATGCATGTCGTGTTCGGTTGGCTAGTATTCTACATAATAATGCTTGTATTTTTTAATTTAACATGTTTAGTTAATAGTTTCATCTTGGAGTCGACTTTTAAGTGTGTTCAAACGTTTGTTTTACGATTTTTAGGGATCGGTGTCCCATAAATGAGTGGTTGGATCCACCACAGACCACCGAGCAAGGAGGTGTTCCTCTACTTGCAAAGGCATATCTAAGCGTAATGAGGCGTTGCAAGAATGCCAACAAGCCCTCATCGGCGAGACCATGGATACTATAGGCGGTCGCCAGGCAAATGAGCTAGAGGCTACTCAGCCGATACCTAGTGAACTCCTCCTTGAGAAGGAGAAACTCTGCCAACTGAGGAACTTCTGTGTTTTCTCCTGGATACTCATCATTGCCGTCTGTATTTGGTTTATCTAGTGGGTTAGCAATGTAGGTGGTTTTTTGCCTTTTCAGTCGGTGGTATGTATGGTCTGTGTAAGTAGACGTGTGGCGATGTGTAAGTAGAAGTGTGGCGATGTGTAAGTAGAAGTGTGGCGATGGTTGACTTTTGAAAAGTCAAGTTTTTATGTAGTTTGGTCCTTCTACAGTATTCGTAGTTTTACTTTTATCCTTTAGTCCTTTTGATTGTTATGCCTTTATTACTTTCTCCTACCCCTTATAAATGATCAAACCCACCTCAGTTGCCACACAAATATTATGTAAGTCAAACCACACCTTAGTAAAATGATCAAACTCATAACAAAGCTACAAGTATCAAAGATGGATGAATGATGAGAGATGGATGAACAGACACCACTTTCGAGTATCAACATAAACTTGATATGGTGTTGTTTATCCATCTTTCATCCTTCATTCCTGTTTGTCATGATAGAATAACCGTATCCAACTCGAAACCCGGATCCAGTATCAAAGATGGATGAATGATCGATGATGGATGAGCAGACACCATTTCTAAGCATCAACATAAACTTGATATGGTGTTGTTCATCCATCTTTGATCCTTCATTAGTGTTTGTGATAATAGAATAACGATAACCAAACTCAAACACAAATCCAAGTTCAACGGATCCAAGAACCATAGAGAACCATAGACATATGAAGTCTCAAGGATGGATGACGGACACCACTTTTGAGTATCAACATAAACTCCATATGGTGTTGTTCATCCATCTTTGATCCTTCATTAGTGTTAATGATAATACAATACTTGATAACCAACTCAAAACACGGATGTATGAAGACTCTAAAAACAATACAATAAAAACACAATTAAACCCATACACTAAAATGACATGATTCCATACATAACCCAAATGGATATATTTCCAAATGCATAACATTTTGGAGTCTACAAAGTTCGAAACATACATTGTTTAAACACGGCAAATATTGTTTAGGGAATACATATTCGATGGATAACATTGGCTTTCATATGCTTAACTAGCATTTTTTTGTGGTGAAGAAAGCTTTCTTTGCTATAATCTTGGTCTTAGTCCAAAATTGCTTTGGAGACCCACGAGCGACATCAACTTGACTTCAGTTGAGCTGGACCACACTTGGTTGATCATTACACATAGTTGTCACTGTAACCTTTGCCTTCTTCTTTGATGTAACTTTTGGTGGGATGAAACATTTTTGAGGACTTGTGTAGTGCCTTGACTTCACGTAACACCTCCTTGCCCAAGACATGTTTTCTTGTTGTGACCGGCATTGCCACAAATACCACAAACCACACTCTTACCGCATGTGACAAGTTCTGGTTTTTCACAATTATCATTTTCGGTAAAAGCCACAGTTCTTTTCTTTCGTGGCCTACCTAATGGTTTATGATGTTTAGGTGGAAGAATGGTTGTAGGCACTGTGACTTATACCAATGCTCATAACCGTTTATTGGTGGATGTGGTGTTTGTAAGTTTCTTCCCAAGTCTTAAGCAAGTAACATGGATGAACCCATGATTCAATGATCCTATTTGCATTCCATTCAACCTCATACACCGGTGGGTAGCACGACGTGTTTACATGGCATACAGAAGCTCCCATCTTCTACATGTACAAGCCCTAGCTTCAACATTCACAATACACTTGTCTCCCATCCACCGACCTCATACTTTTCTCCTTCAACCCGTAGTAAGCGGTGTACTTATAAGCCTCTTTCTTGATTGCATCTAACATGAGTGTTGCCTTTGGTGTTAATGGTCAAGCACACTTTTGAATCACATTCACAACGTTCACTATTCTTTTCATACGATACTTCTAATGTATTCCAAAGCGGTAATGATGGGTTGGTGCCTACCTCCCACTAGTTTCCCATTGAACACCTCACACATGTTATTAAGTAGCACATCGAATGAGCCCTCCTACAACATGTTTGGTCGGTACATGAAAATGTCGTAGAACAAAAGATGTACAAGTAGACATAGATTTGGTTAGGTACACGAAAAATGAGACCTTGACCAATGAGTTGGTGGTATCTTACTTAACCAAGCATGGGCGGGTTCGCTAAAACTCTTGAATGCCGTATGGTCGCCTCAAAGTGTTGGACGGTTGTTGTTCTTGCACATCTCCACAAATGTTCCTTGTATGCTTTAGCATTCCATTGCAATTTATATTATCATGGATGTGCTTCAAACAATATATGTGTTCAAGACTAGGAATATACGCTAATCTTGGAATGACACCTGCATAAATAAACATCAATTCCTTACTAATACAATTTTCATTTAACGAAAATACAAGTGATTCTAATCAACTAAATGGTAAAATCACCTTTTGCATGTCATTTGCTAAAAGTGTAGTTTGAGTTTGGTTGCAAGTCAAGATCATCATTAGACATTCAAGAAACCAAATCCATGAGTCTTTGCTTTAAACACGCAGCAGCGTATGCTACAGGTATATTCCATTGTTCTTTGTCTATCTGATCTTTGTAAGAAGGCGGCCAGAAAAGGACCCTCATAAAAGCACCATCTAACCCCAACAACTCTCTTTGACAAGCTTTGTATCCTTCCTTCAAAGCGCCTAAGCATACATACATTCTCTTGAAAACTACGGTTGGACTTGTTGCATCTGCAGCTTGTACACTTATCCTAACTGTTGTATCTCGGGTTAGTTTTCGCAACTCTTCAACATAGTCTCTTAAAAGGTGTCTACCGCTTATGATCACCCCTAATCTCATTTTCGCCTTGTTTTTGCCCTTAATGCTTTTTGCATAGACACGAACTTCAAAGCATTTCTTGGTGATCTTGAGCATACTGATTGGAATATCTGGATTGACTTGAACTTGGTCAACTATTTGCTTGAAAGAAACTTGTAGTCCAAGCTTTAATGTCTCTTGATTGCAAACATCCGTGTTCATCCTTGAAAGTTCGAACAATCCATACATCTTTATCGTATTTTTGGCTACATACAACAACCATGGACACTCTGTTGCTTGCTCCTTGCGCTTTCGCAAATACACATCCCTAACGAGGCCTCTAGTTATCGGACCATTTTTCCTCTTTGGGACTTTCCGACCACGAACCTTGGTTATTCCACAAACAAGTATTTGTCCGAGACACCTAACCCTAATTCTCATTTGTCATTCTTAATTAGTTGCAATTTCCTCCTAGTCTTTATTGAAAGCATGTAGATCCTATATTTCACTTCTTTTGCGTTACAAAACTTTGACCACGGAAAAATATATTTAGTCCTCTGTTTGTCTGCCTCACTTAACTTTTGTTTATTGTATGCCCTCAATTTGTTCCTCCTAATAACATACTCATCCTCATTCTCGGAACCACTTGCAAAATCGTTATCATCTAACGGATCCAACTCATTTTTCTTAAAAGTTCATGTGGTGGTGGTGGTGGTACCTATAGATGGTAAATCAGTAGTCTCGGTCACTTTGAGCAGTTAACATCAAAATCGGGCTCCTCAAAGTATTAGCCTCATCGACAAGCTGTGTTTCCATCACCATTGTTCTCAATATCATCATCGTCACTCATATAAGTGTCTCGTCTCACTCACATTGTCATCACTTACAAGCATCATCGATTTCACTAACTCGCAGATTTACCTTTTGGATATGATCCACAGGATTACATGTTTCCTCCTCATGATGACCAAACTCTTGATCATTTTGAGATACCTCTTGAGGACTATCTATTTGGATATGCTCAATATGTTTATCTATATCTTGGTTGACATCACCGCAACATCTTGATGATAATGAGACCTCTACATTTGGAAACAAGGGTTGTGTTTCGGCATCGACTAGATTGTACCAAAGTATTGACTTCCAAAGGTTGATCAGTAACCTCACATAAGTCCTCTACCACGGACTTATTAACAATGTTTTCTAAGAACAATTTCTTTGAGCAATATGGAACAATAGCAAGAGCTGCATTTTCTTTGTTGCATCCACATCAAGAATAATCGTCCTAATATACTTTGGTGACATTTGATCAACGTCCAATGTTGTCTTACCATTTTCAACATAAACCTCTATCATCTTATGGTCATCAACAAGATCTTTAATATTTCTAAATTAGCACTCTCACTTAAGCTATACAAACCATCATCTAAATTACTACCGGGCTTAACAAAGTAATAGTAATTTTTGAACCGAACTCATAACCCAATTCATACATAAGCACATCCAACTCTTGGCGACACACTATCAACATCAACCAAATCAACTAAACTTTCCATACCTCCAACGTATATTCTACTGTGCCGTTATTTAAAACCACCATTGTGATGAACCCTCATACTAAACATATTAGATCTACCACCGAAAACATTTCAATATATGTTTAAAGCATTCTATAAACTTAATTGGGAAACAATAAATACCACAATTACAAATTTCAATGATGTAATCAACAAAAAAACAAGATCCGTATTTCTTCTTGGCGGAGTCGATAGGACGGTATCATCAAGCTGGATAACTTTGTCTTCTTACTTTCCATAGGGTAAAGTCCATGTTTCGGTTTTATGATTGATAAGCAGGGGTTTTGTGACGTGCAATTAGGGTTTGTGAATTCGATAATTCTTGAACGAAAGTTCGGGACGAATGATAATCTGTACTATCTGTTTATTAGGCGGGAAGAGGTTACATTACTGCGGCAATAATTAAGAAATTTTAATTGAAATATGGAAATGTCAAAATTGCCCTTGGACTAAAGACAAATGTAACGAGATGTCCTCGACTAACGACAAAATGGTCAAAAGACTTGTAGTGAAAACCTGAAATAGGGACCCCAACGATGAATATGGCCGGTTTAATATCTCATCGTGATCCGTCGAGCCAAGTTCAGGGACCAACGGTGTATTTTAGCCTTTTGAATAATGGTTATTTTTACTACTTTTTGGACCAACTAGGCAAAAATAGATCGTTTCTAAAATTTGCACATTAATTTTGTATTAATAAAATTATATAGTTTTGTAATCACAATGGATACCCTTACTGTTTAACAGATTTTTTAGAATTTGATCCAAAAAGTATGAGTCGATGCGCGCACAACAAAATAAGTCATTACTGTTGACAGATGATGACCAGTATGTCCAATGTTTTTCAGGACTTCTGAAAAATAACTTTTGTTATATAAAATTACAAAAAAGAAGTTACTATAGTAAGAATCTAACTTTTAAATTAAGTGATAGGCTGTAATATGCTTCCGTGTAAGCTAATTTGTTTTATTTGACCCATTAAGAGGTGGAACTAGGGGTGTTCATCGGTTCGGTTATCGGGTTATTCGGTTCGATTAGTTCGGTTAAAAAAAATTTCTGGGTATACCCGAAAATCGAACCGAACCGAATTCAAATTTGATTTAACCGAACCGAATAACCGAAAACCGAACTCCTATAACCGAAAACCGAACCGAATAACCCGAATTACATCATTTTAATTATTTTTCTATTTAGTCATATATATTTTTAGCAAAAAAATATTTATTTCAAGCTTAAATCATGTTATATTTATGGAAAATGATAAATGGGCCTGCTAAAGAGGAACGAGAAGCGATCTGTCATAAATGAATTGTGCAATATGATGATATGCATGATTCATTTATGCGTAGGCCTCCTTTGCTCTTTAATTAAACGATCATCAGCTCATTCATACTAAAAAGAGCTTTAGTGATTTTTTTATATATACATAGAAAAATATATATTTTATATGAATTCGGTTTCGGTTCGGTTCATTTTCATTAGAATATCCAAACCGTTAACCAAATATTTAGTTCGGTTCGGTTCGGTTTGATCAATTCATTGATTCTAATTCGGTTCATTTATTTTCGATTACTTCGGTTTTGATTCATTGTGGATATTACCCAATCCATGAACACCCCTAGGTGGAACACAACCAAAGGATTGTCAGAGCGGAATGGTTGATTCTAGATCTATGGACTAATGCCCTTTTATTTGGTTAAAGGTTTGCATCTCTGAGATATATCAAGATGAAAGGTTCTTGGGACATGACAGTTGAACTATAAACACTAGTGTAGATGTCTATGCCAAATATTAAGATCAATACAAGTCACTATCATTGACGATCTTTACAGTTTCAAGGGTGTACAGTTTGTACCAACCATTGTCGAATGTCTATGCCAAACATGCTTTTGTTTGCAATTTTCCACGTCTCAAACTTCATTTAAAATGAATACATGTCAATCTATCTAACTTGTAGTTTACCAAGATACATCACCATATGAAAGATAAATTACCAAACGAGGGTCAAACATACAATAAACCTTGGATATGTTCAATCAATGCTACATGATACACAAACAATAACTGTAATACAAGGTATATTGAGACATTACAAGCTTCTTCATGGATGAACTTCTTTAAAGGTGTCACTGGAATTGTCTTTTACAGAAACATTCATGGCTTTCACTCTAAGAAGACAAACAACCACTTTTGTTCATATTTTCAGATTGCCAATTAAATTGTTCATTGTAATTCTCTGTATATACAAAGTATTTGCATGAGAATGAATTTATCAATACCCTTTGGTATTTGTCTGTCAATATCACCGCCGCAAGTCAATCACATCAAACTCCAACTTTGGATTTATATATATGTCTGTACATTGTTTATAAATTGGACTACCGTCGGAAGGTGCGTCATGCGAATGGAAACCCCTATGAGGGCAGTTTCTTATAACTCCCATACCACCAGGCGTTGTCAATCGGAAAATACCATGAGTTCTGTACACAAGATGGTAATTCAGGAATTAAGAGTAAGGTGAGTCTTTGCATTCTACAAGATGTATGAATTTTTTTTATTTTTTATTTTTTTAAACATTATGTGGATGTATCACTTCTCTTTCATTTGTTTACGTACTTATGAATGGGTTGATTCAGCTCATGTTTTATCTCTAATGGTTCAAACAAATAAAATGTGGAGTTTAGCCTAAAGGGAAACTGGTCTAAAGTGGCCCAACATGTCCTATTAATGAATACAACATCCTAGATTGTTTAATTCAGAAAAATGGATTCTAATCATTATAATTACTGAAGTATGATTGATGTCGTCATACTTCAGTTGGTTTCCCTCGCAAGGGTAAAAGTATTCACATGAATAAGTTAGCTGAGAGGAACAGGAGAACCGGTCAAACGGGTTGAAACCTTTAAACTGCCCAAGTCTATTTATTTGACCTGTTACCCAACGCGCCACCTCTACAAAAGAAAAAGATACATATTTGTATGTTGACAAAGAATACTAACCTTGAACTGTCTCTTGGTGCCATGACGATTGCTATGGCTTCTGGCAGCATAATCTGGAAAATCAACATGAATCTCCTCAGTTAAGATTGGACAGGTGTATTGCTTAAGTAATTCCGTCCCTAAATAAATGTCCAGTTTGACTAAACTGGTTCAACTTTGACCGTAAATATTTTTTTTGTATTATATAATACTTGATGAAATACTATACCAATGAAAAATACACTTAAAACTCAATCCATTCATATATTTTTCATCAAGTATTATAAAACACCCGCAAAAATAGATAAGGTCAAAGTTGATCCAATTTGACTCTGAAAAGTCAAACTGGACACTTATTTAGGGGCAGAGGTAGTACTTATATCCAACTTTTTAACAAAATACTTGTGTTGCGGGAATTGCATAGTTAAATGGAAACTAGTTGTGTGCATGACAATATGACAATTTAATACTTTTTGCGAAGGAAATAACATTATTCTGAACTAACTATAACCTTACATTCCAACAACCATAAATGTAGACCCTACCGTAAAATAAAAATCCAGGGTTAATGAAATACTTAATCCCTTTGGACTGAATGAATATTAAGACTAATTAATGCTCTTTTCAATCCACATTTTTATTCTTCATAGTGGAGTACATATGATAAATTCAAATCAAGTTGTTTTTATCAGTTAGGAAAAACGAACTTTTTTTATGGACGACAATAAAATCGTCATTTTCTTAACTTTAGTGCTTCAACCGCATATAAAAAATCTGTTTTGATTGTTTTCCCTTGTTAGCTCCATCAAATAATGATATTCAAACACACAAGACAAATGATTTTCGTATTCTTAAAACTTTAAACAAAGAATGTACACTGAAACACCATCTCCTGCAAGTTTTATTACCCTTAATGATCAGATTGTGATAATACAATAACATATGATCAGTTATAAAAAGCGCACTAAGTCTCTTTAGAGATTACAATAAAGCTCTGCTTAACTAAAAGTTGGTCTCAAGAGGTTAAATCAGGACCAAGTTCTATTCGTAGTTACTAAAAAAAAAAAAAAAAAAAATGAACAGAGGGAGTGTCACCTGATATGCGTAGTGTGTATGAACATCGATAGATGACATGAAACAAGATTGTGTAGGATGTGTCTGCAACAATTAATCAAACATCAGGATGTATCTAAAACATGAACACCAACTTAACAAAATATGATTCTACATAGATTGGTAATATCATGAACAAAAGGATGATTAATCAATATGTTGCAGGGTAGTTTTCCTTCTAGGTTTTCTAGGCAATTATCTATTAGTTGCACGTGTACATATTTGTCTTGCGTTTAGGTATAGCATTTCATAGCCAGTTCCCTCTAGGCTTTCTAAACAATGCCCCATGTATTAAAATTTACCTATGCATTAGGTACAGAGAACTTTAGCTAGATATACCTACGGATTATATGCATGAACATGGACCAACATTTTGCCAATATGATAGCATGACTATATATATAAAACATGTAGAATTTGAGAAAAAATAATTATGAAAATGCATTCTATATAAAATATTACTTGCATTGGGCTTCTAGAAATAGTTAGTAAACAATCACATGCATCTGGTGTACTTTCACTAGACAGATGATCATTGTCTTTTGGTAAAACTGTTGGTATATGTAAGTTTATCACTTTTCAATTTTTCATGGGCTTTGATACATCCTTAATAGTTGGCTGATATAGTCAATTGTGGGATCCTGATATGTTCAGCTGGCTGTTTACATCCTTAATAGTCTCAAAGGTCATAGAATTTATGCATGAGCAAACAATTTAAGTAATCATGATCATGACTTACATGTATCCATCCAAGGGGGAATAGTGATCGTTTGTCCTGTACTTCAAATATTTCCTCCTCATTGGTAGCCGAACACTGTGCCGAAAAAATTGTGTTTAGTACATGACCACGAGAAAGTCTTGCTGCTTTTGGCTAATCTTAGAGGTAGCAATTCTGAATGAATGGGTCAATTTGGGTTATGTTATATTTCTAACAGGTCAATTGGGTAATGAAAATCTAGCATAAAATAAAATAGGTCAAGCAGAAAACATCACCCAAAGTGTGCTTTTATTTGATAGTAATTAGATAAAACCTCCTAAATCATTTCGTACACATAGTATAAGTTATTATTATATAATTTTTGATTATATTTGATACACCAACTATTTATAGAAAAAACTGGAAAACTTTGGACAAAATGTGTTAAAGGAGCCAACCCACCCGGCCCACTCATTTTCCCACCTCTATCTAATCTACAATATAAAGCAGACAGTAAAGACAATTTCCGCATTTGCAATGAGGCAAAAGCCATATCACTTTGGCAGCAACATTCATGAATCACATAAACATAGGAGGACAAGGTGATGAGGTGCTACCGAATTCTCTGTTGCTTCTTGCTTTGGAATGATGAGCGCTGTCACGTAGAACTTTCGGTTTTTCTATAAGCAACAAACAAACACAGTTAGATAAAAACTGAGGAAAATAGGCATAAGTGAGAATAAAAGCACGTACAAGTGATCCGGCAAGGATGCCACATGTCTCTAAATTTTTGTTTGTATTTGATTTTGCCATCTTCATGAAATGATCCATCACTTTCGGTGACTGCAGAAAACCATAGTTAGTCGTTTCCCCTCGATGATTACAGCTTACAATGCAAATATATCTATATATGTACTAAATTTGGGCGACGGGGTATCTCACAATGTGCAACTCAAGGGGAGATTCAGCACAAACGACACCGTCAGTGGAATTTACAGATCCCGGACCTGTATCATTTACCAGAGGAGATGTTGTAGGGAGCAAATCTTGGACCTCAGCTAGAACAGGAGGTGGGGATGGCTGTCTTATAATATCCACTTGAGCAGGAGATTCTAGTTTATCTTCAAAGGAAATCAAGGAATCAGGTTCATCAACGTGTGGTTGATTGTTGTTATTTGGTAAAACAACTGATTCCAGACTTGATTTTTCATGTCCCAAGTCGTTAGTAACTTTTTCAACTGAAACGCCATTCTCCAATAAAAGCGGCTTATTCTCCCTGCCAAACCCAAAACCCCAACAATTTTATTAGTACCTCCTGGGTAACAAAAAATTATATTGAGACACCACTGCTTGAGTTCTAGTAATTCCTTTTATTGTGTTAAGATAAAGACCACAAGTTCACCCAGTTACTCAAGAGTGGGTCGATATGGGTCATGTTTTATCTGTAAGAGGTCAAATGGGTAAAGCAGGAAACCATCAAGGTGGTCGAAAGTTGCGGAATATATACTTTTAACGGATCAAGCTCCTAAATCCTTTTAGAAAGATGATATATTATTGGAACAATATAAATTTCGTAAATCATATTTAAGCCACTATGTATTCTTACAAATACTAACAAATCAAGAAATGTGTTTCTAAGTCAAGCTCAGAACTCATTCCAATTAATTAATCCGTTTTAAATGTTAACTGGCCCACCCGAATCACCAATTTTGCCACCTCTAGGTTAAAAGGTACAAATACAATAATGAAATGAAGATTTTTTCTTTGCAAAGACCTAACCTTGGGATTACCACAGGTGTCAAATCGATATTGCTTGGATATTGAACCTGGCGTACATATAAAAGTATTAGCCCTATATATTACACACACACACACAGACCAAAAAAAAGAAGAAAAGAAAAGCACACACACACACACACACAAGGAGGGGAAGGTAAGATCGTGATACCGCATAATTGATGCTAGGGGCTTGCCACTGCCCACGAAGTCCATTTGGGCCCAGTATAGAATGTCTGGATAGACTTTCTTCAGTTGCACGTGGAATATTTAGAGATCTATTGCAAAAACGAAAACAGAAGTAACAGTTAGTATGAAGATAACGTGAAAAAAGAAAACATAAACAAAACAAAACAAAAATCTCAAAAACTAGTCATATAAAATTAATTTCTATAGACATTTACTGTATCATTTATGGATACAGTAACGAAATCCAATTCTCTTGTAACAACTTAACCTTATCAATTTCGAAAGACCTTTATATATGTGTCCAGTGATATTGATTCCGTCATAAAAAGCAGAAATTTAACCTTCTCACAAGTAACTTTTCTCTATCTGTATAGGTATATACATGTCTGTGTGTGTGTGGAAAGAGAGACCAAGAGGTGAACTAGAGAACAAATTGACAATACACGAGGTGATGCGAAGCACTTACAATCGCCTAGTTTGCTCTTCCATAGAGTTAGCAGGTGCATACATCTGCATCCGAGTATCTTGATATGCATACCCATGAGCATTAACTTGTGGTGCCTGGAATATTTTAGATACTATCATGAAGTTTGTTTCTTTCAGATTAACCTATAGAACTTTCCAGATATTATATATGAACCTCTATACAAGAGATATGGGCGTTATGTGCATCAACCGTCAACGCATCATACTTGCATCATTTGCCAAATGATCAGGAAATAGATAAAGAACGAAGAGATGGACATTTTTTTTCCAGGTTTTACTCTTTGCGAGGTGAACTATTACACCCCTCTAGCAGCTGTGATATGTTTGGCACATACTCAAAAAGAAATTCATGCAATATAATATAAGTATGATGAGTTGACGGATGTTGCCAGATATATTCTTCTAGAGAAATTATCAATTCAAACAGAAAAAAATATGGTGGCTGTAACGTATAAGTATGATAAACTAGTAGATATGACACAAGAGGTTTACATAAGAAATATATTGTTCCATCAAAACCAGCTACTTAATATGAAAAACACCAGAAAAATAAAAGAAAATAATGCAACATGTACCTTATTGATGGTATAACTATTCATCGATGTTTGTGGCCTAACAGAATATTGATTCGGTAAAGATTTTGACGGCTCCAACAATTTTGTTTGCGGGCGATTACTCCACCCATTTGATTGATATGAATGTTTTTTGGCTAGCTCATCAATCTTCTGTCTTACAGTTGGCTTCAACACTTCAAGCTCACTTGCAACATTCAATGATTTCTGATATTCCAATATTAAAAAAAACTGATACTGAGCTGGTAATCAAACAAAGTTATCATTCTCTAGAATAACAAAAAATAGAGATAGTACCTTTTTGAGAGAAATCTTATCTCTCTGAGGGGATGCCCTATAATCTCGATGGAATGGTATTGTTTCTGTAGCCAAACTAAAGAGGAGAAACATATTCTGACTTCAGTTACCTTAGTAGACCTTGTACTCATTATAATACCCATGATTATCACCCTTACTCCAACATCAAAATAATATATCTTCTTACCTCAAAAATCTTAAAAGCATAATATAAAGATCAATAACATTCTTCTCTGCTCGGAAGATGGCAGCCTGCAAATGCAATTTTATCTCAAGTTTAAAAAAGTTTGTAGAAAATATGACCAACCAATGAAGCTTTACACCACACAAAATTGAGCCACAACATCAAACTTTCATGACCTAATATACAAGTTTCCTAAGTTTTCTATGACAAGTGTACAACGCATCATATATGACGTTGATGACTATAAAAGGAGTTCAGCACACATTTTCTGATGAACCAATGTGGAAAATTGACTATCTAAACCATAAGTCTGAGGGATATTGCATGTCTTCCTCAAATGCAGCCTTGGTTCTCGGTATTAACAGTTAGGTGATTAGATTTCATAAGAAAAAAATATGGCAAAATGTAGGACAGATAAAAAATAGTTTTGAAACCTACAAATTATATCATTCCAGGTCTAGCATAGCTAAATGCTTTTAATTTATTTTTGTCTTCCTCTTCGATTCATCTAACTATATCTCCTAAGTACACTTAATGGTTATCCCTAATCTTTTACTAGACATGTCAAAATTACTTATAACACACTTCAGTATAATAAAATTTCATGATAAGAATACACATAATCTTAATTTCCATGTGCTTTTTGATGCATGTGATTTTATTTGATTATCTAGTATCCCTCATAAGTTAAAACTAGTAGCCACTTCTTCCACAACTCTTTCTTTAACTATTCTGCAAATTTTAATCATTTCTATTATTTAAGTCCCCTACTCTATTAGTCCAACATTTTTTAAATCACACGGTAGATGAAGAATATCAACTTTGACGACGTCTAGTTCAAAACTTTTTTTAATTTATTTTTTGCAGTTGAAATACATTTATTTCATTATAATATACTTTAATGCTGTTTTTAATTATATTAAGGATTATCATTGTTTTTATTTATCTTTTGTAGTTAAATACGCTGTTTTATTCCATAGAGAACAACCACCAAGCTACCATGTTGCCGATGGCCATTGGTTCCAATCCCAATTCAAGAAGAGGATAGAAAAAGAAAGACATGCAAGGGGATCTAATCTCAGAAATTTGTAGGAAATAATTTACGATATAGCTCATATCCAATGCCAACTAACTTATTTTCAAAACATTTAGGACAACCAGGGGAAGCATTCCTTCCAACCAACTGCTTTTCACACTCACATGGACAACAAATACGATCACTTACCCACTTCCGTAGTTTACTTCATAGCAAATACAATTACCAAAGACTGGAGAATCGAGAAATCAAGATAGAATATGATTTTGAAATCTCACTTAACTAAAATAAAAGAACATCTGAATCTTAGCCAGTTAGCCACTACAACTGCTACTTCCAAGTGTAAGGTTATAGTTTACACAATTTGGAACATAAACATCTCAAGCACTAAACTAAACTTATTATTGTTGTGGTGGAATTTAATGTCTAAAACGATATTACTCCGCACCAGTTTTCCCATCTCACAAAGACACAGCTAGAATGCGGTCATGATAACTTATATTTAACACTAATCCTAATAATTTCTCATTTTCTATGATCCTAAGTATTAACAATAACGGATATTTTACACACTTTCATCAACAAAGCATCACATGTAATGCCATAAACTTAAGATTTTTATAAGCAAAAATCAATATGCAACAATTATCTTAGTTCAATTTTGCGCCTCCAATATATTCACACCGTAACTACCCTAATCAAACATACGCATACAAATAAAATATCTAAGTGTAGTGAAATACACAGAAACAGTACAACCATGTCAAAAACATATTGCCATATTCTAAAACAAAACTACCAGGATTTCCCAATAAACCTAAATTCAAACAGATCACTAACAAGCTGCAACCAAGACACAAATCCACCATTTCAAGACATGCGACACACTTGGCTGGTGATGAGGAGATGTCTTGTCACTCAAGATAGGCTTCGTCAATGGCATGTTGGTAACGATGTTGACTTATCGTTACTACATTGCCCCTTTCTAAAGTTCAACAAGATTCGCATGAGCACCTCTTTTTTGAGTGTCCGTTTTCTACACAAGTTTGGAATCTAGTTATGCGTGGTATCTCTACGAAATGGAGTGACAATGGTTACTTCCCATTTCCAAACAAAACAAGGTAACAACAATTGTTGGTAGATTGGTGGTGGCTGCTTCTTCTTATATGGTGTGGCAAGAACGAAAAAATAGAATCCATGGGAAGGGGGGAAGACAGTCAAACGAAATTGCAAGGAGCATTATTGACATGGTTCGATTAAAGCTGGCTTCCATTCGTTTCAAGAAGAGCATTAGTGTTGAGCAAATGAAGAGAACGTGGAAGTTTGCTAGTGTTCAAATGGAAGTAGGCCAAGTCTTGTAGCGTTTGTTAGAGGCGTGTGCATCATTGTCTGTATTTGTTTTAGCCTTTTTTTCGTTTATGGTTTTTGGTAGTTATGTCTTGAGCATGTTCAAGGCATATTGTTTTGGTTTTAGGGTGGCTCATTACCGCCCTTTGGTGAACCATAACACTTATTGATTTTTAATATATTCACCGGGTATAATCCCTTTACCCAAAAAAAATCCACCATTTCAACCAAGTTATCCGAAATTCTTACACAGAGTATACATATACATTTCAACCCACCTTACCACACCAAGTAAGCACCCGGTTACATCATTCAACCAATCAAAATATCTACACCAACTTTTTACAGTCAAGTTCTATAATCTAGTTGAGCTTAATCCTTGAACTGTATCGACTCGACTTTGCTCAGTTAATTTAATTATAGACCCAGGTGTCACAAAGTTATAGCCGATTGGCCATAACACCAGTGATTATAGACAGAGTTGTACTTTAAAGTTATCCCATCAACACTGACAATTGTGTACCTGTGTATTTTAGTGGTCCCAATTTTCAGTGTTATCACCTTTAGACGACTTTGGTGTTGCCGCACCTGGTGATTCTCTAAGGCGAAACCAGGACACCACTAACATACTTAACTATGTTATTTCATTTCATAAAAAACTACTAACTCTCACACTCCACAACCATACCAATCCGCACCAACCAACGCTTTTCTATTAACTTACACATACCACGTCAATCTACTCCTACACCAATAAATCCATTCACACATACAAACAGCATTCATTATAACAATCAAGGCTCTTAAACTACAAAATCCGCACCTAAAACATCCCGTTCCAACTCTTACTCAACATACAAAACCTAACAACTCGTCAATCTACTTGTTCACCACAATTCAGTTATATTCATTCACACATATAAAACCGCAAAATTCGCATCGATCATGCCTTATTCTAACTCTCTAACAGTCCAACCGACACTTTTCTTTTAACTTACACAAAGCACTCCAATCTACTCCTACACCACAATTCAATTAAATCGCCAATATATCCATGCACACATACAAACAGCATTCATTATAACAATTCGGCTTCTTAAACTACAACATTCACACCGAAAACGACTCGTTCTAACTCTTACTCAACATACAAAACCTAACAACACGTCAATCTACTTGTTCGCCACAATTCAGTTAAATTCACCAATATATTCATTCACAAACATAAAACCGCAAAATCCGCATCGATCACGCCTTATTCTAACTCTCTAACAATCTAACTACACATAATTCACCTAAAACAATCACAAATTCAACATAATTGAATAAAAAGAGAATGAGTAAGAGAAACCTGGCGGAGAATATTATCAGCGATCCGGTGATAATAGCGAAGCGATATGCTATTATCGACAGCTATCTTCTGCGCACTTGCAGCCACATTAATTGTTCCGTTGGTTGACGATGATGATTTCATTGTGTTAGGGTTTCAATTTAGTTCTAATTGGATCAAAATTAGTGAAATTAGGGTTTCGAATTTGGGGATATTTTTGAGGTTTATGATGATGTGAAGATGTAAAACTAAAAGAGTCAACTAATGATTTGGTGATGCTAAGTTACAGCTATAGACAAAGTAGAGGGTCTACTTTCTTCATTTATGTTTTGGGTGAGTTTATGTGGTTTTACATTTTTGTATACTAGCAGGGTATTTTTTTGAAAAGTGGAGGAAGCTATAAGGGTGTTTTTTTTAGATCTGTTTGTTTTACTTTTTCGGTTAGATACGATAAGATCTTGTACATCTTAGAGCATGAGGTATGGCAACGAGATCCGCTCGTCAGTATGAGGTGAAGGCCTCGTCACTCGCCGCCGAACCTCGCCGCCACATCACCTCCACTCGTCGCCATACTGATCGCCGCTCCCACAACACACTAAAGACAAATGAAATTTTGAAATATATCCGTTGAAAAATATGGAAAAGAAATAAAATGAGCGTAGGTGGTGCCCAACCGAAGAGGTTGATGTTAGTTGTGAATGGAGGGTATTTTTAAGTGGGTGTGTTGAAATGATGTGGCATCCGTGAGGCCCAAGTGAAGAGAAGTGGTTTAGTTGTCATACCTCATGCTCTTAGAGAGGAGGGAGTGGAGAGCGGGTATGGCATCGAGTAGCAAGTACCCGAGCGGGAACACCGCCCCGACTAGGTCGGGTAGTTGGATCGAGTAGAGAATTCGAGCTCCGAGCTCGAGCGAGTACCGTGATTCATTTTGAATAATTCGACAGTTTTGTTTGTGTTTGTGATGTATTTGTGTTTGTGTTTGTGTGATATTGTGGTGTGTTTTTTTCTTTTCTTTTTCGTGTGTTTTGCAGGTGAGCTGAAGAAAGAAGACGAGCTTATGTGTTATTTATTTTATTTATTAAAAAGTAACCAAATGCGAGAGTATTGGGATAGTTTAAAAGCAACTTATAGCATTGGGATAGTGAATATTACTATGAAAATTCAACTTGACTAATATTATTTTGTCTCTTACTCAGTATTATGTAATGTTTTATTTTAATGAAATTGTATGTTTTTATTTTAAATATTGTATGTGATTTTATGTATTTAAAAAAAATGAAATTCGGGTACTAGGGTGCCACTCCTTCCACTTAGGGTAGTGTTTGGGTAAAATTGGGTAGTTTTGAGTTGGAGGGTTTTTATTGGATAGAGGTGAGGTGGCACCCAGGGTATTAGGGTACCACTCCCTCCTCCCTTAGAGAGCTAGGAACAATGTGGTGTCATGGGTTGGTGCCGTGAAAAAAGTGTTGGCACATCATCACTTTTTCTTATAACACAAGAATCTATTACTCAGCATAAAACACTCTTCCCTAATATAATGTGGTGCCATAGAAAGTGGTGCCGTAAGACACACATAGACCCCACAATTGTTTTTTCTTTTCATTTATTCAAATAAAACAACACATTAAACTAAAATTAAAATTCCATTAATAAAATAATACATTAAAAAATACATAAATACTTTCTCAAAAACTTTATAACACGCGTTATGTTTCATAGAACGTACTTGACAATTTGTGATAATGGTTCAAATAAGGGGTGAAACCGTTGAATTTTTAAACCCCGTGCACTTGTTTGAAATCTAAACTACAAAAACTAAAGCACTTGTTTGAAATTTTAAAGCTAGAAACTTTAAGGAGCTAGTTGCAAATAAGTTGAGTCGTCATCTTCTTCACCCAATACGAAAAAAAAAAAAAAAAAAAAAAAAAAAAAAAAGGCGATGGCGTGCTGATGGTGATGGCACCAAGACCGACCAGCCCTCACCCCGTGTGGTTCCTCGTGCCATAGGCTCGGCTCGTCGGCCAGCCCAAGCCAAAACGCGACTGTACCCAGGGCTCTTACATAACAAAAGGTGATGCATAGGTCTTATTACTTTTTTAACCTTTCATCCCCACATCCTTTTAACCCATAAACATCCTAAAAACCCTTCCCCTTTCACAGCCGTTGTTGGCCACCTCCAACCTCGATTGGCCGCCTCTTGTCGCCGTCATCGTCTCCGTCTCCCGCCGGTCGTCGTCATCTATAATAGATTTTACTATGTTAAATTTAGGATATGTATTAAGATAATTTATTTAATTGTTTATTAATTCTGCAAAATTTATGATTAAAATATTTTGTTTCATTTTTACTAATTGTGTTATTATCTAGCTTTAAATTTATAGTATCTAATCCTTTAGACTTTCACCAACACTTACGGGTAGTGTACCCGTTCGTGTAGTATAGATAGTCCTCCTTTTTGTTGATGACAAAACATAAAGTTATGGTGAGTAAAACTTAAGATTAGATATACGTTTTGAAAGTGTATATGTGAGTTTTACTCTCTTCTCCCCCTTTTTGTCGAAACAAAAAGTGAGTCGAGTAAAAAATAAATGGTAGAAAAAAATGATCCACAAAGCACTAACTCCCCCTTGACGGTAGCTCCCCCTAGAATAGGCGTCAAGTGAGAAAAAATAATACCTACACAAAAATGTTAGTGATAACATGTAATATAATCTTGTAGAAGACGAGAAACAAGAGAGAAAGCCAAGGTATGTAAATAAATCTTTGTAATAAAATATCAAAATGTAGTGGTATATATGCCACATACAATTCTAAAACTAAGAACAAGGGTTTGTTCTTTAGAAAGACCCAAAAGAAAAAAAAAAAAAAAATAGATAAAATATTGTTATCATTCCTTCCATGCTTGCATAGGGTCTAATGATGGAAGTTTTGGTGAGTGATAATGTTGATGCGATCAAGGATATGGTTGAGAATGAACCGCATTTCGTCCCTTATTTCCATTGCGAGATCCCTAGTGGATTGGCAATGTTCGCAAAAGAGATAGTGAGGGAGTTGTGGATGGATGGTCTCCGGCCAAGTTTGATTTTTGGAGTGCGGATTAGGTGGTGGAAATGTTGGTTGGTAAGTATGGATCAAAGTCCATGATGTTGGTGATTGGTGGTGGGAAAGAACCTAGATGTTCTTTTAAGGTGATGGGTGGTAGAGGTGGTGAATTTTCAAGCTCTTTGAAGAAGGTATTTGGAGATGTTGGAGGTGTTAAAAAGACTAGCTCTTTTGGGTATATATTTGAGGCTAGTTGGGTAGATTTTGATGGTTGGGATGGAGCGGGTGGTGGAATAGACAAGGGTAGCGGAATGGTTTTTGGAGTCTTAAGGAGTTTCGCTAGAGTGATTTGAGTGTTAAGTGGAGACTCGGTTGGGGAATATGGTGGTGAGTTTTTAGGAGACGATGGAAGTGTTATATTGTAGTCATTTGGTGGAGAATGAGTAGTTGGTGATGAGCTATTTGACAAAGGTTTAGCTAAGCAACAAGGCCGGATGCTAATCCGGGCGATTTTCCTAGTTTTGGGTGGTGGTGGTATTACGGAAGGTGGTAGGATAAAGTTTCGGATTTCTTGAAAAGGGTTGTTTTCACTAGATAGTTCATCATTGTTTGAGGATCTTTTGGGAGACATGATGAGGGTTGTTTGTGAGGTTGAAAGTGATGGATATGCAAGCATTTTGGAACATTACTTATAGAACAAATAATGCATTGCAATGAACGCTAAAACCAAACATATGGACTATAATCTAATGATTAGATATGAATTTAAAGCAAGTGATCATGAAAGCACAAGCATTAAGGAAAATATTTATTAGTGATAAAGATAAAATGTTGAAAATTTGAAAATTTCAAGCCAAAATAAGAAAGAGATTTGAAAAAGGAAGCTACTGTGACACGGTTCCTACGGATCCGATCCATCAGGGATTCATCCAGCGTAAATGCTGGGATCCGGGGAACTGGTGTTCTCAGGCAGCAGAAAAATATTATTTTTGGAAACAATAGTGCCTAGTGTATGCCTATATGAAAACCATATGGAGTTGCAGTTATCTCGACTCTTTAAATAAAGAAAAATAAACATAGAAATGAAAAAAAATACGTATTATATATATGTGTGTGTGTGTGTGTGAGAGAGAGAGAGAGAGAGATAACCCAAAGACTCCTTAATTCATTTTTGCTTGATTGAATGTATCCGAAAATACATATTAGTTATGTATTCCTTTTAGCATTCAAAAGACATATGAAATGCAATGAAAAAGGTGTTTACTTTATATTAACGATGAGTAAAAGAATGTTTGTACTATACGTGAGAGTGATTTTAAGACAAAATGATACGGGGAGAAATATCTTTCAGAAAATATTTCGAAGAGTTTCTTGTATAGAAAATATCTTTAGTTTTGAAAATAAATCCCCATATTGTTAGTGAGTCGTGTGAAATAGAGATCCTAGACTTAGAAGAGGAGGTAAAGCAAAAGTTTACGTACCTTGTAGAGAAAAATTATTTCAAGACGATTGATCCATAAGACCAAGACCTAGACGAAGTAAGTTGAATTGCTCCCGCTTCAACGGTTTGGTGAGGACATCGGCTATATTGTCTTCGGATGACACATTCTCAATCGAAATATTCCCTTTTTGAACATTGTCTCAAAAGAAGTGATGACGGATCTTTATATGTTTGGTACGAGAATGCAACACCGGAATTTTGCTAAGATCTATAGCACCTTTGTTGTCGCATAAAATGGCAATGTCACTTAGATGAATGTCGTAGTCAACTAATGCTTGTTTCATCCATAGTGCTTGTTGGCATGCTTTGCCGGCGGAGACATATTCGGCTTCGGTTGTTGAGATGGCTAATGTCGTTTGCTTCTTGGAGAACCAATATGTTTAATAACACCCCATGAAAGTGCAAACACCACTTGTACTTTTTCGGTGAACATACTCACCTGCATGGTCAGAATCTGCATATACAATAGTTTCTACCCCCGTCCCCTTTGGATACCATAATCCCAATTGAGTTGTACCCTTAATATATCTAAATATTCTTTTGACGGCTTCTAGATGTGAAGTTTTAGGGTCTTCTTGAAACCTAGCACAAAGACATACACTAAACATGATATCCGGCCTACTAGCCGTGAGGTAGAGAAGACTACCAACCATGCCACGGTATTTGGTGTTATCAACGAATTCACCGTCTTCATCTTTGGTGAGTTTGGTATCGGAGGACATTGGTGTTCTTATTGGTTTTGACTCTTCTAATCCGAATTTCTTTACCATTTCTTTTATGTATTTGGATTGATTAAAGAAAATACCATCTTCTAGTTGTTTGATTTGTAGACCAAGAAAGAAACTTAATTCTCTCATCATACTCATTTCAAACTCATCATGCATGATTCGTGAGAAATCGTCACACATGTCTTGACAAGTTGATCCGAATATAATATCGTCCACGTATATTTGAACAATAATTATTTGTGACTCCTTTTTCTTTGTAAAAAGTGTATTGTCAACTAACCCCATGGCATTGTTGGTTTTTTATTAAAAATGCTTTGAGTCTATCATACCAAGCTTTTGGGGCTTGTTTAAGACCATAGAGAGCTTTCTTTAGTTTGTACACGTGATTAGGTTTTTCGAAATCAACAAAACCCGGAGGTTGAGATACATAAACTTCTTCATTTATAAAACCATTTAGAAAAGCACTTTTAACATCCATTTGAAAGATCTTAAGATCATGAGCACAAGCATAAGCAAGATGGATTCTTATAGACTTTAATCTAGCTACGGAGCATAGGTCTCATCAAAGTCTATGACTTCTTGTTGGTTATATCCTTGAGCAACAAGTCTAGCTTTATTTCTAGACACGACACCGTTTACATCTAACTTGTTCTTATATACCCATTTTGTTCCAATTATGGTTTGGTTTTTAGGTGGAGGGACAAGTGTCCAAATGTTGTCATAAACAAATTGATTTAATTCCTCTTGCATAGCCATAACCCAACTTTCATCTTTTATAGCTTCTTGAGTGTTTTTAGGTTCTATGGTTGACACGAAACAAAATAGACTACTTTAGTTTTGGACTTGAGACCTTAGAGTTATTTCATTTAATTTTCCTATAACCTTTTCTACGGGATGATCTTTAGACTCTTTAACATTGATGATTTCATTGTTTAATGGTTCATCTTCCTTGTTTACATTTTCTTTTATTTCTAAGACTTTACTTTCGATTAACTCGTCATCGACAAGAGGTAAGGTAGTTTTAGGTGGACTCTCGTCAAATTTGACATTTAAAGATTCTTCAACTTTCATGGTTTCTTTATTTAGTATTACGTACGCTTTACTATTAGGAGAATATCCTAAGAAGATACATTCGGTTGATTTTGGATCGAATTTAGTTAAATAGTCTTTAGTGTTAAGTATAAAACATTTACTACCAAAGACTCGAAAGTGTTCTAATAAAGGCTTTTTGCCTCGTAACAACTCGTATGGAGTTTTTCCTAAGAATGGTTTAATCAAGACCCGATTTAGTATATAGGTTGATGTGTCGACGGCATTGCACCAAAATTTTTTAGGAATAGATTGCTCATTAATCATGGTGCGACTCATTTCTTGTAGGGTTCTATTTTTCCTTTCAACTATCCCATTTGATTGTGGAGTGCGAGGAGCCGAGAAATTGTGGGTAATACCATTAGCATCACAAAAAGCTCTGAATTGCACTTCATTATCAAATTCCCGACCATGATCCGTTCGTATTGACACATAGGACTTCCTAGTTGTCTTTGAATTTTCTTACTTAAGATTTCAAAGTAATCAAACATTTCAGTTTTATTCTTAAAAATTTAGTCCATGTGTACCTAGAGTAATCATCCACTATAACCAAGGTATAGAAGTTACCTCTGTAACTTTGGATAGTGGATAGACCAAATAAAGCCATATGTAGTAATTCTAGATACTTTGTTGTAGAAACCATATTTTTAGCTTTATGACTAGCATGGACTTGTTTTCCGATGTTACAAGCATCACAAAAATGATGTTCGTATTTTAGTTTAGGTAGGTTTCTTACAAGTTCTTTAGATGATAGCGATTGAAGAAGTCGTGTTGGGAATAATACTAACAGTTACCACTGATAGTCTTGTGGTTAATACTGCTAAAGATTACACTAGCAGTGGAAACTCATTACCACTGCCAGTACAAATATTACCACTGCTATTAGGATAATTGTTATGTATTCGTGTATTGATAAGTATAGAAAAGATCTTGTGTATATTCTATATTGTTAGGTTTATACTTATCTTGTAAAGGACTCCTTGTGCTATAAAAGGAGATCCTAGGTCATTGCTTAGAGAACGTAGTATTCATATTAGCTTCAAGGTGTAACCCTAGTGATAAGCAATATCACTCGTATTATTTCTTGATAATATTGGAGCTTTGTGTTTATTCTTCTTACTTACATTACATCATATAATCTGTCTTCTAAGTATTACTAAGTATATTCCGCGTGCTTATTAATATAACTCAAAATATCACTAACACAAGGTGTGTGTTTAGATCCATCAAGTGGTATCATAGCGATGGTTCTGATATTTTGATTTAGAAGATCCAAAGAATAAGCTTAACCTACTCACTCAATTCAATGGAGATGAAAAACCACCAGTCCAACTCTTCTACACCAAGGCTACCTAAGCTCAAACTCAATGAGTTTGAGATGTGGAGGATAATGATTGAGCAATACTTTCTCATTCAAGACTATGCTCTATGGGAGATCATCTTAACCGGTGATTCTTTCAAGTCCGTGACGAAGACTCGAAGGTTGGTGACACGAGATGTTGTGACAGTTTACGTACGAGACTAATCGAAAAAGCATTGAAGAAGAATGATCTAAAGGCTAGAAGTTTGTTCTCGATGACTCTTCCTAGAGACCGGATCATCGCATTCAAGAAATTCAAGACCGCAAAAGAACTTTTGAAGAAATTTGCTAAGTGTTTGGTGGTAATGATGCTACAAAGAAGACACAAAAGACATTTTTGAAGCAAAGTTATGAAAACTTCTCTCGCTTCAAGCAATGACTCACTGATAGCATCTTCACCAAACTTCGTAAGATTGTTACACAACCGATTGTGTTTGGCATTGAGGTAGAAAAGAAAGACCTCAATTTGAAGTTTCAAGAAGTTTGCTTTCGAGTTGCATACTAATGTTACAAGATGGGAAAATAAACCAGATATTGAAACTATGAAGCTCAATGATCTTTACAACAACTTCAAACTCATTGAACAAAGATTGAAGAAGGCTGAAACTTGGTAAAAGCTCAAGTAGCTTGGCTTTGATGTCAACCTTTGTTGACAAAGTGATGATTCTGAAGTTGTTGTGAAGATGATATTGCCATCTTGGTTCTACGGCTTCCCTTTCGGTAATGTTAGCGTTACCACCGCAGTTCAAAGAAGAAGATTGCTAGTATTGGAGATCCTACCTTTATGCTTTTATCTCCACTCAAGTTAATGGCTCTATTTTAACTCATGAAGACATAGAGCAAATTGATGAAGATGACTTGGAGGAGATGGATATAAAATGGCAAATAGCTCTTCTTAGCATGAGGGCTAGGAAATTCTACAAGAAGACTGGAAAGCTAATACACATCAATGGTGGTGAAACTGCAGGCTTTGACAAAAAGAAAGTAGAGTGTTTCAATTGTCACAAGTTGGGGCATTTTGCTAGGGAATGCAGAAGACCAAAGATGAAGGACAACAGGTCTACTTGGTACAAGCAAAAGAAAAACCAACTGTGGAAGAACCAAAGGCAATGTTGGTAATTGATGGTGTGAGCTATGATTGGAGTTTCATGGGTGATGAACAAGAGGAAGAACCTTCGATGTTGCTCTTGTGTCTCACCGAATTTGCTCTCATGGCTTTCTCGACTCGAGGTACAAAACTTTGAAAGTTGTTCTAAAACATGTAGGGCTTCTAGAGAAGTTGAAAGGCTTAATGAATCTTATGAAAGTCAAAGAACAGAGTTGTTTCTTCGCTAATTATGTTGTGTCAAACCTTAGGAGAGGCATAATGTTTTAGAAAACAAATAGAGCACTATAGAGAAAATGAGTCAAAATATAATGATGATATGATTCTTCTTAGAAGAGAGGTAGATCATAAGACAACAAATGAATGAGGCTTTCCAAAAGAGCTTGAGAAACTTAAAAGATAAATGAAAGTGTCAATTTAATCTCAGACACCGTTATTATCGCCTAAGTCAATTGATAAAATTTGGAATGCTCAAATCACTAGTAAAGTTAAGTCTGTATGGGTTATAATAGTTCCTCCTCCACTAAGGGTGTTCATTCACCTCCTAGCATAGATTTAGCTCATATAGGTTTAGAAGACTTTCGTGAACCTATACGTGAATATGGTCCTCCCAAACCGCCAAATGCGAGGAAGAGGTTAAACATGAAACCGATGTTTTGAAAGTGCTAGTGACTCATCGGTTGTTGATGAAAATGTTAAAAAGAATGTAGAGGCTTTATCCCAAAAGTTGTTAATACTATTACAGAGGAACCTAGGAAACAAGCTTACAAGCCTAGATCAACTGTAAGGTATGCCGAGATGTATAGAACAACCATCAACCCTAGGGGTAACCGAGGAGTCGGAATCATGTTAAATCTCAACAACTAGGTAGTGGTTTTGTGATGTACAACAAAGCATGTTATATTTGTGGTAGTTTTGATCATTTACATGCCTATTGTGACTATCATGTTGGGAGAAGGAAGTCCATGGGAATAAAAGGGTGGAGTCTAACAGTTTCAAAACAATTTACACCCTAATTCACACAAAGAAATGGTCCCAAGAGCGATTCAATTAAAAGTGGTCTTAAAATTTTTACATCGCTAAAACTGCTCACACTGCCACCCTAAATCACTGTTACAAGTGCAAAATCCAAAACAACTTTTGCAAAACCCGCACAACAGGAAAAGAACTTTTCAAAATAAAAGGTTCATTATAACCAACAGTGGGTACCTAAAACCAAACCCAGCTTCCACCGCTCATTCAAAAGTTCCCACTGCAAGGGTTGTAAACAAGAAAAGGGGGACATGGGCAATGATGTGAAGGCCTCAGCATGTTGGGAATGGAAACCTAAAGGAATTATCACATCAACCAATCCCAATGGTGTATCAATGACCTTTGATAGATATAACTATTAGAACCAAGGATGAAACAACTGGCGTCCTTAAGATCTTTATCACAGAAGTTGAAGACCAATATGATATGAAAGTTAAAATCATTAGGTGTGGGACAAAATTTAAGAATAGAGTTATGGATGATTTTTGCAGAGATAAAGGTATTAAACGAGAATTTAGTGTTGCTAGAACTCCTCAACAAAATGGTGTTGCTGAGAGGAGAAACAGGACACTTGATGAGTGTGTAAATACTCATCATTTTTGGTTAAATCGAATCGCAAAACGTTTAAAATGCTCGTAAATGCATCAAAATCTTGAAAATATCTCAAAATTGCATTTTATATGTTTCAGATGCAAAATGTTCAAAACAGATGAAAATGAGCAAAGTTTGCATAATTGGCGTTCATCCCCAAGTTTCTAAAATTATCAAAATAGTCCCCGAGTCCTAATTTCAAAGAAAAATCACCAAAGGTCCTTTTTAAATCATAACTTGTCAAAATTAGTCCTTTGGTGAAAAATATCAAAAGTTTGAGAAAATTACAAAATTAGTCCTTCAAGTTTGAAATTTGGCAAAAATGGCCCCTGGAAAATTGGAAATGTCAAGATTGGTCCTTGTACTTTTTGAGATTTTCACTTTTAGCCCTTGGAACAACTTTTCAGAATTGGCAGCCTAGGTCCTTGTATTTTCAGAAAATGGCAAAACAAGCCCTTGAATATTAAACCCTTTAATACACCAATTTGGACCCTGCCACCCCTTGTGACCCCTGTCATTAACCATTTTGGACCCCCTTTTAATAATACTGCCAAGTCAAATGTGTGGTCAAACATAGCCTACGCGCCAAAACACTGTCTTCTCCCAAACTGCTCTCTGCAATAGCCTGCTTACACTCAACCCCCCTCCTCCTTATCCCTTCCATGTCCCCCCACCTCCACACAACTCCAAAGGGCATTTAATGCTCCCTATACCCACTCAATCTCAACCCACTGTCAAAACAACCATTTCCCGCCAAAAATGATCAATGGCCAATATGATCCCAAACTCATCCAAAGGCTGTAAAACCAAGTGGGATTAGCTCAGACCAAGAGAGAGAAGCATGTGGAACTATAAAAGAGCAAGAAGAAAGAAGAAAATGTAGTAGATGTTTAGTTTTAAATTACTCTTATGTCGTTTTTTCTTAGTAATGTCTTAGTTTAACTCAAAAGTTGTAATATTTTGTTCCTAAGTATTAAACTCAGTTACATTTTCAGTTTAATCAATTTTAATCATTAATTCCAAGTTTCATTCAGTTTCATATTGGTGTGCTCACTGTTAAAAATTTAAGTTTCCATTTCATAAACCCAAGCTTCATATAGCTTGTTTATCAACACTTATAGAGGCTGCTAGAACCATGTTGGCAGATTCAAAATTGCCAATCACTTTTTGGGCTGAAGCAGTTAACACTGCATGTTATGTGCAAAACAGGGTTTTAGTAGTGAAAGCAAAGAACAAGACACCTTATGAGTTATTTAGAGGTAGACCTCCTATCCTAGACTTCATGAGACCATTTGGATGTCATGTATCAATTCTCAATACCATAGATTACCTGGGTAAATTTGAAGAGAAATTTGATGAAGGGTATTTTGTTGGGTATTCCATGGTCAGTAAAGCTTTTAGAGTGTTCAACCTAAGAACCCAAAAGATTGAAGAGAATCGCATGTTGAGTTCCGGAAAACAAAGTAAATCTCAAAGGAACTGGTCCGGAAAGGTCGTTTGATCATGATACTCTAACCAATACTATGAATTATGTGCCTATCTCTGTGTACATCTTCTTTTGATTTTGCGAGGTTCGAAGAGTTTCTTGATGATGATGAACCAAGCAAGGATCAAGCAGATTATCAAGATGATATTAGTCCGCCACTTTGGGACTATGCAGATAATGATGATATACCTAAGACCGGAGATGCTCAACCTTCTAATGATTTTGGAAAGGAAGGAAGTAGCAACTTGAATGCCGAAAATTCGAAAGTCGTGGAAATTCAGATTCCATCGTTAGGCCGATGTTTCCACCGCAACACCGTAGTGGAAGTAACTCGATTCTGAGAGGAAGCTCAAGCCAATGATGTTGAAATCTCAAATATGCCAATTGAGATTGCAGCCTCGAACTCTATACTTCCATTCATAAATCACATCCTCTTGAAAATGTGATTGGGGATGTCCATTCACCAGTAAAGACTAGAAGACAAACAAATCGCTCGATATTCATGGATTCGTTAGTGAAATATATGAATCTAAGACTCATGAAGGCAAGAATGAATGTCTTTTATGTGTTTTCATCACAAATGGAGCAAAAGAATGTATACAAGGCACTGAAGATGAAAGTTGGGTGGAAGCAATGCAAGAAGAGTTGCTCCAATTCAAGCTTCAAAAGGTTTGGGTCTTTGTGATTTGCCTTCCGCAAGAAAGTAATAGGTACTAAATGGGTGTTCGTAAACAAGAAGGATGAAAGAGGAATTGTTATCGGAAACAAAGCTAGGCTTGTGGCTCAAGGATACACTCAGGAGGAGGGTATTGATTGTGAGGAAGTATTTGCCCTAGTTGCACGAATTGAAGCAATCAGGTTGTTCTTACCCTATGCATCCTTTATGGGCTTTAAAGTCTATCAAATGGATGTAAAGAGTGCTTTTCTATATGGGCAGATTGATGAGGAGGTATATGTTTCACAACCTCCAGGCTTTGAAGACTCTGAATATCCCTACAAAGTATACATGGTGGTTAAAGCTTTGTATGGCTTGCATCAAGCACCAAGAAAATGGTATGAGACATTGACTACTTATCTTCTTGGTAATGGGTTTCATAGAGGCAGAGTGGATCAAACTTTGTTCATCAAATAAGACAAGAATGATATCTTGTTAGTTCAGGTATATGTTGATGATATCATTTTTGGATCTACAAAGACAGGGATGTGCAAAGAATTTGAGAAGCTAATGAAGGAAGAATTCAAGATGAGTTCTATGGGTGAACTCACATTCTTCTTGGGACTTCAAGTACAACAAAGGTCGATGGTATTTTCATCAATCAAGATAAATATGTGGTGAGATACTAAGGAAGTTCAAGTTCAACGATGCAAAGTCATCCAAAGACCCTGCACAAGACTACACATCAACTCTTGAAGGAAAATAGTGGTGAAGCGGTTGATGTGCACATGTATGGTCTATGATTGGTTCTTTGATGTATCTTACATCATCTAGACCAGATATTATGTTTGCAAAGTGTGCTGTGCAAGGTTTCAAGTCACTCCTGTGTTTTCTCACTTGTTGTTGTGAAGAAGATTTTCGATATCTTAAAGCATTTCCCACTGGGATTATGGTACTCTATAGAATCTCCTCTAGATTTGGTTACTTACTCGAGATAGTGACTATGCCGGAGCTAGTCCGGATTGAAAATCTACAATGTGGATGCCAATTTCTTGGCAATGATTAGTGTCATGGCGGTGCAAGAAACAAACAATGGTGGCAAATTCATCAACCGAGGCGAATATGTAGCTACTCGCAAGTTGTCGTGCTCAAGTTCTATGGCTTCGTAATCAACTTTTGACTATGGGTACAATTTCATGAATACCATCATTCATATTGACAACAAGAAGCATACCATTTGCATTATTAAGAATCCAGTTCAACACACAAAGACTAACATATTGAAATTAGACACCATTTCATACGCGATTGTTATGAAAAAGGACTAATTCAAGTTGTCAAAATCTATACTGATGACAACTATGATGATTTATTAACAAAAGGACTTGATGTGGGTAGATTTCAAAGATTGGTAACAAGTATTGGAATGTTAAATCCATAAACTTTTGTGTCTAAAGGTCTTTGGTGTTGAGTGGAAGTCTCCGGGTACTAACATTGTTGTATAAGTTTGTATATGTTTTGTGCTTGTGTTTTTGCTTGTTCAATAACTTTTATGCAAAGATAGATGGGAGTTGAACTTAAAAGGTGTGTATCGAGACACACAACAAATGGTTATTGATTCACCATGTCTAACCCACATAAGAATCAACTAGTCCGAGCAAACTGCCTTGGTAAAGACTTGACAAACCGCTTATGGTTGATAGTTTACCAAAACTATATGGTTATCAACTCACCATATTCTTTATGATTAAGAGTTGGCTAGTCCATAGCAAACGACTCATGGTAAAGACATATCAAATCCGTTGATAATGGTAGTTTGCTAAAACTATGATAAAGAGCAATCCAATTTTCAATGTTTTTCTTTACCATGCTCTTTGAAAATCTTTGTGAAAAATTACCACCGCTAGTTCACAGCTTTCTCTTGTGGTGTTATTTTTACCATCGTTGATCTAGCCGTTACAACCGATTGTGTCAAGAATTAATTTTTACTAGCCGTTGAAAGAAAACATTGTTTCCATATATATAGGGTAAATTTTGGGAAGATTATCTACTTTCCTAATTGCTATTTATCCTCCAAAGATAAATATTTTCCAAAGATAGTCTTTCTTGCGCAAAAATCTTAAACCCTAGCCCTATATATTTTTATCTCTCAATTGGCGAGTTATTCATTAAATTCATACTGACACAATATATTTTTCATCAAAAGATTCTATGGCACCTATCACTTTTGCAGATGAGCACAACCAAGTGGCCTACTTACAAAAGTCAAACGAGAAGAGTGGCCCTGTTTTTCATCAGATTGTAGACTTTCTTAATACTACCCATATAAGGTACGCTTTACTTCTAAATCCTACAATCTATATCTCTCAAATCAAGTTTTGGACTTTTGCTCACCTATAACCATTGAACCGGAGATACACATGAAACGATGGATGCTCTTAGAGCCACCGTGGACGGGTAACTATTGATGTTCTTGAGGCATCTTTGAGGAGAATTCTCCAATTGGATGATCTCAATGGTATCATCACATTACCTATGCCCGAAATTCATACACATCTTTCATCTATGGGGTATGATACCAATCGACAAAAAGTCTACTTTAAAAAGAGTGGTTTTGTCCCCATTGAGATTTTTGATACATACTCTTTTACATTGCCTAAGTCCTAAGAAAACTTCTTATGAACAATTCAGTTCAACCATGGCTTACCCTTTGGTTTGTCTAGCTTTAGATAGGACTTTTAATTGGTCAAATTATATTTTTCAAAGTATGCAAGGCAATGTAAAGAGTTTAACAAAATTTTTGATGTATCCAAGGTTTGTGCAAGCAGTACTAAGTGAGTTTTAACTGCAACCCTACACTAGAGTTCATAAAATCCGTTGCCTTAAGCCTAAAGTTTTTCAAAACATGAACAAAGATGGCAACAGGACTATTACACCTCTTTTTCCACAAATGCTTGCAAAGATTTCATGTGTACAAAACTCACCCATAATCACTGCTCCAAACATTGATTATACTCCACCGCTTCTCACACCTATGAGAGGAGGTCAAACGACCAACTTCTCTCATTACAACACAAAGATGTCCCGATCCTTTTGGTTTAGGAACAAGCAATGGTGGTTCTAGACTTCAACCTAGTCCAACTAGGGAGGAATCGAGCCATTGCCCATGATTCACCTCTCCCAACAGTCACACAGTTGGAAGTGTTGAGGCGTGGGCAACAAATGGAATTGATGGATATGTGTACCAAATTAGCTGCAGGTTGAATCTCTACAACAAGACCGCACATGTCAAGAAAAGATGCCAAGGATATTACACACTTAAAAGAGGAGATTCGAGACCTTGAAAGATGAGTTGCGAGGGGTTGAAAAGAAAAGCGCAAAGATAGTGATATCATCTCCATCCTCACCGATGATGGTGATTCGGTGATTTTAATCAAGATTGGGAAATTCTCCCAAACGGGGAGGAAAACAGATGTTGAAACTCGGGGAGGAGAATTGATTTGAAGATGAAGGTGTTTCTAGTAAAGGTGCAGAGGAAGTCGATACTCAAGAAGAGCAACTAGAGAAAGATCTTTGTAGTATCGCAATCACGATTTTACCACTGATCCAATTTCCACTGCAGAGCCAACTATTCCCACTGCTGAACATGATATTGCCACTGCAAGTGAAGAAATTGATAAACTGAACAAAGACAAAGGTAAAGCTATTGTGCAAAGCAAGGAGCAAATAAGAAGAAAAGTTTCAAAGAAAGAACAAGTTCAGATTGCTCATGATGAAGAAGTTGCAAGAAAGATTTATGAAGTTGAAGTTGCTTAAAAGAAAAAGCTTGAAGAATTAGAGATTGCAAGCTTTATGGAGGCTAGAAGGCTGGATAGAATGGAAGATTCACTTTCCACTGTTCCACCTACAAGATTTAGAGAGAAGACTCCAGAGTTCAGCTATGTACCTACTAAAGAAGAAATTGATTTCTTGATTGCAAATGATCCAGTGATCAAGAAGAAAGCAATTGATCTAGTAGCTGATAAGTTTTTAACTGAAGATCAAAGAACAACACAGTTAAAGGACTTTATTCAGATGAAGAATAATCAAGCACTTCAAGATGTAATTGGTTCAGTCAGAAAAGGTCAAAAGAAACCATGGCAACCAACCAAGGCACAAGTTATTGCTTACATGAAGACTTATTGTTGCAATGTTGGTGGATGGAAAAGACATCAATTCAAAGGAATTCCTGATGATAAAGTTGAAAGTATCTACTACAGAGTTCAAAGACAAGATAAAGATTTTATTCCAATGGACTCAAGAAGAAGCAAGAAGGTATCCTAATTTGAAGAGAAAGGCCAAAGGTAGTGAATCTCAAACATTTAAGAAGACAAAGTTTGTTGAAGAACAAGAAGTTCCAACCGAGAAATTCACTAAAGAACAATGAATGAAATGATTGTGATAGAAAAAGAAGATTTTATCCGTAACCACCGCAAGTCGACATCCTATCATTGATCGGGAAGTGTTTATCGCTAGCAATTTTGCTCCAACATGGAAGATTACAAGGCTAGGTGGTGAAACTTCATCATTCATTCAATTTGAAGATCTCATCAAAGCTTGTGCATGAGATGATCTTGACACATTATGGAAATTAGTTCATGAAAGGTTTGATGATGAAGATCTCAAAGATATGAAGGAGATGCGATTATGGATTAATCTTAGAAGGCTCTATGAACCGATGTTAATGATGATTTTCGAAATTCTCATGTTCATGTCCCAGTACCAAATGGTTCTACTATGATTCATGTGAAGTTCATCATGTTTCTACAAAGAAATGGAGTGGATGCATTCATGCTTGATGAGAAAGAATATCCACTCAGAGTGGAACTCTCACCGTGATGCTTGTGTACTACTATAAGAGTTCATGAAGATAGTGAGAAGATCGAGCATTGTTACTCGTGCTTCAAGATCAATGTTCAAGAGCTATTCAAGCATTGAGAAGAAGATGAAGTGTTTGAAAGAATTCCCAAATCCTTGCGTAAAATAAGATTGAAGAAACTTATTGATTTACTGAGAAATCATAAGTTTAGGGAGGATTGTTGGAATAATACTAATGCTACCACCGATAGTCTTGTTATGTATTCGTGTATTGATAAGTATAGATAAGATCTTGTGTATATTCTATATTGTTAGGTTTATACTTATCTTGTAAAGGACTCCTTGTGCTATAAAAGGAGATCCTAGGTCATTGCTTAGAGAACATATTAGCTTCAAGGTGTAACCCTAGTGATAAGCAAGATCACTCGTATTATTTCTTAATAATATTGGAGCTTTGTGTTTATTGTTCTTACTTACATTACATCATATAATCTGTCTTCTAAGTATTACTAAGTATATTCTGCTTGCTTATTAATATAACTCAAAATATCACTAACACAAGGTGTGTGTTTAGATCCATTAAGTCGCATATTGGCGTGACCCAATCTTCGATGCCATAAGGTCGAAGTATCATCCATAGAGGTAAGACAAAGTTTGTCTTTTGGTTCATTTCCAATTTTAATAATGTAGACTTCATGTTTTCTAATGCCTCTTCCTATAGTAATACCATTTTTCAAGATTTTACTACCGGTTTCGCTAAAGAGTACGTTGCACTTTTTATTACATATTTGACCTATACTTAGTAGATTAAAGTTTAGGTTTTCTACGTGACATACGTCGTTAATGGTCAAAGATTTGTGAGAGATTGTACCTTTTCCGATTATTTTGCTTTTACTATCGCCGAACACCACATTTCCTCCATTGAAGGACTCGTATATGGAGAACAATGCTTTATTATAGGTATATGCCTTGTGCACCCGCTATCCTTGATCCACTCATCCGGATCCAAGTCAACCTTTAGGCATACCTAAGAAAACAATTAACTCAAAATTTTGGTCCCCATTTGTTCATGGGTCCATTGGCGTTATACATTTCATTCATATGAGGCATATACGAAAATGGTGAAAAAGCATTTCAAGGTGCATAGTTTTGAAATGGAAAACCATTTTGTGAGTTAGGATTCCAACCTATTTGATGGTGGTTTTTGACATTTCTAACAGTAACATGGGTTGGTTTCTTTTTATTAATGATAACAAATTTGGTTCTAGAAGAGGTGGTTGCGTTATTTTTACTATTTACTGTTGCAGGTGCCCGGATCCCTACATTTACATTAGCCGGATTACTTTTCAAGGGATCCGTCGGATCCGGAACTACAGTGGCTATTTTTTCAATTGCTTTAACGAATTGTGTTTCCTTACTTTCGCTAGTTGACACAATATGTTCCTGAATACCTAGACCCTTTTGATTATTACCCATTTTAACACTATCAAGTATTTTATCAAGGTAATTAGTACTTAGTCTAGCAATTTTAGAATCAAGGTGATCAACTAGAGTTTGAAGTTCTATGCAAAGCTTGCATTCACTAGTTACTTCTTTTCCCTTTCTAGTTTCTTTAATTTATCTTTTTGTTCAAGAACTTCCTTTTCTAAAAGTTCATTTTTATTTTTCAAATGCTTGTTTTTGTTAATTACCTTGAGACTAATTTTGCAACGCTTGTTATATTCAAGATGTAAGGATTCATCATCTAAAGATGAACTACTATAATATAGAGATTCGGAACATACCTCGTTGGAGTCTTTTGCCATAAGACAAATTTCTTCCTTCTCTTCCTCACTCATTCCCCATCACTTACGAACGGCCTTTTGTTCATCGCGTTTGGGATACTCACTAATGAAGTGATTTGGATCCCCTCATTTAAAACATTTTAGTTCATCTTTTACTTTCTTGTCGTCTTTGCTTCTTCGCAACCATTTCTTGTCGTCATAGGGTTGTGATAACATCAAATAGTCCTGATTTTTAAGTGTCAATTTCCCCCGTTAATGCTCGCATTTTATATCATTTATATGGATTTACGCTTGTATTCCTTTATATTTCACTTTCAGGTAAATTACGGGCATTGGAGCTTACGAGAAGCGGATTTGGAGATTTTCCTAACGATTTATGATAGTATGCCAACCTGTGAAGAAGATACGGCATAACTTACTCTCTCACATTACGCCGTAGCTAGTATGTTGACTTAGAAGACCAACTTAACAGCAATTATAGCGTAATTCCCAACTAAGGTTAAGCCGTAATCATCTAGGTCAAGAAATGTTTTGCACCTCCATCAACTACGCCGTAACTCCTCACAAGGATTACGCCGTAGTCCTAGCAAAAGTAACATGTATTGAAGATACGGCGTAACCTTTCCCAAGTGTTACGCCGTAATCTGCTTAACGAGAGCATTATTTGAGGAATTATTGAAGTTACAACGTAACTCTCAACTCAAGTTACGCCGTAACTATGATCGTGCCTATAAATACCAACCCTAATTTATGCATTTCACATCATTCACTCACAACTCAAATGCAGAGAACGTGAAGAGGGGTCCAAAGGCAGATCATTCGGAGCATACAGAACCATCTCCAAGGGAGAAATCACTCCATATCGATAAGCATTAGCGATTATTTTATCTTTTACTTTCGATTCATGTATTTCATTATGTTAAACATCGAATTATTTGTTTCTTTTAATATGATCGGCTAAGCACCTTTGATGCTAGCCTAGTTATGATTCCTTGAATGTTTTGTTTATGTTTTTATGCTTCCGTATAATTGTTTCTAGTGTATGCATGCATAGTTTAGTGGTAGTTACCCTAGCTTTGGTAGTTTTGAAATGCGGTCGTATCTAGTTGCTTAGGAGAATTTACCAACTGATCCTAAGTAGTTAGGTAGAGTTGGGGAGGGTAAAAATTGACCAACTGACGACCCTTCCTCGCTTGTGCGAACTGACCAAATGATCACCGGTCGTCCGGATGAACTTAAGAAGTTAGGGATGAGTCTCTAAGATGTTAGCGCCGGGCACTCATTATTTCGAATCTTACATGTAGGGTACTTAATGACTTGGCTTAGGAGACTAAAAACCACTCGACTATCAATGGTAGAATCTTGACCTCGGGTAGGAGCCTTTGTTGATAGGTTAGGACGAATTGACCAAATGCTGCCCTAGCGACTTAAACCCCCACTTGAATCAATTGGAAGTAATAAAACATGAACATTACACGATAGGATGAGTAATTAGGTTAGCACACTTTCCCTCTATTGATCACAACCTCTATTTATTTTACGCATTTATTTTTGTTTATTAGTTTAATAATCATTTCTACTACAAACCAGTTAAAACCAGTGACATCTAGACTTAATTAGAATCCGCTCACATAGCTCTTGGGACGACCTCGGGTTTACCGATTACTACACTACACACGATCGGGTACACTGTCCGTGAGTGCATAAGGTGGACAATAGGTAAACGAGACATTATAAATATTAAAACCTAGTTAGAAAACCTGCATCAAGTTTTTGGCGCCGTTACCGGGAAGTTATATTAGGATTTTTATTAAGTCTTTTATTTTTGTTTTATTTTAAAATTTTGTTTTCTCGCGATTTCTTTTAAGTTTCAGGTACCATAGAGCTTGTGGACATTGATAACCTCACTCTTGAGGAATATTTGGCCATGACTAGGGATGAACAGGGGTCGGGACTTGTTCGGACGGCCATTGCTGACGACACTCAGTTTGAAATCAAGCCACAATTCATGAGGGAGCTTCGTGCGAATCCCTTCTCTGGAAGCATTACCGATGATGCTTACGAGCACATAGATAATGTGGAATACATTTTCAGCCTATTTAAAATTCCAAGAGTCTCTAACGATGTTGTCATGTTACGTGTGTTCCCTATTTCACTCACTGGAGCTGCTAAAAGATGGGTCGACAGATTGCCCACCGGGACTGTTAATACATGGGTTCTCCTAAAAAATTACTTCATTCAAAAGTACTGTCCTCCGTCTAGGACAACAAAGCAACTCGACGAAATCCATAATTTCAAGGAGGGTGATGAGACGTTATACCAGGCTTGGGAAAGATACAACAAACTCCTGTACAAATGCCCTACTCATGACCTTAATAGCCAGCAAAATGTAAATGTCTTCTACAAGGGTTTGAACATCTCCTCAAGACAAATGCTCGAGTCGCAGGGACCAATTCCTGGAATGACCCCTACAAGAGCTTTGGAGACTAATCAAAAGATGGCTGACCACTCTCATAAGTGGCACAACGGAGGAAGCAATAGAGGTATAAGTGGGAGTACGGAAGGCCTTGCAGCAATAAATAACAAACTTGAGAGCCTTGGTAGAGACATGAAGAAACTAAAAGAAAATGTGCACTCTATACAAGTTGGTTGCAATAAATGCAATAGCACTCACCTTGCCAAAGAGTGCCCATTTAAAGAAGAAGTCAAGAGGGTTGAAGAGGTAAAATATGGGAATGGTAGGTCGTTTAACGGATATAATGGTAACGGAGCTAAATACCGTGAAGGACCCCTAGGATACTATACGAGAATCAATAATAACTCTTCTAAACCGAGTCTTGATGAGTTGGTGCATAAACACATCAAGGAATCTACTAGAAAACATGACAGGTTCAAAGTGAAAGAAGACACATGAGCTAAATCACTCAAGCCGGTCACTTGTGAATGGCCGACCGTAATAAGCTTAAACCGCTAAGCACGAATGCAATGAAGATCCGGGAGTATACGTTATGTCCCAAATGAGCTATGCAATGGATTATCAAACGAATAGTGATCGAGAGATTTGAAGCGAAAAGGATTGAGATTATTATTATAACTAAGGAAAAGCCAACAAATTACAACGGCTTAAATGCAAATTAAAGGAAATTAAAAAGATAAAATCTATTAAATAAACGCTATCACTATATTTAAAATTGATGAACGTTTAAAACTTAAAACTTAAAACTTACGTTTAAATAAAATTACGTAAACGTACAAAACAAAAAGTGAAATCTAAGAAATAAAAGTCCTAAAAATATGAAAATGACATTTTTACAAACCTAATGATAAAAGAAAATTTATAGAAAAAGAAAATTATTTTTATAACTAATTATCTAATTATTATTAATTAAAAACTATTTTTAACTATTAAATAATAACCTAAAATACAAGAAAATAGGAAATTAAGCTAGAAAAATAAAATTAAAAATCTAAAATATCAAAATAGAATTTTCAAAACTATTTTTATATTTTATAGATTATTTTTCTATTTTCTAGAATTAAAACTATTAAAACTAATTAAATTGCTTAAAAATACAAATTTAACTAAGAAAATCTAGAAAATATTTTTTGTCTTTTATATTTATCTAAACTTAAGAAAATGAAAATTATTTTTGAAACTTTTCTTAATTATTTGTATTAAATGCTAATTAAAATGCTTAAAAACTAATTTAAATTAAGAAAATAGCAAACAAGCTTGGAAAAATATGAAAATTTCAGGAAAACTCTAAAATAATATTAGGAAGCTAGGAAAAATGGAAAAACAAGTGCTTATGTGGAGGAAATTGAAACTGATGTACAAGTGCTTATTGAAATAAGCACTTAAATAAGCAAATGGAACAAAACAAGCACCCAACCAAAACAGAAGCTTAAATATACTAAAAGTGACCAAATGCAACACAAATCAACAAGCTCTAACCACTGGATTGCAATCTAGCTCAGATTTGATGTTTGAGCTATAAGCTAAAAACAGATTCTAGGGGGGTTACTTGCAGCTAGGAAATAAGCACTAAAATAAGCTGGAAATTGAAAAGCAAAAGAAGGGACTAAAACTAGACCTGGTTGGCTATCTAATATCCAAAGCTCAGACCTAGATGAGCTCAAATGAACCTGTCTGTGCTCGCAAAAGTTGATAAGTCCCTGCAGACTTGATCTCGCACAGGACACTTAGGCCCATTTTGACAAGCTAGAATGAAGCTTCTATAAAATTCACAAAATGTAATAAAATGGAGATAAGAAATTAGACCAAGAGGGCTTTTAAAACCACAAGTTTCATTTAGATTGGCTCAGAAATGAGTTCACAAAAAATCCCTCTAGCTTGGCCAAAACTGAGATTTATGCAATTTGACTTTTTAACAAAAACTGAATTTTTGACTAAATTGAACTTTGATCATGATTCATGAACTAGAAATGATATATATGGATGAAATTGAACTAATGCAAGCTAGACTTATGAAATTGGAACACAAAACAAACTTCTGTTTTGACAGAATCAAAACAGTGAAGAGATTAAGGCAAATGAAAATGGATTGTTGACTTTGGTGATAGCAGGCACAAGTAATGACTCAAATGAGTCTCAAATGAGTTAAATAAACATGAAACACCAGGACTTAACACTGAATAAACCTTAAAACCAGATTTGCTGTCAAATCCAAACACCTCTTTAAAACATTGATTGGCAATCAAACCTATCCAATCGCTAAACGGCTTATGCCAATGATCAAACTAAACTTACATAATCATAATAAAACTATATTAACAGGTTTACACTAATGATGATTACAAATACACAAACAAGCCTAATATGCAAAGTGGATAGAAATATGAAAATTTAGAAACTTACTCACATGAGTCCAGCTGATTGCAGGCTAAAACCAGACCCAAATCCTACTCTTATCTAACCTATTTCACCCCATAACACCACTGCATCAACCCAATATCCATCACCATTGCCAAATGCACCTCGATTGACTTTTGTTGACCATGCATGAGAATTGTTTGAAGCGATATATAAACTTATCAAAGCTATAAAAGCTTAACTAAGCTTGTTCGAACTTAAACATAAGCTAATGGAAGCTTGAATTCAAGGACATGAGTTTGAAATTTTCAACAGTAACCATAAGAACATGAAATATAAATGAAACCTTAAATTGAAACTTAAAAGCTGATTACAAGGATGAAATAACTTGATTTTAGAACAAAGTAACAAAAGATTACATTTAAAAACTTAAACTAAATTATTTATCTTAAAAACGACATACAAGGAAAATTTAAAAACTAACTGCCCTCCCAAACTTGCTTCAACCTTCTTTTTTATACTCCCACTTGTCTTCTTTTCTCTCTCTCTGCAAATCCCACCTCTGTTTACAACCATTGGATGACTTTAAGATCATCTTAGCCATTGAGCATTTTTGGCGGGAAATGGGGATTTAACAGTTGAAGGAGATTGAGTGTAAAGAAGGGGATGCAATCAATGTATCTTGGATTGTTATGCTTGAGTGATAAGGTGGGTGGAAATGAAATTTGAGGAGGGGGTGGAGTGTATGCGTGGTTTGGGAAGAAGTGGGTGAAGAAAGGTTTTGGCGCCATGGTCTAGTCAAACCACATTCGACCGGGTATTAATAAAAAGGGGGTCCAAATTGGTTAAAGACGGGGTCACAATGGTGTGAAGGTCCAAAATGGTATATAGCTTAATAAATGACAAGGACTAATGTTGTACATTCGAAATTCAAAGGACCATTTCTGCCATTTTCACAAAGTTGTTCCAAGGACTAAAGGTAACAAGTTTCAATAATGTAAGGACCAAACTTGTAATTTCCCATTTTCCAAGGACTAATTTTGCCAAATTTTAAACTTGGAGGACCAATTTTGTAATTTTCTCAAACTTTTGATATTTCTCACCAAAGGATTAATTATGACAAGTTATGATTTAAAAAGGACCTTTGGTGATTTTTCTTTTGAAATTTCGACTCAGGGACTATTTTTGACAATTTTAGAAACTTGAGGACTGAACCGCCAATTATGCAAACTTTGCTCATTTTTCATCCGATTTTGAACATTTTGCATCCGAAACATATAAAATGCAATTTTGGAATATTTTCAGATTTTGATGCATTTCGAGCATTTTAAACGTTTTAGATCAGATTTGACTAAAATGATGAGTATTTACACACTCATCACTACGAAACCAGGATGCCGCAATAAAAAACCTAGAGACCCAAATTGGGCAGCTGGCTAAGAATCTCGGGACCAAGAATGATGAAGATGTTACATGTAAAGCCGTATTTGCACAAGACAAGCCGGAGGAGTAGCAGCGAACCCCTACTGTTACTAATGACCTTTGTGGGATTAATTACTTAAGAGAAGATGATGATCGAAGATGGCGAAAACTCGCCGTGCCAACTTCACGAAAGGAACTTTATCAAGAAAGTTTTCTGCTGTCTTGCACTATCGGTAGCCTAAAAATTCCCGTTTAAGCTGATTTGGGAGCTGGGGTAAATCTTATTTCCACTTCATTGTTTGATACCTTGAAACTAACCAATTTAAAAGAAACAACAATGATGATTGAAATGACTGATTCTTCTAAGGCTGCACCTCGGGGGGTTGTTAATAATGTTCTACTAAAAATTGACAAATTCATTTTTCCTACTAATTTTGTGGTTATTGACATGGGCAAACGAGAGCATTACAACTTGATTGTTGGGAGGCCCTTTTTAGCTACTTGTCGCGCTCATATAAAAGTTTTTGAAAAACAAATTTCTTTAGGGACTGAGGGGGAACGAGTTACTTTCGACATGAATGAACAATTAAAACCTCATTTGGAATTTTCAAAAAAGGTTGACATTGTCAATATCCCAATACTTGACCCGCCTTTATGCTATGAGCTCCGGACTAACAATTGTGAATAAGATGTTGATAGTTGTAAACAGGAACAGGGAACAAGTGATCCAATTAGGAACATCAATGAAGCTCCGGATCTTAACAAGCATTACTGCATTCATATAGTAGCTGAGCATGACGGATCTACGAAAGCATGGCCCACGTGTAACCCTTTTCACGAATATTGCAATGGGGATATGAATATCGAAGAATGGACGTGCCCACACGAGATTGAGAGACATGACATAAAGTTTGGGAATCTATCCTTTCAAGATTGGTACAAAGTTAGATTTGGGGACTCGAATGTCAATGCAGGTTTGATCAAACGGCTAAACCTCGATTACAATGAATATCATCTTTAGGATACGAAGACCGCTGATGAAGGATAAACCATAAATGCCGCCTTCAATGATAATAATTCTATGATTGAAGACAACGACTACGGAAAGTCGTGTCTATCATTCAATGAATGGCTTTTGCAGAAGGTTGATACCTGCAGCGTCGGCAACACAGTCGAAAAAAAGTTTTTCCGAATGGATGAGCGATTGCCGCCATGAAACAGAAGAAGTTGGCAAGGTTCGAAGGCCACCATATAGCCCCATGGCTTTGAGTCTAACTTAAAGACTCGGTAATAAAGAAAAGTGCTCTTTCGGGAGACAACCCGAATTATCCTTTTTATTTCTTTTATTTCATTTTTTGTTGGGTTTTGTATTTTTAACATTTTTTGCAGGAATTGGAAATGAATTCACAAGTGACTAAAACATGGACTTGTTCTGTCCAATAGTTACGGCGTAACTCATCCTCATGGTTACGCCGTAACATATCCTCAGTGGCGATTCTTACCAAGACATAAACCTTTATGGCGTAATCTCACTCTATGGTTACGCCGTAGCTATTCTCCAGTAGATCCAATTGCCAGGTTTTACCACAATTACGGCGTAATTCCTCTTTTGGGTTACGTCGTAATTCTCCTGCAGTTCCAATTTTTCCTATATTAACGCAATAACCTTGTATTAGTTTTTAAATTAACTTTGTGGGTGTGTTCCCTGTAAGCCCTCACGAGACTACACTCGTCCACTTGGGACACCAAGTGGTTTAAAAGGCTTGTTGCATATGCTAAATGCAACCGTGATTCTTACGAAAGTGGGTTAGATTTCTTTTTATTTTTCTTTTTCTTTTTAGAATTATGCTTGTTGGTTAGTGTGATTTCAGGGAATGAAGTTTGCTCGTGGATGCTTAAGCGAAGGCACGATTCTCTTCGTGGGCCTTCTTACTTTTTAGGAGCAAATTTCAGGGAAGTTCTCGCTCTAATTCTACTTTCTCTTCACCTTTATTGAACGTTTAGTACAAAAGGGACTTTGTACATCTCAAGTGGGGACGGGAGTAAATTATTACTGAACTTAATTGCCTCGTTTTCTAGTTTATTTTGAAAAATTATGCCATTTTAAAATTTTGACATGTTTTTCTTAACCTAACTAGATTAGACCTTAGCCGAGCACATTATAACCCTTGATATTTTATGGTGAGATTAGCCTTATAATTATTTACCCAAATCCACCAAATTATATGTGTGCCGGTAGCTTGTAAACTTTAGAACTTGGCCTTTGCATCATTTTGAGACCATAGACGAGGTATGTTGAGTTCACTTAATGTATATGGAATAATCAGTTTGAGAAGGCAATATTTTTAGGATTATCACCCAAATAGCCCATCCTTGTGTGTCTATCGATTAGTCACCTCGACTTTTCGACCCCCATGTTAAACCCTTTTGTTGCACTCACCTTTAGTGCAAGATACTCCTAGATACACCCGTCTGAGCCATTCCTTTCATTTTGTTCACCCAATATATATTGTTTCATTACAAGCATTCGCCTTAGCCTACCGTGTAGTCTTAATTTATGATCGGGAAGTCATTGTTTGCCTAAGTTCAAGGTTCAAGGTTCAAGTAGAGAGGTTCGGAAATCACGATTTTGTCAAACACTTTATTTGAAGATCATTGAAGACCCCCCAGATTCTCATTATATGTTCATCTCAAGTGGGGGGATGATATGTTTAGTTATGATGTAAAGTAAAAATAAAAAAAAAAAAAAATAGTAGTTTATTAATTATTGTAAAGTGCAATGTTATAAGCACTATGATTGGAGCTCATCAAAGATTAAGCATCGAGGAGGCCACCTCGGTCACATTTGAAGAATTAAGTTGGTAATTATTGCGCCAATAGTTGAAGAACAGGTAATGTGCCCATCATGACGTCCGCTAATGGCACATCTACTTGGTATATCATGATCCGGTTTCTTCACCTTAAAGCTTGAACTTTGGATGAACGGTAGGCGGTGACAACTAGGTTATAGGTTAAGACTATTTGCTTTGTTACTTTTATTTTACACCAATTATTTCCCATGTCTTATCCTACCCTTGAGTCATGAAGCGTGTCTAGGTGATGAAGCGAGCAAGCTTTGATGTCTTGGCCATGGATTTGGTCATGTATCATTGATTTTGTCCACTTTGCCATGACACGTTAGTAATGACATTACATCCTTAACCCATGTTTTGTCTACCCATATTGACTTCAAGAATTGTTTAGTCCTTAACTCTAGTGGTGGAAATTTGTGTAACCGCTAAGCTTATGATAGACTACATGTTATGACTATGCTTTGAGTGATCACCCCAAAATTGACACTTAGACTAGTTAAGAGAATTTGAGTATTTTGTTCCCATTTCGTGAGGTGTTCGGCTTTGATTTATTCTAGCATAAGGGATTTTTAAACTCATATCTTCCAGGTAATGGGGGATATCTTTTTATAAATTTTTCTAATAAGGTCTACTTAAGGGCAAGTAGAGTTCAAGTGGGGGGATATTTGATAACATCAAATAGTCCTGATTTTTAAGTGTCAATTTCCCCCGATAATGCTCGTATTTTATATCATTTATATGGATTTACGCTTGTATTCCTTTATATTTCACTTTCAGGTAAATTACGAGCATTGGAGCTTATGAGACGCAAATTTGGAGATTTTCCTAACGATTTATGATAGTATGCCAACTGTGAAGAAGCTACGGCGTAACTCACTCTCTCACATTACGCCATACCTAGTGCGTTGACTCAGAAGACCAACTTAACAGCAATTACGGCGTAACTCCCAACTAAGGTTACGCCGTAATCATCTAGGTCAAGAAATATTTTGCGCCTCCATCAACTACGCCGTAATTCCTCACAAGGATTACGCTGTAGTCCTAGCAAAAGTAACATGTATTGAAGATACGGCGTAACCTTTCCCAAGTGTTACGCTGTAACCTGCTTAACGAAAGAATTATTTGAGGAATTATTGAAGTTACGGCGTAACTCTCAACTCAAGTTACACCGTAACTATGATCGTGCCTATAAATACCAGCCCTAATTTGTGCATTTCACATCATTCACTCACAACTCAAATGCAAAGAACGTGAAGAGGGGTCCAAAGGCAGATCATTCTGAGAATACGAAGCCATCTCTAAGGGAGAAATCACTCCATATCGATAAGCATTAACGATTATTGTATCTTTTACTTTCGATTCATGTCTTTCATTATGTTAAACATTGAATTCTTTGGTACTAGCCTAGTTATGATTCCTTGATTGTTTTGTTTATGTTTTCATGCTTCCGTATAATTGTTTCTAGTGTATGTATGCATAGTTCGTTGGTAGTTACCCTAGCTTCGGTAGTTTTGAAATGCGGTCGTATCTAGTTGCTTAGGAGAATTGACCAAATGACCCTAAGTAGCTAGGTAGAGTTGGGGAGGGTAACAATTGACCAACTGACGACCCTTCCTCGCTTATGCGAACCGACCAAATGATCATCGGTCGTCCGGATGAACTTAAGAAGTTAGGGATGAGTGTCTAAGATGCTAGCGCCCGGGCACTCATTATTTCGAATCTTGCATGTAGGGTACTTAATGACTTGGATTAGGCGACTAAAAACTACTCGACAATCAAGGGTAGAATTTTGACCTCGGGTAGAAGCCTTTGTTGATAGGTTTGGACGAATTGACCAAATGTTGTCCTAGCGACTTAAACCCCCACTTGAATCAATTGGAAGTAATAAAACATGAACATTACAGGATAGGATGAGTAATTAGGTTAGCACACTTTCCCTCTATTGATCACAACCTCTATTTATTTTACGCTTTTTTTTTCTTGTTTATTAGTTTAATAATCATTTCTACTACAAACCAGTTAAAACCAGTGACATCTAGACTTAATTAGAATCCGCTCACATAGATCTTGGGACGACCTCGGTTTTACCGATTACTACACTACACATGACCGGGTACACTGCCCGTGAGTGCATATGGTGGACCATTGGTAAACGAGACATTATAAATATTAAAACCTGGTTAGAAAACCTGCATCAGGTTGCTTGACATATCTTCCTTTTCTCTGAAAGAACTTCTTGAAGCCTCGTACCGCCATTGCATACTCTTCGTCTTCACTTTTCGAATATGAGGTTTCTTCATCACTTGATACTTCTTGGCCTTTAAAGCGAGAGATTTATGTTTCTCCTTCGAGTCTTCGGATTCTTTGGCGAGTACAAGCTCATAGACTTTTAGGTTGCCTATGATTTCATCAAGAGTGAGGATTGACAAGTTTTTCGATTCTTCAATGGATGTCACCTTGGGTCTCCACCTTGATGGAAGCGCCCTTAGAAATTTCTTGACATGATTACGACTAGAAAAAGACTCATCAAATGCTTGTAATGAAGTAATAATAGTATTAAAGCTAGCAAAAGAATTATCAACACTATTCTCATCCAATATTGAAAATTATTCATATTTTTGAACAAATAAGTCAATTTTGTTGTTTTAAACTTGTTGATTTCCTTGGTGTGTTACAACCAAAGAATTTCAAATTTCTTTAGCAGTTTTATGCATAGATATTCTTTCAAATTCCTTTTTGGGTAAGGCATTATATAAACCCATTTTTGCCTCACTATTTTTAGAAAACTTTTTCTTTTGGTCGTCAGTGAGACGGTCATGAGAAATGTTTTCTTCATTGCCGGTTTATCATCTTTTACAGTTGCTTGAAAATCACCTTCAACAATGATCAAATGATTTCCCTTCTCTATAGTTTTCAAAACTCATTTTATCTCATAAAATCACCTTACAACTCTCTCATATATTATCTCACTCTCATAGATTGCCATTCTCTATAGTTTTCAAAACTCAATTTACTTTAAAACCTTTTGAAAACCTTGCTCTTGATGCCAATTGTGGAAAACTAGAAGGGGGTTGAATAATTTTACCGATTTGAATTTAAGTTTCAAAGATTTAGATTCGATCTTATGTGAATTCGTATGGATGGATAAATAGTATGAAGCAATAAGTAAAGAAATCAAGTAAAGTAAAAGGATAGAAAGTAGCAACACAAGTGATTTATAGTGGTCCGGCTACAAGGACACCTTTCTTGCCTACTCCACTCCGGAGTACCCCTCGAGAGTTCAAGCACTATGTTAACAAGCTCCTTGACTTGGAGAAGCCTCACAACGTCGCTTACACTTTTTCTGGTATAAAGCTAAATACCGAGTTCTTCCACGAGGTAGAACTAAACCTTTACACAACTATTACATAACAACTATGTGAAATATGAATTACAAGATATGCTACAAAAATCTTGTGGATGGACAAATCAATCAAGGACCCTTTTCTTGGATGACTTGTAGAATAACGTGATCTCGCCTTCGTGAAGGATGTGGAAAACTAAAAGGGGGGGTTGAATAGTTTTACCGATTAAAACTTTGTTTTAAAATATTTAGATCGACTTATGTCAATCTATTTAAATGTGTATGTTGGATGTTGATAGATAGATATGTAAATATGTAATGCAAAGGTAAATAGTAAGAAACACAAAACCACGACACGAGTGTTTATAGTGGTTCAGCTACAAGGACACCTTCCTTGCCCTAATCCACTCCCCGAGTCACCTACTCGAGAGTTTATTAGCACTACATGTAGGACCGTTAAAACATATGAGATTCATGTTGTTCGGGGGGTCGGGGTTGGTGATTGAAGATGAAAGTATTCATATTTCTTGAGAGAGAAACTAGAGAGACGGAGGAGAAAACAATGGAAACTTTATAAATAAAACACACACTACAAATAACCAAATGATTCACCTCACCCCTCATGGAGAGTCATGAGGGGTATTTATAGGCTCAATCATGCTACATCTTTGCCACTTACACGATACAAGTTCCTAAGGGTAAAGTATACTACGCATCTAGTCCAATTCACGTAAGTGACGTTATCTTTATAAAAGAGCGAGGCTAACAATCTCCCTTCAAGATACCGTCACACGTGAATGGTTACAATGAGACATATAAATACAAAGAGAGTAAATTATAATAGTAATGAACAATGTTGACTTTCTTGAAGCGCAGAGTCTCGTAGTCTGAATCTTGAGGCAAACTTGAAGTTCTCCTTCCGATGACCTCGGCATTTGATCTTTGCGACCGACGGCACAAATTCTTGTAGCTCGAACTTCAAGCTGTAATGGTCTAGTTAGGTTATTACTCCTCCTAACTAGTGAGCCTTTTCTTTCTTTTGCTCCCTCCCGAACCGACAACACTCTTTCAACACGTCTTTAATCTTGAGACGCGTGGAGAAAGTAAACTCTTGATCGTACAATGGTTGTCGATTCGGGAACATCATAACAACATAACTCACTTAGTATTGCATCAAAGTTGGTAAAAAAGCCCCGATGTACACACACTACTTCTCCTTCTTCGGTCTTAAGCACAATTCCCTTCGTAATCCAATCACGGAAGATGAAATACCAACTTCTCCCTCCTGATGGTTGCGAGCTATCGGAATCATCATAATGTTGCGTACATGCCGTATTACCCTTTTCTTGATGCAATATTAACATCATAGCTTGATCATATAATTCTGTGAGAATATGTCACAAAAGTACTCTCAATAATTTTCTCAAACCAACCTTAATCGAACCTCCTTTGAATTCACCGGCTAATAGTAATGACCACATATGGAGATAACCCGATACGACTAACTTGAAAAGGAAGTAAACATCCCAACTTTGTGACTTACTGCTTGTTCTAAATTTTTGAACAATCCACAACGCCGTGTGACACTGAGCACTACAACGTAACTCCTTAAAGTGATGGTTACACACCGTGAGCACTACAACGTAACTCCTTACATCGGTCATAACCAGTTGTCAAATTTCATAATGTGCTCCAACAAGTTATCTTGAGACATGCATCCAACCAACCATCGTCTCAAAGATAAAGAAGTCCACCCGTGAAATATCACTTCAATTTCTCATCAATAATACCGTACAAAAACCCGGTAGTCATTTTTTCAGATCTTCGCTCAAGCCGTGAATTTGTATCCCTCCGTGAAATTATACCATACCAAAATATACCAATCAATTTACCAAAATATTGTAGCCAAACTTTTGTAAAAAAATCCGGTTATCAATACTTTTGCATGTCCAATTATATCCAAGATACCTCATCATTATCATAAAATTGTCAACCAAATGTGCCTTCAAAAATTCGGATGACATATTAACACATTTGTTGATTAACGAATAGCATCAATCAATTGTCCAGTCCATTGTATTAGAGTTATAACAGTAGGCCCAATAATTATAGAACCTGATCCAATCTCTTACAGTATATCCGGTGGTATAAGAATATACTTAACCCTCAAATACACTTCAACCCAACCCAAATAACATATCTTGTGATATGCGCCTACCACAAATCTCATCTCACCAAACATATCTCCCATCTCAAAACTGAGAAAGAAAGATACTCCTTCATTATACTCCCAACACAAATCAGTCTAATCTCATCTCTCCTCATATCTTTAATCAAACAAATACCCTCGCTTGATATTTCCATTAAAGTTCGAATCAAGATCGTGTTGTTTGTGGCTTCAAGATCCTGATTGGGTCTCGGGTAGGGTTTATGTTGATAATTTCGTTTTTTTTTGAAAATAATCAAAACAGAGATATGATTGAAACCTAATGGTTTTTGGTCTTTCTTTAAATTTCGAAAATTATCATAGATCTATGAGGATGATAGTTCAATTAAAACAATCTTGAGAAAGGTTGCAAAAAATATTGAAACTGAATATGAGATTTTTATATGTTTTTCTTTGTTGTTTGAGAGTTGGGGAGTGACATCTGAGGGTTCTTGAAGTGAGTCTAGATGTAGGAGTAGGTTTTGGTTTAGGTTGTTTCGGACTGATGATGTGATGAGACTGAAGTCGAGTCTTTGTTTGGTAAATGGTATGTGTTGTTGTGGTTTTGGTCTTTGTTACGCGTAACCTTTTTTCTGTTCTTATGCGTAAATAAATTCTTACGCGTAACTTTTGGTCGGACCTTATGCGTAAACTGCTTGGTCTTACGCGTAAGCCAGTTGCATATGCGTAAACCCAGGTCAAGTTTATGCGTAAGCAAGGGCTTATGTGTAAAGACTTACGCGTAACAATTCCTACGCATAACTTCACAGTTATGCGTAATATTCTTGAAGATTCTCCTTAAGCGTAAAAAACTAGGGTTTTGACCCTTTGACTTTTTTCCGGCAAGTTTTTCCGACCATGTTATTCCGACCAGATTCATCTGTACCCAGAAACAACATATAAAACTGCTTCTATGACTCTTTTGACCATGAAAAGGACGGTTTGACCACTTGATGTTTCACGGATATTTTGGTACAAAAGTCATATAAACGACTGTTTGGACAAGATATGACCCAAGACAGATGTTAACAAATGATAGACCAGGACTTTTGTGTTTAGACCAAAAGAAGGATACTCAAAATATGTGAAAGACTGTTTTACCTGAATAATAGGAAAAAAAATTTCCGACCAAAAAGTATGTGTAAAAAAAACAGCCTAAACAACATTCAAAAACCACACAAATAGATAAAAATACACAACCTGGCTCGTTATACCAATTGTAGGACCGTTAAAACATATGAGATTCATGTGGTTCGGGGGGGTCGGGGTTGGTGATTGAAGATGAAAGTATTCATCTTTCTTGAGAGAGAAACTAGAGAGAGGGAGGAGAAAACAATGGAAACTTTATAAATAAAACACACACTACAAATAACTAAATGATTCACCTCACCCCTCATGGAGAGTCATGAGGGGTATTTATAGGCTCAATCATGCTACATCTTTGCCACTTACACGATACAAGTCCCTAAGGGCAAAGTATACTACGCATCTAGTCCAATTCACGTAAGTGACATTATCTTTATAAAAGAGCGAGGCTAACACTACACGACACAACTCCTTATGTTGGAGAAGCCTTCACAACGTCGCCTACTCTTTTTCCGGTACAAGGCTAGACACCGGGTTCTTCCACAAGGTAGAACTACACCTATCACTACGTCACCTACACTTTATCCGGTACAAGGCTAGATACCGAGTTCCATTACAAAGGAGGAACTACTACCCAACACTACACTACACCTATCCCAAAGGAGACCAACTCCTTATTACAACATCATCAAGGATATCAAAATCCTTGGGTACAACCTATCTCTATTTGTACATCGATACACCATATCGATTGTACACCCGCAGCATCTTTCACTAATGCCTTGACGACCCCTTGGCATTCTTTACTAATGCCTTTGACACGGACGTTCGGCACCTTTCACTAATGCCTTCGTCTTGACCCTTTGGCATCCTTCACTAGTGCCTTTGACACGGACGTTTGGCACCTTTCACTAATGCCTTCGTATTGATCCTTTTGCCATCATTCACTAATGCCTTTGACACAACACTTATAATGAGGAAGAAAGAACTATCAACAAGAGAACCTCAGTAGTCTTGATGATGACGAAGCATGGCAACTCATGGACTTGAGCTTGCTCGACTTCAAGAGGTGGTGATCTCGCCTTTAAGAGGAACCTAGAGAATCACATAAAAACAAACACAAACTACATAGAAAGATCCTTTGGATATGAGGTTAAAGAGTTTACAATACTAGGTGAAAGTATGTGTGGAAGTTGCAACCTACAATGAAGAAATGGCTCACTATTTATAGAAGAAATATTGCTACTGTTCCACGGATCCCACGGATCCCTTACTTGAAGGATCCGTCCAGTGTAAACTGGGGGAACCGTGGGACGCTCCTCTTTGCCCATGGGTTTTGGGTCATGGGTAATAGGTTATGGGTCATGGGTCCTAGACTTTGGACCATGGGTATCCAAGTAGATACAATGTATCTAGAAGATGTAATGCATCTAGTCCATGGGTTATGGGTTAGCTCCATGGGTCATGGGAATACCCATTATGACTTATGCATGATGTCATGCAAAGGGTTATGGGTTATGCCTCATGGGTATGGGTTATGGACTTTGGGTTTTACCCAACTACATTCAATGTATTTAGTCAATGGGTCAAATACTTAAATTTCTACCCATTATAATACATACTAAGTATGTATATATCTACCCAATATGTAAACACTAGTTGTTGTATATATGTATTACTAAATCATGAGAGCACTATTACTTGTTTAGTGTTTTATGTGAAAACGTAAGTGTGTTAGTAAACTATTGGCTCAAACCAATTACGTATTTTATTTGTTTCGTTAAAATGATTTTACGTTTGTTATCGACAAAATATTAGAAGATCGTAAAATATAAATAAACGTTTTTACGGCTTATTTGTATTAACAATTTCCCCCTTTTTGTTGATGACAAGACTTAAGATTATTTTAAGGAAAAACTAAAATTCGTAAAAGTTTGAATTGGAGTTTTTACTCTCTTCTCCCCCTTTTTGTCGAAACAAAAAGAGCGTCGAAAAGAAATTAACACCTTGTTTTAAGAAAAACATGTGAAAAAGAAAAGAAAAAATAGAGAGTAAGCGAGGAGAAGTATGCTCGACTTAGCTCCCCCTTGACGAGTCCATCCCTTTGTGAGGGCGTCAAGTAAGAAGAAATACTAAACAAGTGCATTGAAACTATGTTTGCAAATGGTTTCGTCTTTGTGACGAATATGCTCCCCCTTGATGATTGCAACTTTGCAAGGAGAACGTCATGTAATGTAATCCTATTGTGAATAATATTGCAAATGATTTTGCAATGTATCGCTTTGACACGAAACTCCCCTAGCTTAGGGTGTCAAAGTCTTCATGTGTATATTGAAAATCTACAAAACAAAAGTTAGAAAACAAGTATATAGAGCATAATTTCCTGCAAATAAGACTCAAGTTAGTAGTAAACAAGTCTTCTGTTGCACGGATCCCACAATTCCTTCTTTGGAGGGATCCGTCTAAGCAAACCTGAGGGATCCTTATGTCTGTAAGCATAAGACAGCAATGGTGATGTAACAAGTGATGTTAACATCAAAATGAGATATGTATCAAGGCACCAAACATATTCTCAAGACGATATGGCATATAACATGTAATTTCATTTAATAAAACTAGAGAAATGATGTACATAAATCCAAAAACTAAGAAAATGAAGAATACATAACTTGGGATTCCTAAATTTATCTAAATTGAGCTTAAGACTAGGACACCTCTTGAATCCTTAAGCTCACAGTTGTTTAGGTTTGTTGACCTCATCGAAACGTTCGAGGAGGTGATAAAACATGAAACGTTGCTCTTCACGTAGTTCATGTATCAAGCCTTCAACATGTTGACAATGATAACAATCCTTGTCATGGCTCGAAAAAGGTGATGGTAGAAATGGAGTGGATTGATGTGGAGGATCAAGTGAATAGAGTTGAGGATCCTCAAAAGAAGGAGGAATTGGCGGAGGCACATTTGATGATGGCTCAACACAGGATGATGGTGGAGGTAGAGAGGTGTCAACTTCCATGTGGTCGGGTGGTTGACTTTGATGATTCCTCATAATCCAAAATGGACTATTTAAGGGTGACGGAGAAAAAGATGTCGGGGCTAGTGTTGATTCAACACCTTGATTTTGTTGCGCTATTCTTTCCATTGAGAATGTTGGCAATAGTGTAGGATGAGATGGCCTAGGAGGAAAGTCCTCCAAGTTGTAGAGATGTGTAGATGAATGTGAAGTGGTAAATGATATGGCTCTAGGCACCAAAGGTGATGGTTGGGTGGAAATGGGTGTGTTTGGTTTAGGAGGAATTGTGGTGTTTGGTGATGATATTTTTGTGGGAACAATCCTTTTGGGGATTGGTTTGATTGGTTGAGTTGGTGGAGGAGAAATCCTAGCATTTGTGGATTTAACGAGAGATGATTCGGTTGAGGAAATTTCGTGTACAACACGAGCAAGTTTCTTGGGTGGTCCTTTGGTGGATGAGTTAGCACTAGGAGCTTTCCTCATGATGAAATGACTAAAGATTAGTGATGTGAAGGTTTCTAAATGCTGAGAATTAAGTTGTGGTTGGTGACTAAGAAGTCCTAACAAGATGGCTTATAAATGGAAGGATTTGAGAAGTGCATTAAAGACTTAAGCCACTAAGATCCTTTGAAATGAGATGATTTGCATGCACAAGGGTCAACTATAGATTTGCACTGATCTAGGAGTTTAATTAAGACAAGATGGAGTGTTCAAGTTAGCAAGGAGAGCTTGAAATGATTGTTTTAGCTAGGATTTCTTTGAATCGCGGTGGTTCCCACGGTTCCTCAATGAGGGATCCGTCTGAAGCTAATCCTAGGGATCCGACTATCGTGATCAAGAAAAGAAGAAAATGATGTTTGTAGAGTCTAATACCTATACATCTTGAGTGTTAGGTCACTAGTTTTACAACACAAGCATCAAGAGAATAGATAGAGAAGAGAAGAGAGGCGGATGAACAACACACACACAAACACGCACGTATAAAATGAGAAAGGTTAAGCGTATAGAGTGAATGAGAAATGCATTGAACAACCAACCCTCAAGTGAGGGTTATAAAAGAGTATTTATAGGAGGGAAGCTAGGGCAACACTCCTAGTTCCCATCCTTTCTCCTATGGGCTTGGGCCTAAGCTCATGGGCCTTCTACATAAGCTTAAGGCTAATAACAAACATAAAGGCCATAATTAAGCTAACTATTACATATGAATTACTAACACTTGATTTAGGTTTAGGAGTGATTCCAACAATCTCCCCTAAGTGTTGGTGATGAATCTTTGTAGTCGAATGAACCTTTGTTGATGAAGTATCCTTAGGCGTAGAAATCACAATAGCCAAGTAGCACTTATGCGTAAAACACCAAAGTTACGCGTAACAATCAAGAGTTACGCGTAGGTTTAGCTTACTGCGTAAGTAGGAAAAGACACTAAAGTTATGCGTAGACACAAGGTTAGGCGTAGAAACTTAGGCGTGGGATTACCTTATGCGTAAGGCGGGTTGGCGTAAGATTAATCTTAGGCGTATGATTTCTCTGGCGTAAGCTTTATGCTTATGCGTAAGTTTAGGGTTTTATCCCAAGTGATTTTTACACTATCACGGTGCAAAAGATATCCAAAGTCGGCGTGTTTGCGAGGCTTATCCAAGCAAGAAAACATGGAGTAAACCACGGCGAAGATCAAACCACGGATAAAGTTACGCGTAGAACTAGGGTTTTGATACGCGTAGTTCTACTAGTAAGATGACTTTTGCCCAAAGTTGTTTCTAAACCGATTTTTGTTATGGAATAGCTTCAATATCACCAAAATAACACAAAAGTGTGAAACTTGATGAACCAAAGCGGCTAAGCAGTTCTGGCGTGAAACGACACCCACGAACAAAACAAGCTTAAAACTATGATCCACGCATAAAGTTTGAAACTTTTTGCCAAAAACAGTTATTTTAACACCTTAAAACATTGAAAGTACAAGAATCTTGGATTAAAAGTGTAAAAAACCGTGTTTTTATGCGATCCAAAGTGTTAACCACGTTTACGCGTAAGACCAAAAATAAAAACTTCAAAAACAAAAGTGTTAACCCAACTATTTGGCGATTGATACCACTGTTAGGTCACTAGTTTTACAACACAAGCATCAAGAGAAGAGATAGAGAAGAGAAGAGAGGCGGATGAACAACACACACACAAACACGCACGTATAAAATGAGAAAGGTTAAGCGTATAGAGTGAATGAGAAATGCATTAAACAACCAACCCTCAAGTGAGGGTTATACAAGAGTATTTATAGGAGGGAAGCTAGGGCAACACTCCTAGTTCCCATCCTTTCTCCTATGGGCTTGGGCCTAAGCTCATGGGCCTTCTACATAAGCTTAAGGCTAATAACAAACATAAAGGCCATAATTAAGCTAACTATTACATATGAATTACTAACACTTGATTTAGGTTTAGGAGTGATTCCAACATTGAGTGTCTCAGTCTTCTTAAGTGTTTTAAATGAAATGTGACTTAAATGATCATGGGTAATGAGTGATGGTAGCTAGTGATTGCCGTTCATGGAAGGAAAATGGGACTTTATGACCACCAATGGGTGATCAAAGATGACACTAGGAGATTTGAGAGTGTCAAGTGATGTTTAATGACCCTAGAGATCAGATGGCAACTTGGGATAAAATTTAAAAATTCCTTAAAAATTATAAGAATTGCGAAGCTAGTTTTTAACCCATTTTGAGGTAGAGATGACTAAAATCAATTTGCTAAAATTGAGAGATTTATAAAACTAGATGTGTTGACATGTGAAAGAGGATGTGTGAGTATAGGAGCGGAAGGATGATGAGTTTTAGTGGAATGATAAATTGAAAAGCACTTTGAGTGTGATCCTAAATGAGCTATGAGTGAGTGTGAAGTTTACTGAGCTTGAGGAAGACTTAAGTGGTCCTAAGGCATTATGTTTAGCTAGAGTGAAGTGATTTAGTGAAATTTGGTTTGATGTGTGGGGTTACGCATTGTATTTTGTCACCCGGATCCCACGGATCCCTAACAGGAGGATCCGTCTAGTATAACAGGGATCCGACAACGGATCGAAGCATCACGGAAAATGGCGGTTTTGCACTATACTATGCATATTAATTACTCTCGATCTCTACTCTAAAAGAACATCAAAACAAGCAAATATCTCATAAACCATACCATAAATAAAAGTAGTAGTGATACTATCCAAACAACCAAAATAAACCATTCACAAACATAAGCATCCATTGCAAGATGATAAACAATACGTCTAAAAACAACCATAATCCTAATGTCTCTTTTGTCAATCTTTTCTCTTCCTCTTTCCCGACTTTACGACGTAGTTAGGTAGGCATTGGATCATACCCTTCAATTGTTTGAATTCTTCGGTCTCGTTTGGAAGAGTTGGAAGTTGTTCAAAGTAGGTTATGGGGTCCAAGTTGATGTTGGCAACGGGGTTGACATTTACTTCTTCTTCGTCTGAGGAGTCCGAGAGAGCCCGAGGTCTTCTTCCATTGACCATGAACCGTTTAGAGGGTTGTTTGGTGAGTGGTACCATGACGTGATCGGCAAGAAAATGATCATCGTTGATAGGAGAAGGTTGCATTGCACTAACATACTCACGGAGTCGTGTTAGGAGCATACCATAGGGAAGTACCATGTTGGTGACTTTGAATACACCGACTATTCTCTTCACCATGTAATAGGCTAGATTAAATGGCCTTTGGTGAATGAGGCAATATATCATTTGGAAAAGGCATGCATTTGGATGGTCTTTGTTTCCGACCAAACTAATGACATTTTCCCTAAGAATTTCTTCCCACTTTCTATAGATGGGATGCATTTTGAAGAGTTCCATTTGAAAGGGATCACGGTGAATAAGCTTTTTGTTGCGGTTGAAGCAAGATTGGTCGGCTCTAATTTAGAAAATGGTGTCTCGAACAATTGTGGGGTCATCAAGAGGAGTGCGGTAGATTGATTTGGAATCTTGTGCAAAGGATTGAGTGGATATTGCCCAATCTTGGAACTACATACAAATTCCTTTATAAGGAATGCGGAGGATTTGTGCAAATGTGTTGAGGGGTAGAGTAAGGTTTTGATTATTGATGATAAAAGCAATTGAGATACTATCATCACTATTTTGAATGATCCTAACACTTTTGTAGAATTCAAAGATGAAAACCGGACAAATTTGTTATCAATATCAAGGAGACAATCAAAGTTGATTGCCGAGAATACTTGACGAATGTCGGTATTTTTAAAGAAACATTCCTTGACCACAAGAACTTCGTGAATAAGTCATTTTTCGAGTCTTTTGAAGATTTTACGATCGATTTTTGAAAACTCCTCTTTTCGATAGTATCTAGTGAGGTAGTGGACGGTATCATGGTGGTCTTGTTGGATAGCTTTAGGCATGGTTGGTCCTAGAAAAACAAATATTCCAATTAGGTAAAATTTGTTGAGATGGGTTTATGGTTTTGATTTGTATTAACAATGTTGTAAGAACAATAGAATCTTAGTTATATGAAAACCTTTTCTAGTGATCAATTTTTCAAAACCTAATTTCATCAATTGATGTTAAAAAGAAAATTGAAAACCATAAACCCTAGGATGAGGATGATGAAGAGAAGAACATATGAGTGTAATTACTTACAATGATGTTCTAGAAGAAGAAGCTTGAGGATATGAAGCCCTATGGAGATGAAAGCATCAATTGGGTCATTTTTGTGTTTTGTGAGGAAAGGGAAAAGAGCAGAATTGGTTTTGAAAAACGTATAGTTGGTTTCTGTCACACAGTTCCCCCGGATCCCTTGTAATTGGGATCTGGCTAGTACAACTTGTGGGATCCGGCTACTGTGGTCAGAAAAAGGGAGTTTGGTGTTATTTTTGTAATAAGTTATACACTAGCTTATGGAACAAAAATAGCTTTGAGGTTCCTAATAGAATAGACGTTTTGGTCAACGTGTTTTGATAGGTTAAATATGAAGGATCTATTTGTGACGGCGGCGTTGGTTTGATGATCTTTAGAGAATCAAAGAGGAATACTATTCCCGACGATGAGTAGGTCGGGAAAGTGGCGAAAAGAGACTTTTAAGAGACTAGTAATTATTAACGTCTAAGTAAAAAAAATATTATCAACATATCTATGTAAACGAAACTAGCTAATTTGTGGATAAGTGAACTGTAGGATATTGGATTTCACAAACACTCTAAACTATGATCAAAGTAGGCGTATAAGTATGTTAGAGAGAGAAAGTTCTAGTGAGAGAAAGGAAGAGAGTTGGGAACTATAGTGAGAGAGAGAAATATTATTATGAGCTCCAACCCTCTACCTTGGGAGGTAGAGGGTATTTATAGTTTTACAATAAAGCGCCACACTGGCAGGTGTGGATCGGGCATACGGTGGGTAAAGACCCGTCAGTCCTCCACGGTGTTACTAAACTAAAACTACTTAACTTAAAATAACTATGACTACGAGCTTTCTAACGATTACATATACTAGAGGTGATCGACTCTTTAATACCGGAATTTCTAATTCCTAACAATCTCCCCCAGGAGGTCACCTCAAACATATACTAAAATTACATAGAATACAAGCAGATATTACATTAAAATTGTTCTTGCATTCTTGATGTAGCACTTTGCTCAAGCTCGTAGTCATTGATTCTTCTCATTGCATGTTTGGTTAATCCAAGTGGAGGTCTTTCTTGATCCACGTGATAATAATTTTGAGCCGACTTTTGAGGTCATCGGCTAACAAAGATCTACGAGACATCCATTGTGTTGTTGGTATTATGTGATGTTGTGACTTTTGGACCGACATGCTCACATTACGGATCATGATATCTTCTCATCGAGTAGCGGAAGCTTTCGTTGATTCATGATATTGGCGGGCGTAGCGAAGCATGGAGTGAAAATATCGAGTCATTGATGCACTAATCATGATATCTTTAGAAATGAATGTATTGTGTGAGCATGTGGCTATGGATTGACCGCTTCATTACGATCATTACCAAGCGTCGGGTGTACCGCATAAAGCGATTAGTAATAAAGCGCGCGAAAGTGTCTTTGATCACATTCATTGAATTGAGGTACCGGCCCACGGTTCCCGTTGATCGGTACAAATCTTGCTGTGATCGGTATAATTCCAAAGAATTTCCTTGTGAGGTTTCGCGGTGCTTTAGTCGTTCTCAAGCTGGGCGTCTCAAAGAAGAAAACGGAGTGAGTGAACCGGTAATTTAAGTCCAGATTGATGAAAAGAGATTTGAAAAACAATCGTGTATTGCTCAATAGAAATTGTTTTGCAATACAACGAAGGTTTTATTGAAAATCAATTATCAATCATAACAACACCTTTGATTTGAAAAATTAGTACACGGTCGATGTGCTAAGGAAAGAGATTTTAAGCACAAAGACCGGTTTTCAAAGGTATCCGTCAATCCATAACTCGAACCGGGATTGATTCAAAGATTGAATCGCCCCATTGTTTACATTCGGTTGTCACATGGTTGATCTATATAATAGATCTCACATGCCACCTACCAGGAGCTTGTTTGATGTTGGCTCGAGGCTTTCCATCTTCATTGTGAATATGTTTACACATCACTCGGATGTTACGGCAATACCACAAGGATAATCGTAGGACACAAGATATAATCTCTCTTTCCACATTATGTGAAGCAGAGTCTTCATTTGAAAGTGTCCTAATGAGATTTATTGATGATCTCGTGGCTCTAGACTCAATTTGTGCATATTTGGATCTGTTCGGGGAGACTAGGGAGAGGTCTCCTTCTTCAATATCAACAATCTCTAAGAAAGTCGATAGATAATGTTGGTTCCCGTGAGAATGAAACAAGTCCTTTTAAGAGGAACTTGAGTGGTTTGGAAAGTTGAAGTGCGGTCGTCCTTTGGGTCCATGACGTCTTGTCTTCAATACCGATGTTACCATCGGTAACATATGAATTGAACCGGTTTACGCCCTAAGGTTGAATAAATGGAGGCTATTTGTTTCACCCTTTTCTTATTCAATTCTTTTAATTCTTCAACCCCTTGATGCTTACCGAGACTTCATAGCAAGAACCTTGTTGGGTTTGTTCGATGCTTGCTCTGTCTCGGTCCGCACTCTTCCCATATCTCACTTTTCTCCTTTTATTATCATACCTAAGGACTTCTACACTAACTAGTGGATTGTCCTGGGTAGATCCCTCCGGTTACGGCGGATCATGGGAACCAATACCTAACCTTATCATCCTTATATCACCGTACATAAAGTAAAGTTGGTCGGTCTATTTGGTATTGTTCATACGCCATTGGAACCAATTGAAAAACCATTTGAAAATCAATCCGGATACTTGTGATATATTATCAAAACATTTTGTACTGAATTGTTTTTGATATTTTTAAACGAGAACTCCCCTCAACATGTGCATCAAATATTTGAAATCATTTTGCACATGGAGGCAAGAAGAAAAAATTAACTTCTTTGATTACCATTTTCTAAAGATATCAACATCACTTCCTAATCAAGACAAGTAGATAAAGCATTTTGGGGAAGGATGAGATTTTCATAATTTTGCTCCCCTCAATATGTGCCTCGAGATTTGAAAAGAGTTTTGCACATACTAGAGGAACCTGCACATGAGATAAGTGATCACGTTTCAAATCATAGGTTTTAGATAGATGCTCCCCTCGACATGTGCATGGAAAATTTGAAATCGTTTGTCACATGTGGGAAGGATAGCATGTACATCCTTATAAAACCATTTACCGAATTGTCGGTTTAAATCCAATTTAAATCACACATTCTCCCCGATCACAATTATCAAATCATTTGAGATTTGTGATCTCTTATTGATTTAAATTGATTTTGAAAGCTTTTAAGGGAATTGTGACTTGATTATGAAAGCGTTTTAAGCGATAAGGATCGGTTTAAAGACTTTAAACTCCATTGGTAAAACATGCATGAATATCTTTTGAAAACAATTTAATTCCAAATAACTTTTAATTTAATTGAAATCATTCTCCCCTCGATCAATGACATAGGTTGTTGATTGAGAGATAAGATTTTGACAAATAAGTCGATGATTATCAAAAATAGAGACCGAGTTATTTTCAAAGCGATTAGTTTCAATGAGATAAATGTTTATACAATCGAGCATGGAATTTGAAAACATGGTAAAGCATGGCTCTGTTCTTTCTTTGAAAAGCGAGTTCTTGCACGAAATGACAATAAACCATTGTTTCTCTTTCTCCCAAAAATAATTTTGATTTTTGATTTTTTTTAAACATTCGAACAACATCTAAAGACCGTGTCATTCTTTGAATGACATCACAAAGACCGTAGATATTATCGAATCGAGGAAAACATGACAAAAGACAATATTTTGGAATTTTCAAGATTTTTTTAATTTTTTTATGGATGTTTTGAAAGTGATTGAATCTTGAAACATCAAATCCTTTTGTGAGTAGATCAGCTACATTATCATCTGTGTGAACCTTGACAACATTAATGAGCCTATGCTCATAACAATCTCTGATAAAATGATGCCTAATCTGAATGTGCTTGGTTTTGGAGTGATAAACTGGATTCTTCACAATGCAAATTGTACTCTCATTATCAATGTTGATAGGAGTATTCTTGAAGTTGAACCCATAATCCAAAAGTTGATTCTGCATCCACAAGACTTGTCCACAACAGCTTGCAGCAACAACATATTATGCTTCAATGGATGAGGTTGCTGCAATAGTTTTCTTCTTACATTGCCATGAGACTAATCTTCTTCCAAGATACTAGCACCCTCTAGTGGTTGATCTTCTATCATAATTATCACCTGCATAATCACTATCTGAAAAAGCTTCCAAGTGAAAAGGTGAATCCTTTGGATACCATAACCCTAACTTAGGTTGTTGTTTCAAATAACTAAAATTCTTTTAA
>CM040242.1:211543762-211698546 GCA_022545495.1 Chrysanthemum lavandulifolium
TGGCTCAAACCAATTACGTATTTTATTTGTTTCGTTAAAATGATTTTACGTTTGTTATCGACAAAACATTAGAAGATCGTAAAATATAAATAAACGTTTTTACGGCTTATTTGTATTAACAAAGGACCTATATGAGAATCACAACAAAAGATAGAAGAACTACTAGAATGATCAAATGATCAGAGGTTGTGAGATAATATATGAGAGAGTTGTAAAAAGAAGAGTAAAAACAATGAAGAAATGACTCACTATTTATAGGCAAAAAAGCCTTCTGTCCCACGGTTCCGGCGGATCCCTCACCTAAGGGATCCGGCCAGTGCATTTCCAGGGATCCAGCAGTATGGGTCAGAATAGTCCGGATTTTGGGTTGCAAACCAGGTTATGAGTTATTGGTTATGAGCCATGGGTCATGGACTTTAGGTCACGGGTACCCAACAAGATACAATGTATCTAGACAATGGGTCATAGGTCTTGGGTCATGGATCATGGACATTGGGTCATGGGTCTTGGATAATACCAACATGATTTCATGCATGATGTCATGCAATGGGTCATGGGTTATGGATTAGCTCCATGGGTATGGGTCATGGGTCTTGGATATTACCCAACCTATTACATATATATATTACAATAATTTATTGTTACAACATTTATGTAAATGACCAAATGTCTATACATTGCAAAACAACATGTATTCTTATAATTTTACTTATGATAACTTTATACTTGTTATCAACAAAACATAACGAGATCGCTAAATATTAACAAACGTTTTTACGGTTTATTGTATTAACAGATGTCAAGATTATTTAACGAGACATACATTGCTCAATAGAGCAATATAGTCTAGCAATGTAGGACGTGTTGATCTTGAGTTGCTATGAACAAATAAATAAGTCATTTGACTTAAAAGATTTAAAGTAAGGGAAACGCGCAACTACATCACGGTTTCAAGGGGCTTGTACTAAAGTTCTCAGGGACTTAGGAAAGTCAGTAACAAGGATCATGGGACTTATTGTTTGTATAATTACATTCTACCTTAATCCAGTAGAATGAAGTGCGTCGTTGAACGCTAAGCTGAATTTGACTCAACTTAGCTAAGTCTATCATCCAGTAAGACTAAATCGTTTGTACTAAAACTCTCTTAGGTTCATGAACAATAAAAAAATGGAAATCAATGAGATAGGAAGTGAGGCTCAAGGGTCCTTCAGGGAAGGATCGTCATAAAGTTTAAAAGTAGTGATTGGTAATTCTCAACTACTTTCTGGTATGAGCTAAATCAATCGCCCAAGAATCGAGGTAATGCCGCAAACTCGTGCAAATCGACGAGACATTACGAGTAGATTCTACTTAGCATATTTTGAATCCGTGAATGGAAGAAATTCCATTCTAAAATGGTCCTTAGCTAATTGTCATGGAGGAGAACCAAGACAATGATTACAACTATTATGAAACAATAAACATTTCGGCAAAGATGGTGAGTTTCATATGCATTTACGAGAAAAATGTTGGACATGACCGTGATAGAGAAGCGACCACATGGAGAAAGTTAATGGCATTCTATGATCGTGACGAACTATCCCGAAGACCTAGGGAGTTAGGTCATTCGACTTTGTTTCTCAATGAGCTTAGATCTAGTTTCTAGTTACAGCGTAAAAGAGTAACGCTGTGTGCTAGCATCAAGTTCAGTGGGAGGTAAGGAAAGATGGCTTATTGGCCGATATGGTAATTCACAATTACAAGTTGAAATAGACTGAGAGAAAATATTTTTTCTGGGCCCCTTGTGTGGCATGATTTGTGGAAATCTTGGCCAAGTGACAAGGTACCTGAAGCACTATGGGAGACAAATCATTCACGAGAACAAGAAAGGACGAAATTATTGTGAGGTTAATACATCCATGCCTAGTACTTTCTAAAAATATCAAGTGCAAAGGTATATAGTAAAATACCATGGACTCAACAGACGTTTGAGTCGGCCTCAACCTGAAGTTTAAGTTTGACTTAGCTGGGTGTAGCTAAGGTAAGTAAAATCACTACTTTTGTATTGAATTGGTTTATGTGAGTGAGGTACATCAATGTCTTGCTCGGGACCTTTTGGTACAGTGAAAGGATTCCTATGATATTGTGTTTGCACAAGTGGGAGTCTGAAAGGATTTGTGTATAAATAACACAATGGCTTTCACACTTCATTCAAAAAAATATCAAAAGGTCATATTAGTGCACATTAAACAGAACATGCAAGCACAAAATAAGAAAAAAGTTCACGAAATGAAATGGAAATGAAGATAAAATGGAAATCCGGCATTATTTTCATTTGGAATGAAAATATAATAATATTTTCATTAAGGGGTTATACGGTAATTACCCAAAGTCTAATATTCATCTGGGATGAATATTAGAGGGTAATTAATTACAAAAGACAAAACATAATCCCCTTAGGGATATGTTGGTCGACCGAAACCCTTAAGGGTATGGGTTTGAGTTTTTGTCAAACTAGAATACTTGTCCTACAAGTATTCTAGAATGTTCCTTATGAGCCTATAAATACAAAGGCTTCATAAGGTATTGATGTATTTTTCATTGTGTATAGGAAAATTATTATTATCAAGTTTTACATTTATATTTAGCCGACTTATCCTATAACAAACACTAACGAACAGCATACCCGATCAGTGTAGCTTAGTTTGTAAGTAGAGTGTCGATCACTAAGAGTGGAACGTTAACACTTAAATATCTATCAGTATTTTAATCCTAATGTTAGTCTAACTAAACCTAATCTAATGCAAGGGGGTTTTTAGCTTGGGAGACTGGCACGATTGTGTAGATTAAGTAAATAGTAAATAAAACTAACAAGACGACAGACACACACATACACAGATAGAAAATAGATGAAAAATTAATGGCATGCCCGATAGATAAGTAGATTGTCACTTCGTTTAATTGCTGTTATATAGGATGAGTAGTAAAATCCATTCTCTCTCGTTGGTTACTTAACACAGGCGTGTAAACACTTAATGATTACTAAGTTTTCTATTATTTATCCTATTAGGGCTTACATCAACTATCCTAAGATGTTAATGAAATAATTGTGGGAGGCGTATGGCAGCACAAACAAGCCACGATAAACTCAATATGTAATCAAAGAACATGCACTAATAAACCAAATAAACATCAAATATACTTTAATCGATGGGAAAGCAGATTAAATGCGATTCATATGGTGGTGACAAAGCACGCAGTCCTGATGGATTAAAGAGTACTAATACAAATAAACAAATCTACTTATGAATTAAAGTACTAGCATAACCTACTTATGCCTCTGAATTCTTCTTTTGGTTGTGTCTAGTGTGGTCTGGTTGTCACCCTTTTTCTCTGGTCTCTGGTGTGTATTAGGTTTTTCTTCTGTATATCAAATGAGGTTGTCGATCCAATATTTAGACTTTCTGGAAATGGAATCGATACGGCGTATCAGTTTTCTCGATACGCTATATCTAGGTAACTTCGCGTGGGGTCCAAGATTATTTTATTCTGGAATATTCGTACACCGCCTTAAGATACGGCGGATCTTCAGTCTTCATACGGCGTATGTATCTTCTAATCTTGGAATTAAGTGGTGAAATCTTCAGGTTGATACGGCGCATGTCAAAGAGTTTGCGGCGTATCTTGAGCAGATAAGTCAGATCTTTGTGTTTACCAATGTTTTATATACATCGCATGGAAGAATTCCATATGGCATATTCTTCAAAGTCAGGCAATGGTTTTCACATTCGTCTAAGTGTTGATATACTGCGTATCCATCTAGAATGATACGACGTATCTTCCTTCAGTTTAGTAGACTTTACCAATATGATTTATTTTCCTCCATTTTACGTCTAAAATAGCTAACTTTCACCAAATGCTTGTTTTCAACTGAGAAATACAAAAGTAAGCGATTAAATATCAATTATCATATAAAATAATACAAAACAATCAATATATATAGGATAAATGAGGCCAATAAACTTTTGTTATTTGATATCATCAAGTATTCATATAACTCCTCTTAAACCTAAAAGGGTTGAAATTTCTCTCCTTTGCTCTCTCCATAATCGTCAACCAAAGGGTTTCCTAAACACTTTGTCGACTAGTCGACTTTCTCTCGATTTACTCGATCGCTTTTGCTCGCCTAACTTGCATAGGTTCATAGCCCTAGTTCTACCTGTGCAGTACCGGTGGTACCTGACGCCATCAAAGTGATGATTAACTCTAAAACCATAAGGGTTGATCTATAAAGCATCGAGAAGGAAGAAGAAGTCGATTTCGTGCGCTCATCTGACTGTGGATTAGAGTGGGAGCTTACGCGATGCAGGAAAAGGTAAGTAACTCTGTAAACATCCTTATTATGTGTTTAGGTTTAGGTTATATCCCTGATTAGGAGATCATGATATTTGGGTTTGGTCTACATGGCGTTTATGTGTTTATTTTTACGTTGTACATGTTTTATACGCTATGCGGCTGACCGCCAAAACCCTACACTTTAAAACACGAAAATTGTCTTAATCATTATCGTTTATATATTTGCATTAATCATGTGTCTTAATCATTTATTATGTTGATTAAGGTTTATGCTTTACACATAATATACTAGACGAGCACATGTGTATAGCAACAAGAATTTATAGCAACAATAATTATAGTTGTGATTTTGTGGTTGTTACACCCCAAAACCCCTTTTAGTATTTTATTTCTAAAATGCCAATGTATAAGTTTGACTATAACATTATGCCATTGTATAAGATGATATGGGAGCCAAGTTTTTTATAACAAGTTATATGTTGGTGAAATCCTTCAGAACAGTAAAATTTTCAAAAATCAAAGCCCACATATTAGGCACCGTCATTATTTATGTAACGCCCCGACCCGAAAAGGGTAAAGGAATCACAAGTAATGGTGTCATATCAAAGCAAAACATAAATAACCAATCAAAATCTTAACATAAATGCGGAAATAATTCAAGTCAAAATGACTTCAATACATAGGTCCCAATAAGATAAACTTCAACAAAATATCTTAAATAAATAGTCTTAAATGGCATCATAAGAATCAAAGCTAAAATCTCTAAGGTAAGTCCACTCATGCACTCATCCCAAAGCAAAACCCAGCCTTAATGCTTAGATACCGCCATGAAGAAAAGAAAATGCTACCGAGCTTCAAAAGCCCAAAGGAATGACATGAAAGCAAAGCTTAATACTAAACGATATCGAATATGAAATATAGTGAACGAAAGATAGCAAAATCATAATCATTTCAAAGTATAAATCAAAATTTCCAAATAAAGTTTATAGTTAATTACCACGAGCCCAAACAAATATCGATCATAATCATATTCTCGTAAGGCAACATTTCTCGAAGGCAACATTTGTGGGAGACCTACAGAGTTATGAAGGACGCATGCACGCAAAGATCAATCATCGATAACATATAACAGATAATGATAATGTATCTAGGATGCATCCATACGCCCTTCCTACATATACAAAATATGCTTCACCATCCGTAGACGTGGCGAACATCACTCTACCGCCCTAGAGTCATATCGAGGTGCATCATCGACACGACATGAAACCCCATGACTAGTGAAATATTTGGCCTGGTGTCAAACTATCTTAGGTCAAATCGTAATGTCATAACCGATACGCATCATATTTTATCGAAGGTTATTCATATTTCCAAAATCGTAGTTTTCATATCATATAGTTCAAAATCGATGTTTCATAATTCGTAAATCGAGTTCGATAAGCAACACTCAAACAAATAAGAATGGGGTTCATAGCAAAGGCTTAGAAACCCTAATATAGAAGCTAACGAAAGAAAACGTTAAAGGAACTCTTTATTGAAAAGGTCGTAATATCTCGTACTTATTCCAAAGCAAATGATCGAAAAGCGTAAAGATGTAAAGCAAAGGATTACTCCTTCTTCTCGTAACCTATACACATTAATGGTCGTACATGTTATTTATGATTCCATAATCGTCGAAATGATCTTTTAATATTGGGTGTTTATACTTAGTGTATTCCGTGATCTTCATACTTTAGGGTTTTTATGATTAAATGAGACTTAAGTGTTTTATAATTAATATCGTAGATTAGGGTTCATTATGTCATTTATTAAAGTTTAGGGTTAAATGTGAAAATAGTTTAAACGTCATAACTCACGCATGAAATAATGAATTAACACTTTTAGCTTCAAACCCTAATCGACTCTCATTTATATTTTAGGGTTTTCTCATTCTTTTAATATCACCTTAATATGCATTTACTTTACATGTTACGCCTTTTAATGACTCATCGCTAACCTAACATGTAATGAAAACAATCTTTCCTTTTATGTTTCACCATACACGCTTATGATTTCATGTGACACACAAGTTACTTATTACTCGGATTAATTACACGTTTATATACCTACAAGTTCACTTGACTTATAATAACGCACACATGGTACATGATTCACAAACCATTAGGGTTCGGCATGCACTATTCGGTTCACATATCAAACTAGGGTTTATGTTTATATGACCTCTTACTTATTTAATACATGTTCAAAACTCTTATATGGTTCGGTTCAAACCTAGGGTTTCGGCTACAACACTTTACGCAAGTCCTAGCTCATCTAAGTATTTTACATATTCAAGTTACCATGTTTTACACCTTGGCCGAAACATACACATGGTTCGGTTCACATGCATGTGGTTCGGTTCTCATATACTCGACCTAACCATGATCCGATTCACTAATACTTATTACGTAACATACTCTTTAATACTTATAAGGTTCAAATCATATGGTTTGTTCTTCGTTGGTTTCATACGGCTCGACACAAAGTAAAAGGAAACACAAGTCGACTAAAACAAACATGCGACAACATAATAACTTAAGGTGCATCAAAGGAAAACGAGAAACACGTTATACCTTAACTTGGTTGAAGCAAAATCTCGACACCAAAGGTTGTAGGGTTCGGCCGAGTAGGAGCAAAGAAAAGAAAGAGAGGCAACCAAAAACTAGGGTTTCACTTTGAGTTTATGTATTGTATTTATAGCTAGTAACATTTAGTTTAGGCTTTAGGAGATGTTGGAATATGTATATATTTATAAAACGTGAATGTCCGGATTCGAACTCGTGACCACGGGATTGCACACATTAGCGAATGAGAATTAAAGTTAATAATTAATGTTAATGATTACGATTAATTATTACACATAAAGTCCGTCTAACGATCGTTAAGTATTTAACGGAAATGACTAACGACCGTTAAATGTAAAAGGGAGAGAATATATGGTGAATATCTTAAGTTTGGAAAAGATTCGGGTTCCCTCTTTTCTCCTCCATTATGGCCGGCCAAGGGGTTTTCCAAGCCCAAACCCTAACTTTTCCTACAAGATATTAGTTCACTATATATACAAAGGCTAGGGTTAATGTTTTCATAACTTTGTGCATTGAATTAACCCTAGATCTTTCCTCTCTCTCTCTTGCTTACATTTCGCCGAAACCCCTCCAAAGGGTGTTTTGGTTTTGTTTTCATTAAACAAAGACTTGTGTTAGATCTAGCAATCGCTTTGATTCGCGGTTAATTCGTGTGTACAAAACTGTGGTAGTAAGACACTATTCTTACACCAATTGGTTTGAGTTGTAAAACGGTAAGGGACAACTCTTTAAACCACTTCATCACATTGTTCAAGAGATCTAACCAATTGCAAGAGGTACGTTACGCATTCTTTCGCTTAATTAATTATTTGTTATGATTCTAAGTCTTCCCGTGTACTACTGTGGTGTCTATATGATTTTATTGTTTTCATATATCTTAAACTCAACAAGTGGCATCACGAGCCTTGTATAACAAGTAATTAATCATGAAACACATAAAATAAATAAACATGATTGTGTTATTAATTGTATGCGTAGATCTAGGGTTTGCAAAACCTAAACCCTATTTTTTTTTTTGGGGGCGTTTTTGGTGCCCTAATTAGGGTTTTGTAAACTGCTTTAATTGGATTAGAAACCCTAGGTCGCATGCAATTTTATGTGTATTGCGTAACTCTGCTTAATTGCATTAATTGTTAAGTGTGATTTACATCCATGATAAATACATGCATGTTTTGTCATGGATCTGCTTTTATTGTATGCTTTACTTGGTTAAGTGATATACACTAAATTATGATAGATCTAATATTGGGGAAGACCTCAATCATTATTATTTAATCAATTATGTGCTATGTGGTATGTGTTTGATTTCGACTCACGCAATCGATGAATCGATGCATGTGGCTCACTTTGTACATTGCTGAAAATGGGTGAGAGTCTTAATTAAACATATACATATTGACAGATCTAGAATTGGTTATTAATAAGATTTATCAAAAAGGTTTGCATGTGGCTATTTGATATGCATGACTTATTATTATGTTATGCATTCATTGTTTATGTGTTTATTTTAAATACTTGCTTGTTGTTATGTGTAACAAGGGTATTTTGATAAGAAAATAAACTGACCTAAACAATGGTGAAACATGTATTTTTAAGCATAGTAATCGTAATCGTTTAATTGATTGATTTTTTGCACAAAATAGTTAGAACGGCTCACCCATTAATGACAAACTGTGTGATGGGTACAAGGAGGGTACGCATTAAATTGTGACCCTAAAGATGAGGGTTTTTAATATGCTTCGCGCTGACCTGATTCTCCGCTCGTTTGTGCGTCTTAATGGAGCTACCAAGTATTCCTATGAATGTGCATAAAATCTTAAGGGTGAATTGACCTAAATTCTACGCGCCACTTTTGTGGTAATTATCCGAATAACTTGGGTCTTATGACTCATGCAGCAGTAGGATATAGTGGTAATTAAAGGTAATTCTTTAATTGGTTTACCAATACCTCGATTAAAGTTTGATGATGAAAAGCTTAAACATTAAAACAAGGATATGACTGTTTTAATAAAACCTTATGCTACGAAGATGAATGCATGACATCTTTGTACATATTTGATTTGACACCAAAATCAAATTTATAACCCTTAATTTAAGTTGTATGCCATCCAATGAAACGGAAACACCTGAGATTACCTTTTATTTGCGTGAGAACGTGATTTAGATCGTAATCAAAGGGTAAAATATCCACGTGACGTGAGAACGGGCATGGATGATTTTGCAGTTTCTTAAGTTGGACAACTTAATTGAGCTTTGTAGTGAGAACTGACAACTCAAGGCATAAGATGGGGATAAAACATGTTTACATGGCAATTGAAATTGGCTAAATGTAAATCCCATAAATCTAGGAATTGCAATTTGAAAATTGGCAATTGAGGTTCGACTGTACCATCTTGAATAATTTCATTACTAGCGATCAACCGATGTGATGAAACTATGTCAATTGGATCCTAGTTTTTCGGTGAAAATTAAATGGTTATATGCTTATGAACCATGGGTAATTAATTTTCTTGAAAAGGTTAATTATCGAAAATACTAAAATTGAATTTTGTAATTCTTTTGTATGTATAAATGCAACATTTAACCAGAACGAGGTTTAGTCTTTGATCAAGAATTGATCCATTTCGATTTCAAACAAATGTTTGATCGAGAATAATTTACCGAAAAGACAAACAAAGTCTCTTTTCCATGGGAGAAGCATGAGACTCAATCCTATTCCTTTTCATGAATGAGAAAGGTATAATAGAACGTTTGAATTGTCTAAATTCTAATGTAACTCATAGCAATGAATTGCACATCATATTTTCCATAAAGATTTCATTACCCTCATTTGGTGAATGAATCCTTTTGTAACAAACATGAATGTTGGTTAACCGGAAAACATGTATATGAGTTACAAAATTAGAAGCTAGACAAATTACCGCGAAAATTGGTAAAAGGCAAACTAGCATATTTTATCTAGTTGTTTTGCTTTAGCCTTTAAAGGTGCTACATACCGGTATGGGATGGTAGACTCATAAGGAAGAAATTGCACACCCAATTTTTCAAGTTAATAACATTGGTGGATAACCCATCATTCATAGAGTAGAATACACCTTTAGTACCTTAGTAATGATTACGTATGGTTCTTCAAAGGTGTAGGAAAGTAAAAGCAAGCAAGTTGTTTTCATCGGTTATGCAACACTTACAATGTTGTCGATTCGGTGGGAGCATTTGTGTTGCATTATTGAATAAGAAGTTGTTTTATTGATTTCTAATTCAGTGGGAGCTACAAGCCTTATTTCCTGTGTAGTAACCCAGATTATCTTCAAAGATAATTATTTTCCAATTGTAGGCACTTATGTTTTTAAGGAGAGTCATGTGCGTTTCCTTACTAAACAATATAGTCCTACATCTACTTGTTATATCTATGACACAAATCATATTAATCAAATAAACGAACGTGTATCGTGTTGTTTATCTGCTACATGATGTTGTTCCATGCACAAGTGGGAGAAATCTTTATTGTGTGCAAGGTACAACACATATAAATATGATTTAAATGGATTCTCTTGACCGCAAGGTAAGAGAGTAACGTTCCAATAGGAATTATACATTTAAATGTGTATGATTGCCACATTAAGAACATGTGTCAAGATGATAACAAATACTACTTTAAATATTTATGTCATTCAATATTTAAGAAACACTTGTAGTTACAATTTATGTTACGTGAAAACGTGAACTAGATTGTAGCCCAAGCTAAAATATCCACGTGTCGTGAGAACGAGCATGGATGATTTTGCAGTTTCTTACGTTGAACATTTCATGGAATGACATAATTAAATGAAGTAATCTAATACTACTTTGGATTTAAGTATTCGTTGAATGACTTAAATATATGTAGTAAATATTAACTTGAAATATTAATTGAAACCCGAGGTGGTGTTCATAATTACTTTAATTATAAATGTTTATGATTTTGTAAAGTCACAAACATGAAGTCTGTTAATACAAGACTTACAATATAAAGTAAGACGTTAACTTGCTATGTTTTAAGACATATGCATGAAGTCAATGGTAAATCAATGACTTACAACGTATAGTGGGATTATAACTGATATGTCTTTTGACTTGGTCAAGAATACTTGTGTTATAATACATGCAATTGACTTGGTAATTCTATTGTACCATTAAGTTTTACTTTGTTGGTAAATAGATAAGCCAAAGGTAGATGGTTATCTTAAATATTGTTAGATTATCTTACAATATTAATTCTAATGAAATACCATAGTTTTATGGTATGTTCAGTTAGAAGAATCAAAATCTATTGGCATGTTTGATTCAAGATAACTATAGTTTCTTCCACATGTTATCAAGGTTAGAAGATTGAGTATAGTTTGAATATACTCAATAAGACTCCAACCTAGAAGATTGATAAGACACCATTTGTTTATGGAATGTGATGAATCACATTAAGTCTTATAATGAAGTTCTGAATTTGTTAAACTACTTGTAAAGTGGGTTGTAACAAACTAAAGTCAGGAACTGTCAATGTTTTGTAATATCCCAAAAGAGAACAATGTATTGTTGCTCTACTTGCTAAACTATTTAAAGGTAATCTTTAAATTGTTAAAGGCAAGTGGGAGTTTTGGTTTAGATCTTGAAAGATTAAAGTTACAAAATACATAATCTTCTAAAATACACTTGCAAATATCATGATGAGGCTAAACATGTAAATGATAAACCTCAATATGATGGAATTGTCATTCATAGATCCGTAAGGATATCTCAGATATTTAATATGCTGAGGATTATGTGTTACAGGATCATGGTAAGCCTGTTAATCATGATGATGAATTTACCAAATGTTGAATTGTGGTAAATCAATCATACTATGAATGTTGAGATGTTGTCCATAAAGATAATCAATTTTAGATACTTGGTTTATCTAAATGAAGATGATTTTCTTCAAAGGATGAAAACCCTAGTGGTTTAAATCTTTGTGTAGAAATCATATGGACAATATTGTACACGTATTTAATGTATGTCTAGTGATAATAATATTAATCATACTTAAGCAATTAACTATGATTGAATATTCTTTCCTAGATACATTAAATAGAAGTATAAAGATTATAATTGTCATACTTAGTTTCATTGATATGAAAGTTTGACAATGAATATCAAAACTCTTTGTTTTGGAATTACTTTTGCGAGGACGATAAGTAATGCAAAGGAGTTTTATGAATTCAAATAATCTTTGAATATGTACAGACTGCAAGAATCCATGAATGGATATATGCATGCATCTAGGAGATGATTCTTATGTTTAATATTAAATCCATGTTTGATTTAATAATTAAAATAAGATAGCTCATAAGTATTCCTGAAAGCTAGTGGGAGTGTTATTTTTAAATCTTATATGTTGTATGGGCAACTACATTCCACCAAAATTAAGTTTTAGTTGGGAATGAAACTTCGTTTGTAAGATTTGGAAATAAGACATACAACCTTGGAATATATGTTTCTTACTATAAACATATGCGGTAAATAAATGAGTCTAATAGAACATGATGGATATATAATGAGATCTTAAAGTCTAACTTGAAGATTCATCATGTACATCATGTTGTAAGATTGTTGTGTCATGCTTGATTACAAGATGATTTGACAACATTGAAAGTTGTTAGTGTAATAAATATTTTAAAAGGAAATATGTTTGGATTTAGAATCACATTCCACGCCCGGAGATGCTCCTAGATTCTATGGATGAAAATATGACAAGTGTTTCATAATTGTCATTGCCAACAAACTTGAGTTTTGGTAGGCACCAACATTACACTATAACTGCTCAAAGTTTACGGATGTTTAAAGAGCATATTGTTGTACACAATGATGCTAGTATAATTGAGATGACACTCAATTCTAGTCATGGTATCCTTGATGATGACCATGTTGACTAATTATGTTCCGCTAAGGGCATAGTTGCATTATACATTAAAGAATAAAGAATACTTTAAACTTTAAGTTTTGGAAGATGATTGTCATAAAAGGGTGGTTCAGTTATCACGCACCTTAAGGAATGATATGACAATATCAAGATATGTGTAAACACATACAAGAAATTCACTTATTGAATTCTTGAAATAAGTATTCTCAAAATTCCTATAGATCAAAGTTAGTTGAAATTATGCCCCGTCAACAAGTATGATTATCATGACTTGAGGCAAAATTCATTAACTAAGAATTATCATGCATTGATCTATTTAGTATTTGGATAAAGGATATTGTAAACATTATTATTCAAATGAAATAAAGTATTTTGTTATGTTTATTATTCATTTATTATGATGTTATCCTATATTTGCATGTTTAAATCCTTGAATAACTTAAGTTATTCTAAATAGTTCATTGTCAATCAATAACATGGGAATGATATTGAATTAAGACAAATGAGTATTAGTTAGAATATACTTGAAAGTATATTGATGCGTAGCATGACTAATTTCGATGATATTCAATGAATCGAGTATAGGACTTATCCCACCCACATGATGATACTTTATGGATCTTTGTCATTAAGTATATCATGGATATTTATCCTCGACTTGAGATACCGAGATATGTCATGGATGTAGTGCATTTTGTGAAGCAATCTAACGCTATACGTGAATCGGTAGTTATAAGGGTTGTTTTCGTAAGTGTTGCGAAATTTATGATTTCGCTTGTAGTCAAAACGGATTTGTTTCCTTCAAATTTATTTTGAAGTATAATAATGTTGGCCCCTCGTAGGGTTGTTAAGATGTTTGCATGGCCATGCCCAAGGTCTTCGGAATATGTTAAGAAGAATTGGTAATCTTGATCAATCACATAAAGCGAGAAATGAATAGTTAATTAAGAAATGAGTGAGATCCATATTCTTATTAACATGGTATTAGAAACAAAGGATGAATATGATGATGAATCATCGAAACTTGGTTTTCTCCGAAAACCATACACGAGTTGTACCGGGCATTGGCGTGTTGCTAGACGCTAACCAATGTCATTACACGCTTTGTAAACATATCCAAGTGGGAGCTGTTGGAAATGTATATATTTATAAAACGTGAATGTCCGGATTCGAACTCGTGACCACGGATTGCACACATTAGCGAATGAGAATTAAAGTTAAATAATTAATGTTAATGATTACGATTAATTATTACACATAAAGTCCGTCTAACGATCGTTAAGTATTTAACGGAAATGACTAACAACCGTTAAATGTTAAATGAGAGAATATATGGTGAATATCTTGAAAATGGAAAAGATTTGGTTCTCCTTTTCCTCTCTTGGGTGGCGGCCATAGGGGGCTTTCCAAGCCCAAACCCTAACTTTTCCTTCAAGTTATCCATTCACTATATATACAAAGGCTAGGGTTAATGTTTTTCATAACTTTGTGCATTGAATTAACCCTAGATCTTTCTCTCTCTCTCTTGCTTACTTGGCCGAAACCCCCTCCAAAGGGTGTTTTGGTTTTGTTTTCATAAAACAAGGACTTGTGTTAGATCTAGCAATCGCTTTGATTCGTTGGTTAATTCGTGTGTACAAAACCGTGGTAGTAAGACACTATTCTTACACCAATTGGTTTGAGTTGTAAAACGGTGAGGACAACTCTTTAAACCACTTCTTCGCTTTGTTCAAGAGATCTAACCATTTGCAAGAGGTATGTTACGCTTTTTTCGCTTAATTATTTATTTGTTATGATCTTAAGTCTTCCATTGTGTACTGTGGTGTCTATATGATTTTATTGTTTTCATATATCTTAAACTCATAAACCAATTTTAATTATCCATTTTAATCAAAGTTAATAAAACCATTTTCCACATTTTTTGAAAACAACATATCTCGCAACGGTAAATCTTCAAACTATAAAAATATTATCGACGAGAATTAAATTATCTTTCTATTAATATGCACTTTTCTATATTTTTGACAAATTTTTTTTTCAAAAATTCCGCCGGAAAAATCATATATGATTAGTAAAAATCATATATATGATTTTCAAAATCATATATGATTTTACAAATCATATATGATTTTCAAAAATCATATATGAAATTTAAAAAAAAATCGTTACAAATATATAATAATGGTATAAATATAGAAAAAAGATAATTTAATTTCGTCATAAATATAATTTAATTTTTATCGCGTAACAATTAACGGTTTGTGAGATATTTAATTTTTAAAAAGGGTGAAAGTTTATTTTTTAAAAAATGAATGATTATTATTGGTTCATTTAATGTATGGTAAATTTGAGATCTATATTGAACTTTTGTCATGCACGGATAGTGACTATTCTTTAATATATGTTTGGGTAAACATGACATTTTCAAATTTTGAAAAGGATACTATCTTGCCCAAAAACGAAAAGTAATATAAATACACAAAACAAGCGTATTCCATTTGGCAATTATAATTTTTATAAGCGTGTTGAGAGTTTACGACTTTTCAATCGAGTATGTTGTTCTCCAACCATTTTCCTCACAAACTGAATTTAATTAACCACTTCAAATTGGTAAGTAGAACCGTTAGATTGGTGCATCCATAATTACATTATTTATAGCTTTTTTTCTTCTTAATGAAGCTATTTTCTAAATTTTTGATATGGTGGAGCTATTATAACTTCCGATTATCACGTTGTCTTTCACCTTGTTAATTACCAGACGAGTATTTGTGCATATCAACGAAATTTTATAGTGATAAACAGTTATAATTCTAATACTGTAGTTACTCAATTTCATTAAATATAAACTAGCATAAAACAATAAAAAGAAGTTATGATATATTGTCTTGTATAGTAGAGTTTGATGATGAATTTTAAAAATTACTTAGATATAAAAAAATTCTTCTATGTTTATGAAACTACATTTTTTTTAAAACACGTTGTCAAAAAGTTGTCATGCATTGTATTTTTTTGAAATTTTAAGTGTCAACATTATTAAGGAAATACTTTATTAAAGAAACATTGTTTGAATTTTTATGTAGGAATTCAATTTTCAAAAGAATATTTTGAAGATTAAACATTATTCATTTTTAAATTATTTAAGTTTTAAACAAAAAACATTTTTGCTTCGTGTGCAGTAGAGATAATCTTTCAAATTTTGTCTTAATATATTTAATGATGACGTGTCAAAGTTATTTTGGTCATTTTCACTAGTGAAGACAGCAGCAATAAATTGTAACAAAATTTGAATGTTTGTAGCATACACAATATATAGTTAGGATCAAATGAAAATAAGATTATAATGATAAGTGAAAATGAACCATAACCGCATATTTCAGATGTACATATAAAGATGAATGCAATTTTCTTTAATTTTCTTTATTTATTTGAAATATGTGACTAAAAATCATTCTCACTTGAAATAAATGTTAGTATTTATTTTAATTATTTATTGTAAATATGTTTTATATCCTATAATAACAATCTTTTATATATTTTTAAAACTAGAACTTCGTGAAATAAATGTTAGTATTTATAATTATAATATATATATTGTAAATATGTTTTATATAACTATATAATAATTAAATGTAGTGTAAATATTTAATTAAAATTTATTTCAGTCATAATATTAAATGTTTAGTCTTAATAGTTCATGCTATTAATTCAAAAGTTAAGTTTTGGGTGAGTAAAGGCTTCGTTTAAATATAACAATTGAATTTTAAAGATTTCTAAAGTCATGAACCGAAGTATTAACCACGCTAAGCATATTTATTGTTTAACTCTTTCAACTTTCTTCTTTGAGGCCTTTATACTCCCTTATAAACACAACACAAAAAACACACTCTTCAAACAACCAACCTAACTCATACATAACCAACCCAAAAGTCATACACCACAAAAAACACAACAATCACACAAAAACTCACCCACTCACAAAACAGGTCACACCCGTCACCTCCAGCAGGCTCACAATAGATTCTTCCACTGCCACAGCTACTAGAACCATTGCCAACATCAATTGTTTCCGCTGCCGACACCTCCTAATCTTAATTTAACAGGTGGTGTTTCGAGCTTGGGTGGTTTCGTTGTTATTTTAGTGGTTCTGGTGGTGATTTTGTGGCTTTGTTGGTGGTATTTTCGAGCTATTTTGTGGACGAGTGATAGGAGCATCCATTGTTGATTTAGTTGTGCTTGCTATATTTAACTTTATCTTGTCGGATTTCATGTGTAGTTTTAAGGTTTGGTTGTTTCGGTGTTTGCTTTTTTTGGTTTCTGATCCCGTTAACACAATTAAAGTGTTGGTGGTGTTTTTAGTTTGATTGGTTTGTGTTTGTTTAATTAGTTAGATATCTTGATGAACTTTTCTATGATCTTGATGTTGCTTTCTTGAGCCCTTTTTGTGGTAAAAACTAAAAAGTATCTTGCGTCGCGTGTAAAATTTGCAACAAAGAAAAGGATTGTATACTAGGACATAGTCATACTTTGTTAAGGGTAAAGTAGTCATTTTCTTAGTCCATAACCGAATTGCTTTTTCTGGTTTCAACTTTGTTATTTTGTGGTTAGAAATATGTTGAAGGTGTATGTTATACAAACCCTTATTTTTTTTTTACAAAGGGCACCCTTTTTTTTTTTTAAATTTTGTTTATATAAAAAAACTATAAACCTGAAATAACGGAACATAAAATATAAAGTTTAATAAGTCAAATGCTTAAAATTATCAAAAATATAAAGAAACTGACAAAAAACTATGTTGTACTGAAAGTAAAAGAGGAACAAAATGAATCTTTGACCAAAACCTCCTTTATGTCATATGATAGGGGGGTTTGTTTACAACAACTAAGCCAAAGTAGAAAAGCTTTTAAGAAGTGAGAGGTTTTTATATGTTTGATTTTTCTATGATGTTCTTGAAACATTTTTTTTATTGAAGGTATTAGCAGAAAAATGCAAAAAGCGATAGTGCTATTATGAGTTATGACAGGTTTGACTATCAAAAAAATTGTTCATACTTTATATTAATTTTGAAGGATAGTAAATTCACGTATGTCCATTAAAAATTGGTTAGGCAACTGCAAATGTGATAGATATTAAAAAGAAATTTGATTAGCCTTTCAAAGTTTCAATGACAAATCTAGATATTTGCATCCATACATATCCCGGAAAATAATGATGGTTTTAACTAATTTTAAAAATTTACAAATTTAAAATTTTGAGGTTATGCAAGTTTATAACGGTTATATTAGATTCGAGATTAACTTCACTTATTTTATAATCATTTGGCTATGTGTTTTTTTAAGTTTATAATGGTTATATTAGATTCGAGATTAACTCAACATATTTTATAACTATTTGGCTAACTTTACGATGCACGTTTTAATTAGATGCACCGTCATATTATACTTCAACAATTTACGTTGAACATTACGTATTGAACAAATTTATACAAATTGTGTGCATCGCATGACTCTGAATGCATTGTATATTTTTTTTAAACTAAGTTTCATGAAATAAATGTTAGTATTTATGACTATAAAATAATGATTATAATATATTTTTTATATAACTATATACTCTCTGTCTCAAAACCATTGTCATGAGAGAGAATCACCAAATTTAATAAAAATTGAGCCAATATAAATCTCAACCTCTCAAAAAGAATATTCTCATAATATATTCTTTAGATCTTACTAAAAATGAAAAGTGGACAATCTTTTTGAGACATCCCAAAATGGAAATATGAACAATTATATTGAGATGGAGGGAGTAATAATTAAATGTAGTGTAAGTATCAATGATCATAAATTTTAAAAAATCATGTACAATTGATTTTTAAGGAGATATACGTTGCTAAAGTTTAACTTTTTATCAAACAAAAATATCAAAATACATGCATCGCACGAATATGCATAACTAGTATTAGGGTTCTAAAAGGCACCACATGAAGCGCGATGTGGCCTCAAAGTTGCGAAATACACTAAGGCGTCGGCTCTATACGTGGCGTGAGTTGAGGCGTCAAAAGACGCGCAAAAGCGCAAGACGTGGTGAGTTTTCTTTAAGCGTTTACGAGATTTACTAATATTTAGGATTTGACTTTGCATTTACTAATAGTTTGGATTTGGGCTTAGATCTACTAATGTTTACCACTCATATAATATGAAATATGATATAAATTTATAAATATTTTTAATTTCGTCTTAAAATATCATGAGTTTTCTTTAAGGCTATTACGGAATAACTAATATTTAGGATTTGACTTTGCATTTACTAATAGTTTGGATTTGGGCTTAGATCTACTAATTGGGTGCTACCACTCATATAATATGTATTGGGTAATGTGGTATACGATATAAATTTATAAATATTTTTTTGTTTTAATTTACGTATTAAAATATCATGCAGTGGTACACCTCACGCTAAGCTTGAGGCTTGGCGATGACATCACTCCACACGCTACCTATATGACAAGTAGATAAATAAACAAGTGGCTCTGATATAGTCAACAATCAACATATACATTGAAAATGACTGACTGACTTGAAGTAGTAAAGTCTTTAAACGTGTCACTACTTTTCAACTAAATGGTTTTACGTACAACATAATACAATCAACAACAACATGGATTTTTTCTCCTTTTTCCGTAGTACAACATAATACTATCAACAACAACATGGGTATTTTCTCTCGTTTACGTAGTTGCCTGAGATGTGGAAGAGCAGGCTCTGGTTCTGGTGATGTGGACGATGAAGGTGCCCGTGACTCGTGGGATCTGTTTTTCGAGCTGCAAACTCTTCAAGTTGCTACTGATTCTTTTTCAGAGGTTAATAAACTTGGTCATGGTGGTTTTGGTCCTGTTTACAAGGTAAATACATTAAAATTTCATGTTAAGCTTACTTGTGAATTTTAAAGTTGCAATGTTTTACTATTCATGTTTAACATGGACTTGCAGTGTTAGTTTTTTTGCTCCAAATCGGGTATATAATAGATAACCTTTTCTTTTACATTGATTTGAGCTACATAAGAATATAAGATTATTTGGACAACATGTTATTATTAGACTTGAAATCTAAATAACTAATACTCAAGTTTCTAATATAACCTATTGTGTGGTCATTTGATGTGTAAAATAAGCTTTAATTAAAAAAAATGTTTTATAGTAGTACTTTCATGATAGATTTCTTTAAGAATTTTTAATATTTTGTAAATCTTTTGTCCCAAAGTAGATAAACCGTAAGCCTTTTTATTTGGTTGGTTAGCAATGTGACACCTCGTTTGTGTCAATTGATCGACTATTTTGTTCTTGTTCAGTTTATCATATGCAAATGATTAATACTCAAATGTTTTTATGATGTGAATGTTTGGTCAACTGCATCTTATGTTGATCCACCATGAAAAACTTGCATACAATACATGGCACCGAAAAGCTTTAAGCTTTGCTTGCATATTCGGTTTATGAGGTAGGGAGAAATCTTTAGATACAGGATGTGCATACCCTCAGATATATTTTGGTATATTTTTCTGTTGTTTCTTTTGGCAAAAAAGTTAAATGAACAGATATTGCATGGATCTGCAGTTACATGTGCTTGTTTTGTGGTGTAAAAACTAAATTTGTAATGATAGTGCATACCCATGTTAGAAAACTTGAGTTCGCCACGACTAGAGGTAGAGTACTGCTTTTGAGCGTAATCTATTGTACTTCATCCTTCCCATTACAGCTGCAAATTTTGACTTTAATTGTGCTTTTATGGAAGTCTTTGACTCTTTTCTTCCCGGAACTATGGTTTCTGATACCTTTTTGGATTAATTAGTTCACGAGGCTTATGCAAAGCTCCCCTTCTGCTTGCAGATAAAGTCTTAGTCTTTCGACCAATGAGCATGACTTAAGAAACTCATAAGATCTAGGGGTTCAAACTAAGACTGGGTAAGACTGGTAAATTTCTTAATGTTGGTTAAAAGGTCATGGGTATCCATTCTTTATGTTTATATATAACTAAATCTGATCACAAAAACTCGAATACTTGTTTATTTTGACCAAATCGATCCATTTAGTTTGTATATAATCAAAAGTTGCCACATCTAGGCTCAATGTGCTTCTTATATACCTTTATGTAGTTTAGCGTATTTATCAATTTTCCTTCACAATACTGTTAATATGAAATTCAAATGTAATATGCTATATGTTTCATACTCAAAAGTCGAGAATGAGCTAACTATAACTCCTCTTTGTTTTCTTGAAGGGTGTATTGCCTAATGGTCAAGAAGTAGCAATCAAGAAGCTATCACTTACATCAAGACAAGGAGTGCGAGAATTCACTAACGAGGTGAAATTGTTACTCAAAATTCAGCACAAGAACTTGGTCATGTTATTAGGATGTTGTGTAGAAGGACCGGAAAAGATGCTTGTATACGAGTATCTTCCAAACAAGAGCCTTGATTACATTCTATTTAATAAAGAAAAGTCCCCGTCATTGCATTGGACACAAAGATTTCAAATCATCATTGGTGTCATAAGAGGTCTTCTTTATCTCCATGAAGAAGCCCCAATAAGGATCATTCACAGAGACATTAAAGCAAGTAATATTTTGTTGGATGAGAAACTAAATCCTAAAATTTCCGATTTTGGTTTGGCAAGACTTTTTCCGGGTGATGATACACATTTGAATACGTTCAGGATTTCGGGAACCCAGTAAGTATCTTCTACAACTTTATTGAAAATCAGAGTTAGCAAAATGGGCTGGTTTATTTCGGCAGGCCGAGATGAGTTCACTTGACAAAAACATTTTTAGTCCAAAATTTACCATTTGAAAAAAACAACAGAAATGTCAAATATGATTATAATTTATAATATTTCAGTAGTAGCACATTCAAAATACATTTGGATGACTTTTGACTCATTTGATCCGTTCAACTTGTTTCCCTAGCTATTCAAGTATGACCCATTATAGTTATAATATACCCCGGATCAACCCATTAATAAGCAAACTGGTCAAACTGTCTCCATCTTTTAGACACATTCATATTCTCATCAAATCATTTGTGTGAACTTTTGGTTGCTTTATACAGTGGATATATGGCTCCTGAGTATGCAATGCATGGATATTTATCAGTGAAAGCAGATGTATTCAGCTTTGGAATTTTAGTGTTAGAGATTGTTAGTGGCCGAAAAGTCACCGAGCGGCAGCTTGGTGCAGAAAAGTCAGATCTCTTGACCTATGTAAGTCACCTGATTAACATGCTAACTACTGCTCATAAATTGACTATACAAAAGAGAAAAATTGTTACTTTAAAGGTCAAACATACTCATCTTGAGCGCAAAATGGATACATGGTATGTTAGGATAACGGTACGTAAAATTGATTTTCCTTTCTAGTACTGGTCTGGAGCTTATTTGTTTACACTCCTCAAGAATTTTAGATGTTATTTGGTCAAACTTACTTTTTCTAAAATTTGCTTATCACCGCATGGAGTTACGTATTTGGCAATCTTTCCTATCATATCCTCATTTGTGCTACTACTTCTACAGACATGGAACCTCTTCCAAACAGGGAAGCAACTGGAGTTAGTTGATGAAAGCCTTGATACATGTAACCCTAGTGAAGCTGCAATTTGCATACAAATGGGGCTGTTGTGCTGTCAAGCTATTGTCGCTGATAGACCAGATATGAATGCTCTTCATCTTATGATATCAAATGACTCTTTTACCCTTCCCCGTCCAGGAAAGCCTGGACTTCAAGGCCGTGGAGGACGTTGGACCACAACCACCTCTTCCGCACTTACTAGCACTGACGCTACTACTCTCACCAATCCTACGAAACCATCTGCCACTAGTTCTATAGAGGAGTATTCAAGAAATTCGATATCATTCTCATCCATGAATGAAGGTCGATAAGTTACATGTGGCGTGATCATGTAGAGGCTCTATATTCATTCATTCATTCATTTACTGACCTGCTCAAATACAGATCATAATTCATGTCGAAATCGATTTATAGTGTGGATAAGTAATTTTCTAGTAGGTGGCACTTTGTACATTGTATTTGCATTCTTTTTTTTTTTTTTTATCTATAATGTAGAAACGTAGAGGGGGTGAATACGCTTCTATTTAAAGTCTAAAATCTTTCGTATCAAATTTTCGATCAAGCGTGACTAAATATGAATAGTGGTTTTGATGGTTGTAACAACTATAAATACAATATATTTACGAAGGCAAGACACACATAATATCGACACAATATAAATAACCAATCACACAAGACAAATAAAAGAAATTAGTGTTAGTTCTAATTACGTTGTGGACAGTCCCTAATATATGTGGACGGTCCCATATATATGTGGAACCGTCTGTGTATTTACGGGACCGCCATCAGTGGCTTGGTCGAGACAGGTGACGAAATTTTCTGAGACTTTACATTTTTCAATTTAGCTAGTTAATATGACGGTGTAGCTAAAAATGAAATTATCACAAGTGTCACAATATTACTACTAAACAAGAAATAAGAAAAAGTGAATATAAACGTAAAGCAAAGGGTAAAAGAAAGCGCAAACCAGACACGCTGATTTATAGTGCTTCGGTCACGAAGCACCTCTTCGCCCTATTCCACTTCTCGAGTACCCAACTCGAAAGTTACTTCACTAACCAACAAGGTCTCTTTAGGCGGAGAAAACCATACACCATTGCTTACACCAATTTCCGACACTAAGTAAAATGTCGAGTTTTAATCTTGACTAGAACTAATCCACACACGATCTACACGATCAACACGATCCACACGATCAACACGATCCACTCGATCAACACGATCTACCCAATCTTCAGCCAACATCTCACGGATATATACATCTTTCGGATCTACACACTACACTACGCGGACTTACACATCGTCCTAATCTACCTATTACACATGATTGAAAGATATGGACTCCATCTATATGTGACCAATGTTACACGTGGACTATCTTGACTACATAACTTCGTATCTAGATGATAATGAAAGTTCTTCTCTTTGTACTTGAGGTGAGAAAGAAATAATCACATTTAAACAAGATTCGAACAAATTAATGTGATCAAAGATGGTGAAATAAGGGATTGAGAAAGAACAGAAAGTTTTGTGCTAAAGAGAGTTGGTTTTTCTGAAGAAAACAATGCATTATTTATAGCCAGCTCGGGGAGCGGGGGACGGTCCCGTAAACATGGGACGGTCTCATATAGATACGGGACCGTCACCTATTTAAGGGACCTTCCCGACAGTTTTTGTCCTTTAGTGGTGAAATGTTATCTGGTGAAACTTTAACTGATTTGGGCGGGAAAAATAGCCGTTGGGAATTTGAAATTCAAATTTCAAATTCAAATTTATTTTTCTTATTAAAACATTTCTTTATAATTACAAGAATAATTTTATAATTTATTTTTGTAAAAAGGTTTTGTCACATTTATAAAAATGTGAGGTTTGAGGACAAACACAATTTCTTTGATCACTTAACTAGTTTGGTAACTTTTTTGTACATTCCTTAGGTGATTCAGACTTGAGACGTCGGAAGATGTTGGTGCGTACATGCATTGATGATTTGCGTAAACAAGTAACTTGTGTATTATAGGTTATGTATTATAGGTTGCATGTTTTTTATCATTAAAATATAAAGACACTGTATAGATTAAACGTCGTAATATTTTCACTAACAATCTCCCTTTTTTATGATGACAAAATATGTAAGTTATAACTCATAGTAAAGTGTAAAAGTTACCGGTTTACACTCCTTCTCCCCTTTTTTCGAAGCAAAAAGGTATCGCCAAAGTAGAGATGGAAAGAAGATCGGCGAAAATAAGAGAGACTCGAGAAGACTTGAGGAAGACTTGAGAGGACTTGAGAAGACTTGAGGAAGACTTGAGAAGAAGACTAGAGAAGACTTACGGAAAACTTGAGAGGAAGACTTGAGCATATAGGTTGAAGATGATTTTGTTAGAAAAGTCCTAATAGATTGTGGATTATCCGCGAATGTATTTGATGATCTCAAAATCCCATCATTCAAAGAAGTGAGCTTGCATCATCCTAGTGAAGCATTCTATCATCACAATTTAACCAACTCCAATGCCTCTGAGCTCCCCCTTGCTTATTGCATCCCCATAGTTATTATATCCTCCATGGTAATATTAATGGCAACAGACAAAAGAACCACACAAAGTCTATAGTGTTGTCCATTTCATATGGAAATTTACACCCATGTAGCACTCTATAGAAATTAAGATTATATACTTGTAACATTTACACCTTCCTTGTTTTTGAGCGAGATGTTGTTTTCAAACTTACGTCAGCTTCAATGCCATATTTACATTTATTTCAATGCCTCCTTATGGGAAAAAAAAGTAAACAAAAGCAACCATGGAAGTATCGTTGTCTAGATGTATAGAGCTTGGAACCATTCTCTTTTCATCTTTTATTTCAGGTTTCCAACTTATGAACAAAAAAGTAACGGTCAATTAACAATATTAACATGTTATGCTTTGAAATATATAATCTATATATGTTACTTTCATATAATCCATAACTTCTAAATACAATCCACTACGCCCCCCAAAAGATGTAGTACTTTTATCAACTTCTACCTGATCTATTCCATGATTTCTGTTATACTGTCATATGGTGTTATTTTATACAAACCAAAAGCTGCACCTTGCTCGCTACACCTTGCTCGTCCCTCTTCTCGACACAAATGAATTCATACAAACCAAAAGCTGCACATGGGTGCTAGACGACAACCAACCTAGCGAGAAAAACCTTGCTCGCCCCCTGATTCTCGCCGGTTTAAAAATAAGAATATGATGTAGGTAACCAAAAGCTACACAAAACGGTGCTAGAAGACAACGAAGCTAGCGAGCAAGATAGCTTTTGCTAGCTACACCTTGCTCGTCCCAAATGAATTCATACAAACCAAAAGTTGCACATGGGTGCTAGACGACAACTAACCTAGCGAGAAAAACCTTGCTCGTCTCCCTTGCTCGCCCCCGGTTTCAAAAACAAGAATATGATATAGGTTCTAGACGACAACGAAGATAGCGAGCAAATTGTAGCGAGCAGACCCATTTTTTCGCTTTGTCGTTTTTTATAACACTTGTTTCTATGGTCCATTTTCGTAAAATGGCTTCCTATAGGTTCATTTAAAAATTTCACACTATTAATTAAGGTTTCTAGCAACCAAATATATATTTTTAGAAATATGAATGATATGCGAGTTGAACTAAGTTGAGTACGTGACAAACATATGGAAATTTATTTACCATTGAACTATCGACTTGATAGTATGTAATGGCTGGCATGCGTACATGATCTGGGAAAAAAGGCACGGGGACTGAATCCACTACACTCTAAAAACAACTGAGACCATTTAAGTAATAACTATTAAAAAAATACAATAAGTCAACAGTACCCTCGTATGCAGATTACATCATTAACGGCTAAAGTTAACGGTCTAAGAGAGAAATGAGTTGATCCATAAGAGACTCAAATCATATACCATGGACAACTCAGATATGATAAATGATTACTAAGCCAAAAGAATTAATATCGACTCAAACCTGAAACATTGAGAGGCCATGCTTTCAAATATAATTAGAGACCATGTGGAATTGCAGATAATGCAAAAATAACCTCATAAGAAAATAATACATGAAAATTGAATTCCAATGTTCATCCAAACGCAGTTTCAAGAAGATTTGCATTTGGGACGACAGAGCCTGTAAACATATGACAACCAAATGTAATTTGGATATATTACAAATTATCCATACACAAATATTTAAAATGTACTACTAAACTTTACAACGCCATTAGTACAAATCATATTAGCTTAGTTAATTTTTTTTTGAAAAGAAGCGAAATTTTGAAAAGAAGCGCCCTAGAAATGGTTTGTTGGGTTCTTCATAGTAAAGAACAAGTTTCTTGGGCCTAAAGAGATATCTAGAGCCATATGTCGAGCGTCGTACATCATCTAAGAGAGGATATTGAAGTGAAGCAAATAGTAAGACTGGCATTACCGCAAACAGGCTGATAAGGATTGGCATCCAAATAAAACCATTAGTGTATAGTACGAAAAAGCTGACGCTAAAAGCGACTGTCATGGTTGTTATAGATAGGAAGAGAGTTGTTAGACCTAACATCAGTTTTTCAGGTAATGATTGCAAGAAGTCACGTTCAGCATAACGGGACGTGAGGATAGATAGGAACATGAGAATTGAAGCTGCAGATGAGAAAAGAGAAATGGCATCTGCCACTACGAAGACAATAAATGTTGGTTTTGAATGGAAGATAGGGATACCCAAGTTTTGATCCTCACTATCTTGGCTGTATCCACCCGGAACTGTAAAAGCTGCGGCAAAAACTATGGTGGCAATAAGCGCTGCAACCACCATACAATGACTAGCTGTTCCTTTCATCCATTCCTCACCTTTTGCAACTAGATCTTTATGTTCTTTGGTGAATAACTCATGTGGTGTTAGACCATCTTTGTTCTTTCGTTCTCTATAGGATGGAGGGATCATTGCCTCTACTTCCTACAGTCCAAATAAAGTACAGGTTGATAATGTTAGGTTATACGAGTACTTGACATTCAAGATCAAAAGAAAAAATAAAGCAATATTGAGCCCCAAAAAAAAATGTTCACTAATACAAGAAGCTTGCAGAGAAAAACGTACCTTGAACCATAATAGTTCTCGTTGCATTTGTAAAGCAACTCCTGACACATCCTGAAGTCGCTTTCTCTTTGCAATCTTACCAACTAAATGCAGCATGTTGTTGTCATTTTCATCTCGCAGAGGAGTTATTAGATCCTTCATTGAGCCTATCTCGTACAATAGGTTATAGATGCCCTCATTGCGATGTTTGACAGCAATGTGGAATATACTTTGGTTATTATCATTGACCTTCCATATCAGATCAGGATATTGTCGGATGAGCTCAACTATAAATTTGGTATTGCCCATTTCTGCAGCAACAAATAGCATTCGGGAAGAATATGTTTTCTTTGTATTTGCCATTGATGGTGCCCTTGACATTTTACCAGAAGGTCCTGCGGTTATCTTCTGCATTTCCGCGGGCATTTTAATAACATGTTCAGCAATTACTTTTAGCAGGTGCAATTGTTGATCTTCCTTTCCATAAGGTAGCCTGTCATCTTTCTTGATCGGATCAACCGGCCCTCTAAGTATATCATCAATTTCCTTCTTAGACTTTTTTGCAATATTTTTCCAAATGATTCTTAGTAATTGCAATGCTTCAGTTTCCTTTTTGGGATGTCCTACCTTTGGACCAACAAATGCTAAAACTGCAACCAACATAAGAAAACAAAAAAAATGAAAAAGTTTTGGTTGTGACTAATAATTGATAGATGAAATTGTATATTAGTTACTCGGTATAAAAAATAATAAAATAAAATAAAATAAACTATCATGGCTGGCAAATGTTTAACATGCCACAAGGATCTTATACATTTGAGAGTCTTTTGATTTCGAAATTTTGAAGATGATGTTCATCGGGTAGAACTTCTAATAATATGCCGTTAGTTGTATCAAGTGTATTTGACTAAAAACATTTTTATGACATACCTAAACATATATTAAAAACTTGAATTTACAAATTAGTAGGTTTGGTTCTCTATATATTCAAAGTGAACCTTTATTTTGACATGTATGATGTGTAATAGATCTTGGAGTAAAGATACTTACCCCAATTGATGGTCCTTTTAATAAAATTTGATGATTCTCCAGACAATGCATCAGGCTTTTTAGCCAATATTCCAAGTACATTCCCATTACTAGCAAGTTCTGGGCGGTCTTTCACTATCCGTAGTGCAATATCTGAAAAACATTTGACAATCACATTGTAACGGATAATACCATGGAAGAATAAAAGGAAACGTGTAATAACAACATGCTAAAATGCTTACCAAACAAATCGCCCTCAACACATTTCTGAAGAAGCCAAGCACGATTCTGAGCAGTCCACCCATCATCACGCAATTCCTTGGATTGATCATAGAGATACTTCACCACATCATGGTCTCCAAATAAGGCAGCCATATAAAGTGGCATCATTTGTTGACTACCAGGAATTATCAGTAACACAGGGTTCTTTTTTACCATAATCTCAACCATTTCTACATTTCCAGCTGCCGCTGCTAAACAAAGGGCGGTGTTGGAACTGTTATTTTGAAGTTCCAAGTCATCTTTCGTCATCATACCCACCAGATTTTTAACGAACTCTACCACCCGTTTGGTTCTTTTTGCTGATGCTGCAACGTGAAGTGCTGTTTCGCCATTTTCAGTGATACTGCTCCTTATCAACTCTGGGTTTTTGTCGAGGATTTCTTTAGCAGCTTTCCAGTCAGCTTTAATTGAGGCTTCATATAGAGGGATACCATATTCTATGTATTCTCCTCTACGCCCTAAAAAGTAGTAATGCCAACGCAAAATTAATGCTTTATTCATTCAAGGTATAACTGCAATATTATACACACCATGATTGAGCATCAATCGATAATTTGGTTGTGTCGGTCACATTGAAATAAAAATGATATGATAAGCAAAGATTACCTCCACCTCAAGGTACTCTTTCATGGAAAGTAGAGTAACTTTTATATGTATTAACTCAAATAAAATTACTCCACTTTTTAACCAAATAAGTAAACATTTTCCGCTTTAATTGCATTTATACATATATAAGCATCCAAACACAACGGGTGTCTTTGATGAAATTAGTTAAAGCTCGAGCTTATAATAAAACCTGAAAACTTAAGAGTTTTTACTTTTATACAAGTGTTTGGCAAATTAGTTTTTAGCTAGAACTTCTTATTGTAAAAATTACATAAAAAGACATCAAATTAAATTCATGTATATTCCAAACTTTTGTGTATTCATCCGTACTATTTTGACAAGTATTTAAGTAATTTAACTAAATACAAGCTCTGCTCATTTCTAAGTTCATTTCTATTAGCTTGTGTCTCAAACAGAACATATTTTATAAGCTTTTAAAAGCTCAAGCTTGCAACCAAACTGTTACGATCCCACATCGACCAGTTTTGAAATTTGCCCTCTAACAAACCGATTTGTAGCGTAGTTTCCAAAAATTATCAAAGTTTGCCCCCTCGACTAAAACTTTCTGGCTCCGCCCCTTTGTATAGGATCGGTTGGTGGTTTTAAGTCTAGGTGTCCTCTCCTCTTACAAGCTAGCTTTTTAAGTAAGTTCTCTACACTTGTCCTTATGAATCGATACGAGCCTAGTATCGGATAGGTTCGTATCACAAGCACATGGCTAATAACACCTAATAAAGCCAAAGGGTTTGTTGATAAAAGGAAAAAGAAGACCACCTTCAAGTAGTAGATCTGGAAGAGGTAACCTAGGTTGATGGGGTATAGATTGAGCAAGTGCAGAAATAGGAACAATCACTTGGTCTTGCTGAGATTGGCTTACAGGATTCTGCTCATCAATTGATGCCAACTGCACACTTCCTGCTACTGGTTGCTTCATTGAACTACACTCACACCATCAATCATTAAAACCAAACATGATACTACTTATTTATAGAAAAAATATGGTATTACCTCAATATGGTTTTTATGTTTCAAATTTGAACTAGAAGCAGGCCTTTTAGATTTGATTATCTCAACATGGGTTCTCCGTTAGGAGTATTTTATTGGGAGATTTGCTAGTGAAGATTATGACGTCACAGCTGATTCGAACGCGTTTTTAGAGCACAAGTGGCAAGTTTTATAATGACTTTGTTGTCTCAATCAATCAATAGAAAAGATAAAGTTTACATGAGTGGGGTTTAGGGAGGGCACCCGTGGGTAATGGGCACGGGCACGCAAAGCCGCATCCGCCCATGCGTAGCTTTTTCTCACCGTCAACCCATCACCCACCAATTGGTACAATTTTTTACCCAGTGCATACCATGGTATTTATTCTTGCAGAAACCGTGGGTTTGAGTAATGAAACAAAACTACAAATTTAAAACTAAGCTATGAAATTACATATGACACCAATCAATTTTCCAAATACCAAGTTGACAAATTACTTAAACACATGACTGAAAGTAGCAATAACATCAGTACACCAAATCACATTTATATTTGTTCATTAGAGATAAAGTAAAATATTTTAAAACATCTTTAGCAAAACAAAAATTTGAGTGGGTTTGGCTTCTAAGATCTCTTCTTCTAAAACTTTGTCACTCTATCAAATCAATGACCCGCCGATAATCGTGTTATCAAATAAGGATAAGTTTATTTGATCTTTCATATTGTCTTTTTAGTCTTGAAACTCAAACAAACTTTTAGGTTAATGTGTTTCTTGGAGACGATAACTATTAAATGTATACCTACTAACATTAGAAAATATTTTTTGTAATTAGTATAATTAATTTTAACATGGATTTATGGTTACACCCATGGGTATTTTGAAGGGTATACCCGTGGATATTTTAAATGGGTGTCATGGGTTTACCCGTGATGGGTATCTCACCCTAGTCCCCATGATCACCCATCGACGGGTCTGATTTTACCCACGACCCACCCGTGGGTGAAAATTGACGATATTACCCACCCATTTATGTGCGGGTACCCGCGGGTTGCGGGTTTTTTCTCACCCATTGCCATCCCTAGTGGGGTTGATAATATTTGATTTAGAGTAAATTGCAAAAATCGTCCTTGTGGTTTGGTCAAATTGCACGTTTCGTCCTTGTGATTCATTAAGTGCAAAAATCGTCCGGATTTGACATTGTTACGTTCACTTTTGGTCCTCCATCATTGCAAAAACCGTCCTTGTGGTTTGCCAATTTCCTTGTTGAAGGACCAAAAGTGAGCGTGCTGTACGCAATCCGGACGATTTTGCACTTTAATGAACCACAAGGACGAAACGTGCAATTTGGCCAAACCACAAGGACGATTTTTGCAATTTACTCTTTGATTTATTAAAGGGTCATAGTATGCAGGCAACCCAAAAGGCTATGGGGTGCTTGGCAAGTGAAAATATAGGGTGTTTGGCAATCATTTGGTGAGAATGTTTTTCTCGATTTCCGTGCCAAAATATAAAAAAAGTTGAGGTTTGGGTGCTTTGGGTGCTTTGGTTTGCCAAAATATAAAATACAAGTTTTTTTTATTTTTAGTTTTACAAGTTTTACAAGTTTTTTAAGTTTTTTACAAGTTTTCTTTTTACAAGTTTTTTTTTTGTTTTACAAATTTTTAGTTTTGTACAAGTTTTTTACAAGTTTTTTATAAGTTTTTTTTTGTTTTATAACTTTTAGAAAAAAACGTAATCGGAAAATTTTTGAGGCTCAGATTCGAAGGTTGTAAAGTGAGATTTTATCTCACTTTACCGTCCATTCGGTTTCGGTTATCATCATCGCCTCGGAAATTTTTTGAAAAAGGCTCAAATTCGAAGGTTGCAAAGTGAGATAAAACTCACTTTCCCGTCCATTCGGTTTCGGTTATCATCATCGCCTCACAAGTCACAACAGGTCTCACAAGTCACAACAGGTCTCAAAACTGCACAAATGCACAAGTTCATAACAGCAGTCTAGCCAAGCACCCCATTTTCTACTAGTCAAGCACCAACATGTATCAAAACTGCACTCAGTCTAACCAAGTTCCCTATTTTCTACTAGCCAAGCACAACATGTCTCAAAACTGCACAAGCCACAACAGGTCTCAAAATTGCACAAGTCTAACCAAGCACAAACACGTTTTCATTGTGCAAGAGGTACAATCCCCTTTCTGCAAAAGTTCACAAGAAAGTAAACAAGTGCATGCATTCAACCTTATAATGCCACAAGAAAGCAACAACAATACCCAGCAACTAGCAAGAAAGCAACAACACAACTAGCAATATCTCCAAAAACCACAACAAACAACAACTAGCAAGAAAGCAACAGGACCACAAGTGTCACAGTCCACCACAACAAGCAACAGCACCACAAGCAACAACACCACAAGCAACAACCATGTCTCGTTCACCATTTGACACACAAGAGGTAAAAAAGTTATCCAATAGGCTCAGATTATTAGCTTTTTAGCTCATGTTGGCTGCAAATTTGGATGTTGCAAAGTGAGGTAGAAACTCACTTTACCGTCAATTCAGTTTTGCCATGCCAAAACTCTTAAGTTTTTTTTTTTTTTTTTTTTTTTTAAATCATCATTGCCTTTTTTTAAAAAAATCATCAGTTTTGCCATGCCAAAACTCTCAAGTTTTTTTCATTAAAGTTGCAAAGTGAGCTAAAAATCATCACTTTACCATCCAGTAATGAAACTGCATTACCAAATTAGTGTTTAATGGGGTGCTTGGCTAGAGTATCACCCCTGCAGCCCCAGCAAGGGTCATGCTATTGAGGCACCCCAAACCTGCAAAACATAACCACAACATAATCAAGATCTAAAAAGTTTTCAAGATCTAAAAGATTGTTAGATTTAAAAAATATCAGTCTTTTTCAAGATCTAGAAACTTTTTAGATCTAAAAACTTAAACAACGAAACAGATACCACCACAACATCACCACATCTCTCAAGTTTTTAGATCTAAAAAGTTTTTAGATAATCAAAGAAAACCAAACATGTTTTTAAACCAACCTCATATTTTTTTCAAGATCATAAAAATATTCAAGATCTAGAAACTTTTTAGATCTAAAAACTTAAACAACGAAACAGATACCACCACAAAATCACCACATCTCTCAAGTTTTTAGATCTAAAAAGTTTTTAGAAAATCAAAGAAAACCAAACATGTTTTTAAACCAACCTCATATTTTTTTTTCAAGATCATAAAAATATTCAAGATCTAGAAACTTTTTAGATCTAAAAACTTAAACAACGAAACAGATACCACCACAACAGATACGACCACAACATCACCACATCTATCTAAAATTTTTACATGCAACCAACGATCTAACAAGTTTTATACTTGTTAGATCTCAAGTTTTTAGATCTAAAATGTTCTTAGATAATCAACGAAAACCAAACATGTTTTTAAACCAACCTCAAATTTTTTTCAAGATCATAAAAATATTCAAGATCTAAAAACTTTTTTGATCTAAAAATTTAAACAACGAAACAGATACGACCACAACATCACCACATCTCTCTAAAATTTTTATATGCAACCAACGATCTAACAAGTTTTATACTTGTTAGATCTCAAGTTTTTAGATCTAAAATGTTTAGATCTATCTTTAGAGAGAGAGAGAGAGAGAGAGAAACAGGTTAGAGATAGTGAGATAACTTTTGCCAGAAGTGAGATGAGAGACAGAGTTATCAACTCAGAGAGACAGAAAACGCGTACACGGTAACACCACAAAAACCGAACGCGTAACACACTTTAACACCACACACGTAACACACCCTTTAATACTGAAAGATTTTTAAATAAAAGTTTTATAAATAAAAGTTTTTTAAATAAAAGTTTTATAAATAATAGTTTTTTAAATAAAAGTTGTATTACATTTATAATAAAAGTTTTATATTAAAAGTTTTATAATAAAAGTTTTATACTAAAAGTTTTATATAAAATGTATTGTAAATAAAAGTTTTATATAAAATGTATTATAAAAGTTTTATATTAAAAGTTATATTATAAAAGTTTTATATTAAAAGTTATATTATAAAAGTTTTATAATATAAGTTGTATTATAAAAGTTAGTATTATGCATGTCCTTTATCAAAGGTAAATAATTAAACGTTTGCTTATTTACGTAAATATATCAATAACTTGTTTGTTAAGAATACATTTCTTATAATTGTTTCATTATGTAACAGTGGGGACTAAAAACCATGGGTGTCGATACTTTATATGGAAGGATGTATTTCAACAAAAATCTTTGGTCAAGGCTCTTCTTCAACGCATCTTTCAAACTATGAAACTAAAGATAACATGATCAACATGCTATTGGCTCAAAACAATTTGTTGAAGGCAAGAATAAAGACGTTGGAGGCATCACTTGGAATTGGCAAGAAATCCAGTTGATCACGCATGTCAGTCGAGTGTAATATTCTATGAGCTTATAGATGACATTAATAATCTTCATGTGGAGTAGATTTCGTTGTAATATTAGTAACATTTGTTGTTGTACTTGTTTAATATTTTAATGTCTAATGTTTTATTGTTATTGTTTAATTAAATGAAACAAATACACAATTAAAAAAACATAACGTAAAATAAACACTCTACATATAAAAAACTACACAATTAAATACACTATACATATAAAAACATTACACAAATAAATACACTATACATATACCCTAAACACTACACAATTAAATAAAAATTATAAAAAAAAAAAAGGTACAACATGACGGACGCTGGGCACAATCTATGGGGTGTCTTGCTAGTGAATAATGTGGTGCCTGGATAGGGTATGCCTTATTGAAAAGTGCAGGAGCCGTTTAGTTGGTGCGGTGGTGAAAAAAAATTTGTTTTTATTTTAAATTTTTGAAAAGATTTTTTTTTTTTTTTTTTTTTTTTAGAGAATAGTTGAGAGTGAAATATCGTTTAAATGAAATTATATTTTTTTTATTATTTGAAAATAAAAAATTGTTTAGATAAAGCTTTTCTCAAACATTTTTTTATCTTTTTTAAATCAATTTTTTTTTCTATATTGAATTTTTGTACATTTTTATCCATATTTATCTATTTTATACGTTTTTGTCCAGTTTTATATGTTTTCATCTATATTTTTTCCGTTTCTGTACATTATCATTCGTTTATATTCATTTTATACGTTTCATCCGATTTTATTACGTTTTACACGTTCTCAAACTTTTTTCATCCATTCTCGTCCGGTTTCTTCCGTTTTGTACGCTTTTGTATGTTTTAATACATTTTCATCTGTATTTCGTCTGTTTGTAAACGTTTTCGACCATAAAATAGTATAATAAATAAAAAGTATTATAATTTGTATTTTATAAAAAGTATTATAAATTAAGTTTTGTATTTTAAAATAAAAGTTGTATTAGTTTTTTTAAATTTTGTATTAGTTTCTTAAAATAAAAAGTTGTATTTTTAAAAGTATTAGTTTTTAAAAAATAAAAGTAATATAAAAGTTTGTAAAAAAAATGTAACATTAAATAAAGTTGTTAAAAATGTACAAAGTTGTATTTTTTATAAAAGTTTGTTAAAAATGAAAGTTATAAAAGTTGTTGTGTTTATTATTTTTAGGTGTTCCGTGATGAAGTTGTTTTAAGCGATTGGGTGCAATCCATCGCTCAATCGAACGGTTTTCTTATTGTTAAAGGAAGAACTAAAAGCAGATAGGGCTATAAGTACTCGATCGAATTTAAGTGTTCTAGACATGGGACGCCCGCACGTGAAGGTTTAGAAAATGAACTTCAACGGCAGATCGGTACCGCTAAAATTAATTGCCCATTCATTCATGGCGAAATACATAAAAGGTCAAACTAATGGTTGGATCTTGAGGGTCAAGTGTCCGAGGCATAATCATGATTTTGTAGACTCGTTCCATGGTTTTTCACAGGCCATGCGATTAAAAGAAAATGAGTTAGTTTTGGTGAAGCAGTTGACAAAACATCAAGTAGCACAACGAATTATACTTTCTTCACTAAAAGAGAGCGATCCGAATAACGTGTCTAGCATTAAAACGGTATATAATGCACAAGACAAGATGCGTCGCGCCAGTCGTGGTGATTTGACTCCGATACGACTCCTTTTAGTACATTTGAGGCGTCAAGGTTATACATATTACCCGTGGTAAATGACCACACTAATGAGTTGGATGAAATATTTTTGTTCACCCGACGTCATATGCCCCGTGGACAACATATCCGAAATCATGCCGATGGACACATACAACACCACGTTGTTTAAAGCGCCATTCTTTACAATTGTTAGGGTTACTTCAACAAATGTAACATTCTCGATGGCGTTTAGCTTTTTGACCGTGAAAAGAGCCAAATTTCAAATGGGTGTTGGAATGTGTTAAGTTGGTGATACAAGAACAATATTACCGTGGGTTATCGCACACCGACAAGAGATTTAGCGTTGCTTGGGGCATGCAGAGAAGAATTCCCAAACGCTAACAGATTACTCTGTCGATGGCATATCAATCAAAATGTGCTCAAGCATTGCAGACACAAATTCGATACGCTAGAGGAGTATGAGTCCGTTAGATGGACATGGGATTTGATGGTTACAGCTCCGACCGAAGATGTGTTCACGCACTATTATCAGCACCTACAGGATTTATTGGTCCAAAAACAGGGTACTTACCCATTAATACATTTTTTTATTATTATTTAATAAATAACTACTCGAATTGTTTTCTCACTTTATTAATTCTTTGTTTTCTCATATGTTTTGCGGTATTTTCAGAATCGGTCAGCAACATTACGACCGCATGTTTGTGTCGTACATTACCGATCATTATCGCGCTTGACCGACAACAACATGTAGAGTTGAGAGTCAACACGCACTGCTGAAGTTATACTTGGGCTCCACATCCCGGCTTAGACACGTTGTTGTGTTCGGTCGACAAGATTATAGTCACAAGAAACCGCGACACGAGCCTCTTTGAATACAAGCAAAATCAAGAAAGCGCATGCGTGTAAGGCACACTATTTAACGAATTGCGGTATAATGTTTCAAGAGATGCTTTACTACTCATACTCGCAGAAAGTAAACATGATGTAGACCCACATGAATGTGGTCATCGATTCATGTTGGTTTATGGTTTACCATGCTATCACGAATCAGATTACCTTCAAGTAAACGGTATGTATTTTAAATTTATGCCTATCAAGTTATTCTCCCGTCAATAACGATAATTTTAACTAGTCACTTTTTCGAATACGGGATCGCCTATTCCGCTTGATTTTGTTGATAATTTTGGAGAACACTAAGCGTTCCTCGCCATGTTGTCCGAATACTACTCAAGAGCTCAAGAGCCTCGAGGGCCTGAAGAGCTCGAATATTTTTCTTGTCAAGATGACGAGAAAAATTCCAAAATGTTTTACCAAAGCATCGCCGTTTGTCAAGAAAAATATGTTAAACATGCTCGGATGTATATACGCTCTGAATCTGTGTCAACCCAACAACTCTTCGTTAAAGAAAGTAATCGTGGACGTCCGAGCGCAAATGACAAAAATCCAAGGCTAAACAAAATATCCCAGATTTGAACAAAGAACCCCCACGAGCACCGCAGAAGCTATACAAAACCTAAAAAGTCCAAGACTTAAATGAAGAAGCTGCGAGACATAGTTCATACGTGGGAGAGCCTTATAACGTCCCAGACTTGAACGAAGAACCTAGCGAGGGCGATTTAAGACACGACTTGTACATTCCAGATGACAGTAGCGAATATTTTATGGCTCGAATTCCACCTCTTTTCCGACGGTGGATCCTAGGGATCGTTAACGTGGAAGGTGGTGGAAATTGTGGCTATCGAGCTCTTGCCGTAGGTCTTGGTCATCATGAACGAATATGGCCCAGACTTCGAGCTATTGTCAGGGAAGAGGTAGACAATAACCGGGAAGTTTACATGCAAATGTGGGGGAGGGTATGGTTTACAACTATGGTCAACTCGTTGAATTGGTTTGAATCAGGTCCAGCACCCTACAGTTACTGGATGATTATGCCAGACACGGGCGTGGATTTTGCTATAGCTCTTAACCGTCCCATTGTATGCATATCCAATTCACAATCTGTTACGTGTCTTCCGCTGAGAGATGGTCCAGATACATCACAACTATTGTCCCTCGTTGTGATTCTTCGTGTGGGGGAAGACCAAGCTGCTCACTTCGTTCACGCGGTTCTGGATGAAAACTCACCACTCCCGGTCACTCACCCACAATGGAGATGGTACATAAATGACTTGGCAGCGGGATGGGCACATATGTTTACTGGACGACAAAGAATGTTTAGAAGGACGTGAAAACGACATCGATTTATATTGTAAATGACAAAACATGTATAGACGACATCGATTTATATTGTAAACGACAAAACATGTATAGACGACATCGATTTATATTGTAAACGACAAAACATGTATAGACGATTATGGATTACTAATTTATAGTAAACGATTACTGATTTATAGTAAACGACTCGTCATCTTTTGTTACAGATTTCTACTCCTGCTCCGGTTCTTCCTCATCTTTTGTTACGGGAATCGGATGACATTCAATGGAGGGACATTCATTGTGTCAACAACACACCCGCTCGTGTTGAGAGTCCAGATTATGTGCCTTCTTCTCCATCTTACGTGCCTCCCTCTCCAGCTATATCTCCAGCTGCAGATGAGGAGAATTTTATACACCGTCCTCCGGTTCTTCCTCATCTTTTGTTACTGACCGTCTCGCGTTGGCGAGCACGCGCGAGATTGCCGGATTGAGGAGACGATTTGAGTTAGAGTTTCGTGTGGGACGGATGGCGGCATCATTGGATCGACTACGCCTCGGGCGTGATTGATCTTAGTTTCTAGTTATATTGTGATTTTGTGAACCATGTATCAACTATTAATCTATAACAAGATTGGTTATTTATGTATTCGAAGCTTCTAATTTTGTGAACCATGATATTACTGATTTATGTTGTGAATAATTTAAAAAAAAAATTTGGCCAGATGCAACAAGAAAATCATTTCTTGTGTCGTTGTCGACGTGGATTTATAATTGAAAGAACATCCCACAAGCCCAAAACTTGTGGTCTGAAATATTATGCATGTCCTTTATCAAAGGTAAATAATTAAACGTTTGATTATTTACGTAAATATATCAATAACTTGTTTGTTAAGAATACATTTCTTATAATTGTTTCATCATGTAACAGCCAGGGACTGAAGATTATGGGTGTCGATACTTTATGTGGAAGGAAGTATTTCAACAAAAGTACTTTGGTCAAGCCTCTTCTTCAACGCAGTGCTCAAACTGCGAAACTAAAGATCACACGATAAACATGCTATTGGCTCAAAACAATTTGTTGAAGGCAAGAATAAAGACGTTGGAGGAATCACTGGAATTGGCAAGAAATCCAGTTGATCACGCATGTCAGTCGAGTGGAATACTCTATGAACTTATAGATGACATTAATAATCTTCATGTAGAGTAGATTTCGTTGTAGTATTAGTAACATTTGTTGTTGTACTTGTTTAACGTTTTAATGTTTTAATGTTTTAACGTAAAAACACTACACAAATAAATATACTCTACATATAAAAACACTACACAAATAAATACACTCTTACATATAAACACTACACAAATAAATACACAATATATATATTAAAACACTACACTACACAAATAAATATTAAAACCTTACAGAAAAAAAAAGAAAAAAAAAAAGCCAATCATTGGGCGTAGGCCCCACCCTATGGGGTGCATGGGAAGGATTTTATGGGGTGTTGGGGTAGATTCTCCCTTTAACTTTTATGAACCACTCCGTAATTTTTTTTAAAAACTTGTAAAACTTTCTATAAATAGAATTTGTTCTCCTATATTAGTTTTAAGAGCATAAGGTATTGTGGATATCAATAACACGTTATTGGTATGCCATCTCAGCGCCACATCATATATCTCCCAATAACTAAAACACCCTCCCTCATAACACACCACTAATATGTTATTGAGTCCCACAAAATACCCCACTAAAAAATATCCACTCACTTACAATACAGAAAAAAACAAAACAAAAAAACCACCATACATCACAAATGGCTTGAGCCATTGGAATGGCTCAAATACCTTTGGCTCACCAATGACACCAAGTAGTGGTATGATTTGGCTCACCAATGACATAAAAAATGAACCTTTAACATGTTAAAAGCTCCCCATACCTTATGCTCTAACATGCAATGATGTTACAAACACATCTACTTTCTTTTTGGAGCAAATTTATCAATCAAATAATTCAAGATTTTATGAAACACATGTTCATTACTTATTAAGTTTTTGATTAAAAATAAATAGTTTTAAGTTATGTTTTGTAAATTGATGAAAGTTAAGTGACTGCAAGTGAAGTCAATAATTTTTGTGTGTGATGTGTTTACGGCGTTTCACGAATATACTGCGAGTTTATGTGACATAAGTGTAGTTTTACCATTTAGATATTTTATAAATGATTTAAACAATATGTCTTGAAGATAAGTGGCATTTATAAAATATAAAGAGTAGGTTTTTATGGAAAAAAAAGAAAAAAAAAATGATGCCTACATTACAATGTAGGCAATTGTTTACATTTTATTTGAAAAAAATGGAGAAACAAAGGGAAAACATGTACCAGGGACTTACTGCAAGGACTGAACTATAAATTCTTTTAAATTTTCACATAAAAAATGTAGGCAATTGCCTATATTATAATGTAGGCATCATTTCCTAAAAAAAATATACTAAACATTTTTTTAAAAGATATATTGGTTTATGAATTTACAAGTAAAAGTGATCTAATGATTTGAATTTTCTTACTACATTGTATAAGTTTTTATACATTATCCTAAGGGGAGGGAGTGGGATCGGGTAGGGGCTCGGGTAAGGTTACCCGATCGGCAGCACCATTCCCACTAAATCGAGTAGCACGATCGGTGAAGAAAATCGGTTTCATAGCCCGAGCGGTGTTATGTGTGGGTTTTGATGTATATATATTTTTAAAGTTTTGTAATTGGGTTTGATGATAAGAAAGGGTGTTATGTGGTTGATGGTGGCCTGTAATTTATGATGGCCGGTAGTTTTGTAATTGGCCGGAAGTTTGATGGTGGCCGGTAATTTATGATGGTGGCCGGAAGTTTGATGATTGATGGTGTGGTAGTTTTAAGATGGGATGAGGTTGAAGATGAAAAGGTGTATGGTTTAAGATGGGATGAGGTTGAAGATGAAAAGGAAAAGTATATGGAATGAGGTTGAAGATGAAAAGGAAAAATATATGGAAAAAAAAATAATAATAAAACAAATCGGGTACTAAGGTATCACTTCCTTCAAATCGGGTAGTGTTAGGGTATAATTGGGTAGTTTTGAGTTGGATGGTTTTTATTGGATAGAGGCGATGTGACAGTTAGGGTATTAAGGTACCACTCCCTCCCCTAAAAAGTTACTTTTTTTTTGAACAAATCCTAAAAGGTTACTTGATGATGTGAAAGTGTATTAAATGGGATGACTCAACGCATTGTGGATGATGATATGGAGCACTAGAAATGCGACTTTCCTTTTTAGAAATAATATGGATATTGCTAACAGTCAATGTCAACGTGTAGAAAAGTATTTGTAGTTACACATAAGTTTCCTAGCTATTGTTTATTCAGCATTTCATGTTTAAAAAAAGCTTTATTATGAAGATTAGATTCATATACCAATTTAAGAAATATGAATTTTATATAGTGCACAAGTCAAAAGAAAAAAAGTAGAAAAGAAAAATTAAATAAAGAACAAGCAAAACTTTTGTTTTGTCTTTATATTTGAAATTTCATTTGTGTCTGTTTGTAATTTCTGAGATTACCAAAACTATTTATTATTTTTGGTATCGGAAGCCGGAAGGAAAGGAAGAGATTCACTAATGTGTAGAGAAGCAATTAGAGGTAGGTAAATGGTTAGAGGAATAGAACTACTTGTGAAACATGCGGATATATTGTTTTTGTGTTTTTGCTCGTAAAACTAACCATAAAGGAGATCTACTGGTATCCAAGCGAGCAAAGGAATGGTTTAACTAGTGGTCTTTAGTGTCGTGTGAGATTCATAGGTGGAAAAACCTATCGTTCTCTTTTACTTTAAGTTAGAGATTCTCGAGGTTAAAGAAGATTGTAATTAACTTCTTTGAAAGAAATATGTATACAATCTCGCTATATGCCACATTTGTCACTAACAAGGCGTGAACTTGTAACCTTTTGGTTGGGAAGCATCTTACACAATCTACTACTAGGCTACAAACCATTTGATAATATTACAACATAATTATCGAGATACTTTGAAAGAACTTGCGTACAATAACACAAATGAAATACAAGAAAAGATAATCAAGGTTTACAAACAGAATTATTTTTATCTGACTTGGAATGGAATAAATAAAAAATTTAAGATATAGAGATGCACCTAATAGTACAATGAACAAAAATTTCAAATTTGACTGATCTCATCAAAATAAATGATCATTTATTGTATAATGTATTTTTAACCTCAATTAACTATTTATTTATGCTAGAGGCAATATATTCATCTACAGGGATATAAAGTATGTTGTTAGTCATGTACTTAAACTTAGGTACACATAAGTTATGTATTTCCCATAAACAAGCCATTTTTGTTTTTCTTTATCATTTTGTATAATCATTACTAGTATTAGTTATCTTAATGTTTGGTGCATTTAATGGAAAATAAAATATACAAGAAAGTTAATATCAGTATGAAGAGTAGTTAACTATGTAAACACCATAATAAAATCAATATGAAGAGTACTTACCTATGTAAACACCATAATAAAAATATATGTTTTGTTCATCAAACAAACGTCGTATAAGGTCATTTTTTACATCCTTTAATCAATATGAGGTGGTTTTGATATATCTGAAAGACATTATAATGTAATTTAAGATAATTCTATGTCTAAAGCATTTGGTAAACGAAAATGGCTTGAATTTAGATTTAAATTTGGTATTGGTATTGGATTTGGTGTAGATATATAAAGCAGAAATTATATTAATTTAATAAATTTAATTATAAAGTTTAATATAAAAATATTATTTAAATCAAAATTATATATGATTGAAATAAATGACTCTCTTCAATGTTAAATGTTTAGTTGACTTTTAGAAATTTTGAATTAAAATAAAATAAACCCATTAAAATATAAAACTAAAACTCATAATAAATATATCATAAATGGATATTGAATTAAAATAAAATTGAAAAATAAAAATAAAATAAATAAATAAATAAAATTAGATTATATTAGTGTGTGCAAAAAAAATACCTAGATAAAAGATATTTTAATTTTATCAAAAATAAAGACCAAATTTTATTTTTTGGTATTTACGTTATTTTATAATTGAAAATGATTATTATCTTAATTTTTATTTTATCATAAGCACTCAAAAATGACACATACGATGACATTTTCTTTCTACATCTCAAACTTGGATTTTATAGAAGTGAGAACGCCGGATTTTCAATAATATATAAGTTTGACACCACGCTCCTCTCACGATCGGAGCTCTATTATTCATCTTAATTTTTGTGACAAAAAATTTTTTTTTCATATATTTTGTTTAGACTATTTTGACTTAATGGTTCGCGTTTTTTAAGTTTTCTAATTTTTTAATAAAACAAAACGATTTTATTATAAAGAAGATCTTTATGTTTTGTTTTGTTCATCAAACAAACATCATATAAGGTCAATATGAGGTAGTTTTGATATATCTGAAAAACATTATAATGTACAGTAATTTTTAAGATAATTCAATATCTAAACTTAAATACATTTATGACATCTACATATTATTCAATAATTTAAGAAGTTGTACAATGATTTTTCCTGTCATCCAATTATCATTTTATAATCTTTATTAAATTATTAGTGCATTTGTCCAAGTCATTTTGCTTCTTTCAGTGAAAGACCCGCCATGTGGCGTTCGAATATGGGTTTATTTTTGTAAGTCTATTGTTTAAACTTAAAGTCTGAATGACAAGTTCTTGGAGTAGACGGCTCACCAAAGACCACACAATATGCGTGCATTGTTGTATTTCTATTAAATTTATATTTTTGTCTATATTTACCATCATAAATCATTTATTTTCTTACTTTTCATCCCTACCCACGAGTTAAGAGAATGCTTATCATCACATATCTATCATTAAAAAGTGTACTCATAACAATCATATTATCAAAATTGGATCCAGTTATTTCTAACAAGCAATCGTAACAAAACGGTAGTGATTTGCACTCTCCGATTTGATTATGACACTCAAAGTTTTAAAACATAAGAAGAAAAGCTAAAAATTAAATAGATTTATAGTAGCACATTTTAGGGAGGAGAATTTTGTAATACAAACTGCGAAATGAGTGGTTGTTTTCTTATCATTCTTATTTTAATTTTTCTTCTTATTGATCTGTCATCCAGAACAAACTGCTTTAGTTACTTACTGTCCCAATCAAATTTGTGAGCGTGTCAATCACAATATATCCTTAACCCTGTATTCTTTGTATAATCTAATTAAAACGTAGGTTTGATCGTATATGTTTAATAGCATCATACATTTAGGCTAACAAAAATAAACCACATAAACAAAACACGACACCATAGCCAAATATTCTATAACTAAAACAACAAATTTATGCGGTAAAGTCACGGGTAAAATACCACAATGTATACATTCTCATATCACCACCCTCAGCCAGACAAAGATTAGGAAGGGGTAATTTAGTCTATGTACATAGTAACGATTTCTTTGTATAACATCAAAATGCTTACATCTCTGATGCAATCTTCGGCAGGGAAGGAACTACAATGCATGGGGAAGATTTACGATTTTCTCGTTGCCAAGAAACTCTTCAGGTCCATGGCTGAAAAATGTATATAAGGTTAGTTATGTTATAATATGAAAATAAATAAATAATAATAATAACAAAATAAAATAAAAACCAGTTACAGAAAATGGGTGAATCATGTGGGTTGGAAAACATGGAATTGGGTCAAAACTTATATTTTATTAGTACAAGTCACAATCTTGTTAATTCACTATAAAAATATATATAAATAATGAAGTCTTTAGACATGTTATAAAAGCTAATGTATTACTGTACAATAATAATCTATATTTCTAATAATACTATTGAAACTGTTTTTGCATTGAAGATTCTCTGCTGGTCCTTTTAGCTGCTTTCATGTATTTAACACGATTTACATTGTGTTCTCGAGTATCACTTAAGGAGGGAAAGGAAGTAAATGAAAAGAAACAAAAAGAGTTGTGTTTTTAGTATCACTTAAGGAGGAAAGAAAAGGAAAAGGACTGAAAATGAAGGGTGATTTGGTTGATTTTAAAGTAAAAAATGTTTACTTCCCATTTCTTTACTTTTCCTTACTAAAAAATCTCAAGAACTGAGAATAAAAATTGATATTGCCATATCTAAAAAAAATGAAGAAATTTGACATGTTTATTACCTGAGGTTGCTTAAAGCCGACATCCTGTAGAGACAGCTAAATACCAGAATATGCAACCCAATCGTGTAAAAGAATGCAAAGGTCCGTGCATACCTACAAAAGAAAGAACTTGGTTATCACAGCCAATCAATAAAATAACAATAAACATTACGGTTTGAAAAGTACAAGTCAAGAAACCTCATTGTTCAGTTGTTCTTTCAACCCAAAGAAACCGCATCTGATTTTGAGCCACTTAATTAAAAATAGTGACTATCACATGTAATTTACATGAGATGCTTAGTGGTAAGTCTAAAATTGAACATGTAACAATCAAGTACGAAAAAGAGATATGTACAAATGAGATGCTTATAGTAAAATTTGGAAATTCTAGGGGCAGAGAATCAATCATTAATACAATCCAGAATAATTTTGCAGGTATAATAATTTCGAGAATCATACATAATTCACATTTGAGAATCATTCAATTGGAATACTCCATCCATTATGAATAATATTCCAATGACCATATTTGTTGTTCCATCATTAAGCGTAGCATTTACAGAATGATTTTCCAAGTTGTCATTTCTTTTACACCTTTACGTAACAGTTCTATGGGTGTTTGAGTACTCTGTTTAAAAATGATTGTATGATGGAGAAAAAGCAGTTGTATGACCAAGAGGATCTTTTTTGTGTATCAACCAATTTTGATAATTGGCCTCCAGAAGGCCAACAGTAGTCATCTACCCATTATTAATTGCATAAGCCATTTTTCATCAGGAAAACTTTTTATTTCCAACACTATCAATTACAGAATGCAACATCTGTAAAAGCAGGGGTCATATAACTGAGGACAATAGGTGCTTACTTGTTGCCCATAAGAAAACGCCCACTGGTAAGTGTAATTTTGTCCCGTAAACCAAGCTCCTTGTACCTTTGATCCTTTTCCTGTTTGAATAAAAAAATGTCTATTGATAAAAAAATGAAATGCATAAACAAGAAACTATCAAGTTGCAAGATTATTCTAAAACTATTCTAAAATGCTGTACTCAATAACCTTTTAGAGAAAGCTGCAAAAGGATTTATATCATCCTCGTATATCTTTTTATACTTGGATTCCACATCTGAGCTGAAACCACTTTCAAGATCTTCACCTGATTGCTGCAAAAGAGAGAGATGTTTGAGCTAGAAGAAATCTCAGCCATAGTAACTATAAGAAATTCATGACAGATGATTAAGAGACCTTCCTTGATCCTCTAGAGACTACTTTCTCTAAATTATAATCTTGAACGTAACGGATCTTTCCATAAAGCTTGACATTATCAGCTTTTGTCTTCTCCAATTCAGTTGTCAGCACTCCTATCCTCTCCTTCAACTGCCTTATTTCCTAACACAATCACATGATCACCAAAAGTCAGGTACTGACATAAGACCATACTGGCCAACCGAAAGGAAAATAATTGAGGTGCCAATTTAGACCCAGGTACTCATGGACGGGTCAATATATAAGAAAAATTAATCGAAAGGGTTGAAGGTGTCCCATGGTGTATTTTTAAGATTCTATGTTGAATAAACCAACCATCTTTTCAGTGTTTAGTCAAGCCCTAAAACTTAAATGGTTCTTTTTTTCTCCAAATAACCACCAATTTATATATGTTTCGAAAAGAAAAACTTTACAGACTAAACCACTCGAAGACAAACTTTTTGGATTAACTGATATAATGGGGAAAGATTGTTCATTTAATTTATAACAAATGCTATTATTAATGCATAAAACCACCAGAATCTTTCATCCAAAGAACAAAATTAGTGTATAAATATTAGAAATTTGTAACGCTAAGTAAATAATAAAATCTCCTAAACCATTTCATACAACTAGCAACATAACATCGTTGGCACAATTTATAATCATAGTCCAGACACTAACTATTAATATGTATGTTAAAGTTTTTTGAACAAAGGGAGTGTTAGGATTGTGTTTTAAAACCGCATATTGCATTTTGATACAATATCTGAGCATTTTCGAGTGTTTGGATGGAGAACGAAGTGCTTGAGTTTATAAATATTCAAATTGCACTTTCATGAAGCAGACTGGAATCTGCTTTGCAAGGAGCAGAGGCTGTTTTAATAACTCGGTCTAAACACACCCACAAAATGTCTCAGGTTAATAAAACATACCTCTTCAGTCTCACGCAAGCGTGCCCGAAACCGGTCTCTTTGATTGCATATCACCTTGAGCATCGAGTTTTGATCTTGATCAGATGAAACATGTTTATGATCTGTATTCTGTTCCATGAGCAAATACAAAGTTATTTCGATAAAAGGTCATAATAAAACTATCTTTAATAGATGTCATAAATCAGAAAATGATCTTTATTGCTAAAAGAAACATTAATGTAACAGAAATAAACAAGATATTCTCTGAAGGAAAAAAAAACACTGTTCATAAACAAGTGAACATATTTCCAAAGTGAAGCTTTAAATTGGTCCGCATGTTCCATCTTTTTCCTTAATTTTTAACTTTTAATATACACAAACTTTAATAAGAACAGAGAGAGTAAACATACCTCGGATATATCCTTTGCACCAGACTCTGAAAGATCCCAATCCTCAAACATATTTCCTTTGCGATCTTTGGAGCTGTAACCCTGCATCAAGTAAAAATCAGTAAAGAATCTACAAAGGAATAACAATACCACCATGAATTTGCATAATAAAGTGGTCTAAATGTCCTTCCATTATTGTACATCAGTTTATGAATATGTGCTTGATGAGATATTAACATAACCGAGGATCACCACCTTTGATATATCATCTTCTAACTTCTGTATAAGCTTTTGTTGCTCATTAATCTTTGACGTAAGCTCTGAGATCCTGTTTTCAGATGTTTCTGCCAAAGAAGTCTTTTCGGAGAGTTGGACCTAAAAAGCAGAAGACAAATCAACTGGAAGTAATAAAAAAAATTGACACTAAAATTAACTAAGAGAACATTCCAGAGAAAAAAGTTAAATAATAACTTCACCTTTAACTGTGTGAGTTGATGTTCCATTTTTCGGTTCTTATCAAGAAGTAGAGACTCGAGTTTGCTCATCTCCTCCCCACTAGTAGCAACCTCCCAATCTTCAGCCTCAATTGAGTTATAACCCACTGCCTATAAACAAAACATGAACAATATTATGTAACTTCTTGTACTTTATAACGGACCAAAATGCACAAACGAATTGGGTATCCATAAACAAGCCATAATACTGAAAATTTGACGACTGACATCATTAATTAGTCAGAGTAGAATAAATGACCTGTAAAATTTTAACTTTCTTGCGCAGATCATCCACTAATTTTTCTGTTGGCCTGTCCAGGAGCTCTTTCTTAATTTCCTGAAGGGCTAGTTCCTGTTGATCAAATAAAAAAAAACAATGGTGGGTGAGAATCACATAAGCTATGATGGAGTATACAAAGATAAACACATGAAATGATAGCACATGCATCAATATCGTTAGCAGAGGCAGGAAACTTGTTGCTTGAACATCTGATGAGTCTCAAAATTTAAGAACACTAATAAAACTAAAGTGCAAGATACCAGATCAAGTAAAACCCTTGAATGAAGTCCGATGTAATTAAAAAAATACACAGAACTCCAATGAATGCAAAGAAACGGAAAATTGCTAACCCAGCGTATGGATACCAAAAGCATTTAACTAGAAACACAGTAAACTCCATAAAACTTCTGAATCTGGAATTCATATTTCTTACCTTTTCATTGAGCATTGCATTCAACTTCTTGATTTCGTTGATATGTTGTTCTCGTTCATTAGATAAAGTGGTTTCAATGCTGTGAAGTTCAGTATTTAATTCTGAAATGATCTTTTCCTTGGCACTTAAAGAATTCTCAAGGATGCTATTTGAATCAGCATCATCACTAAAATCAAATAAAAGAAAAGGGAAATCAGACAAAATCATGGCACAATAAAGTAGAAAGCATAATGTGAATGTCTCAAAAAATGGGTTGCAAATGTGAACCCAGAAGCAGCAGATGAGTCACTAAATAATTGATATTCAAGAAAGAGTTCATCGATAGAATTCATCAGAATATATATAAGCAGGAGATTACATCATCATCATTTGACGTAATGATATCTTACATTAGGAAAACAATGTATGATCTTATTTTCATTACCTTTGATAAAATTCGTCAGTAGTCTTGACAAGAATTTCTTGTTATGTTTGCTCACAGAAAAAAGTCTAAAGTTTACCGTATACTCGTATTTGCATAAACCTCTATTATTCGCTATCTACAACTTCACTCACTCTTCAAAGTGTGTGCTTTGTCGATCTTTACCTTATTTACAAAGTTGTGTTGTTCTTTATTTACTACAAACTTACTGGATGTTACAGTTATTACGGTATTATAGTTCCAGTTCACAAGATAAGCAGCATAAGCACACAATATTGATCAATGTTTTAATGGTAAATATGATTAAACTCGTTTCATGAAGGATGTTTTCCAAAGTATATATTTTACCCAATATTAACTGGAACCAAAGAATAATAACAAACATTTATTGTCCTCACCTATTCGGTCTAAAATTTACTCCAATTACTACTTTGAGTAAAAAATAACTATATAGTGAAGTCAATAATCAGAAGCACATCTTAAAATTCTGGTTAACTAATAGGGGAAGATCAATAATGGCAAGTGTTTTGGGTATTAGAATTAGGATAGGATCAATATGAAAAGGAGAGTGTTTTCTTGAATATGAAATTGGTATTGAAATCAGATAACTATAGGTTACCTTCTTTTGGTATCATTGTCTTCATTTGCTGTTTGAAGTTGTGAACGAAGAACTCCCTGCAGAGTATGTAAAAGTTAATTATATTTGAACAATCAGATAAGCATAAACAGACCCCACAGTCAAACAAGCCTATCTCATTAAGTGTAAATCTGTAAACAAATTGGAAAAACAACAACACACTTGAACAATCAGAATAACATGAGCACAAAGCCTTGCTGTGTAAAATAAAATCTCAAACTAAAACCCATACAAAGAATTTCTGTAGGAGAGAAAAAGTGCTATAGACATGAGCTATCATAAATGCAAATGATTAGAAAAAGAAATCATTATATTAAGTATCCATTACCACATAATCACTTCAAGAGACACAGCAAAAAAAAAAAAAAAAAAAAAAAAAAAAAAACTAATAAGAAGCCTGCGCCCCCGCCCTTTCTCCCACTTCTCTCACTCACAATTGCAACAAGGTGGACCTAAATATAAAGAATAATATGTACACAAACATTTACAAATAAAACACTTTCCAGACATTAAGAGAAACAATATTCCAAAATCTAAACATGCAAAGAGCTTTTTTGTTGGCATTAATATCTCATAGCACCTGATATAATCAAAGAATTTTAATTGCCACGAAAAGAAGATAATGGCATAAGCCTAGTGAAGGAGAACCATATACATAAAAAACATTAGAAATTCCAGGACTTCAGAGGCAAACACAATTTGTGTTATAGCATACAGGCTACATGGCTCACCTTCTCCCTCTCTAGACTCAGCAATCGAGTTTGAGCCCTTTCAACTTCATCCATTAATAGATTTACCTCTGTCTGCTTTGCTGCTGTATCTTCCTCTGCAATGCATAAGTACAAGTCATGTTATATGTAGAGGTAGCAATTTGGTTTGTGTTTTATCTCCAAGGGGTCAAACAGGTAAGGCTAAAAGATTAACTTAAAATGAAACGGGTCAAACATCATCGTGGTGTATTCAGATGCATATAACATTATAAATCGCTTGTAATTCAAAAAAAAAAAAAAAAACCTTAATCCAATTTATTAAACTTTGTATTGATAAATATATAAATATATTTAATTCTGAAGTGTTTATGGGTTGTCCCAACCAAGCTACTTTTAACTCATTACCCAACCTGCCCATTTGGGTACCACTAGCTATATGGCCGATGAATGCTTGCAATTTTCAATCAGGATAGACGAGGCAAAAAAAACTTGTTCTTGAAGATTGCTAATGATAACTCTAAATGCAAATCAGGGTAGGACCTGATTGGGCACGGTACTCGAACAATTTGCTTTGTGCAAGTTCATGCAATTTCTGCATATTAGAAACACTGTCCTGAGCCTGTCTCAGTTGATCCTGCAATAGTTGCTCCCTGCATCAACAACAACAAGAACTGATTATCAACAAAAACAATGGGATATTGTATTTAGAGGACACCCATATACTAAAACTACTTTATAGGCCATCCAAGTATGCATCTAGTTTTCATTTTACAAATTCTGGCAAAACATGACGGGTGACGAAGATGCACCAGCAAATTTTTGAAGAACAAATTTACTTTTGACGAGGTGTAACGTGTTATAGGTTCAAATTTGTTGTCTTTTCATTATATAACGCATTTCTTTCTCGGAACATTTTTTTTTGCCAAAAGTGGTATAGAGTAGTTTCATATATTGTTGTCTATGGAGTAGTGTTATATATTGTTGGCCAGTGGCAACAACGTATGTACATACTTCCAGTAGCAAGTAGCAACGCTACTACATATCAGAAAAAGCATGATCATGAAACTTACCTTTCTTTTAGAACCTCCAGTGTTTTCTGATTTTCCTCTGCCAAACTGCGTTGCTTCATCTCCACAATCTCTTTTACTTTTTCCTCCATCTAATATTTTATAGGAACATATAAGTTAGGCAGCAAATTTAACCCGCCAACATTGTCAAATTCAGTAAATCTGATCCTAGTAAAAAGTTACAGATTATAGATATATTTTGCACTTTAACCAATTGAACACATGGTAAAGCTACAAGCTAAAGCAATCTAATTGACACCAAGAAAATATAATGCGAAAAAGAAAAGGGAGGTAATGCACAACAGAGGGGAGAATAGAGAGGTGGCATAATGCTCTTCAAAGAGATACCAAGCCGAAAGTAGTACACGAGAAAGTATCACAAGGAAGAAATTAGATGACAGTCTGAAAGTGCTAACCTGTTGCTCCAGTTGGCGGGTGCGCTCCTCTAGTCGCCGTATTGTTGCTTGTTGATTTTTAAGATGAGTAGCTTCTGTTCTGAATTCCTCAAGTTCAACCTTCATCTTCCTGTTTTCGGACTCTAAATCAGCTATTTTCAAATCTTTTTCCTGCATGGACAAGATATATTTACAATCAACTGTAAGTGCTCGTTTTCTTATTAACTATCAGGGGCTTGAGAGAAAAGATTATCAAAAGATTCTTGTTCCTTAAATATTAATATAGTTGTGTGTCTGGTTTTTTTTATAAATGTGAAATTTCAGGTGTGATTTGGGTTGGGACGTTGGTCATAACATGGCTGTCCAATATAACCATTTCACTTATTACTTTGGCCATATATTGTTGGAAAAGGAATAACATGGGGTTGATAGCCAATCTAAGAGTCACGAACAAAATATTAAGCAAATTCTGCGTAAGAGTTTCTGGACATTTGCTGGTGAACAATTGAGCTTTAGAAGTAATCAATAACCCCTATTTCCTCCAATAGTCGAATAACCTTATTCTATCCTACATCTGATACAGCTTATTTAGATTACGTTTTCAAACAGAAAATGTTGTCAACAAGAAGAACTAAATTGATCTACTGGACTGACTTATTTGATAATAAAATCATTAGTCACAGACTGACAGGTAGACTCTTCAACAATTTGATCTAGACAATTTTACATGTCAATAAACCCTTGTTCGATTGCTTTTATCATTGATCAGACTACTAAAAGAAATATATTATAATAAGCGATGGAACAAGCTCATTTTGCAGTATAGTTATAAGTTATATTCTAACACATACTCGTCATAAACCCGTACCCCTAGGGCAAATTTCACTTGCATAGCCATCCTAGTTTGTTATGTTTTAAATTTTTACAGACACCTATGAGACCTCCTCCTGGTAACTCTCAATCCTACTTGACATCACACCAGAGTGACGACCAATCTAAAGCGAACTGCTAATTTCGAGGATATTCCACAATAACAGAAACCTGATATTCCCAAAAAGGCTGTTTTCTAAGGGACGGGAAATCTAATGCCATTCCAAAGTAACGAAGAGTATTCCAAAGGCAATGTGGGACCATTAATTACCAGCAATGACTAATTTTAACATTTCTGAAACACACGATCATTATCAAATAAGTCGATCTACTGCAGCAAATGTTATGCTAGGTCACTTCCAGTTACATATAAGTCTACTCGATATTAAACTTAAATAATATATGTTTGTACTTACGGCAACTGAAGCAACAACAGGGTAAGGATCTGGAGCTTCGTAAAGTTTTTGGTATATGTTAAGAAACGCATTTTCTCCAAACTTGGCCCTCTTAGTAAGATTGTCAACTTCCTCTTGATAACCCCTAAGTAATGAGTTAAACAGATTCGGCTTTTCTTCTGCAGGAGCCTTCTTGAAATCTGTCACCAAACAAGAGTGAATTTACGTTATTATAAAATCAACACATATATTCACAAATACATTCCATACAAATACACGAGCTATAATAAAGTACCTCTGGTGCTCTCAGCAAGTTTGCGGCGGTTCTTTTGGCTGTTTTCCTGATTTTCAGCAATTCTAAGTCCTTGTTCATCTAATATGCTCCTTTCCTTCTCCAAATCGAACTCTGTAAACAGCCATTAACAGAATTTGATAAAATTAGGTGCGTTAGCTGTAGAAAAAGGACCTCTTTTCCCGAAAACTTTTTTAGAAAAACTGTAAATCATGTTCCGTTCAAATGGATTTGCATTTTGTTCACTTGGGTCATTAAACTTATGAAACACGATATTTACATTGGTTAACTTATATTAGTTTGAATCATTGAACTTAACGATATCCACATTACCTAACTTATACGCCTTCACATCACTCAATGTAACAGGTACTTAATTCAAAAGTGATATATTTAAACCTAAGTGATCAAAAACGCAAAAATACGCACACATTACACAGCGTTGTGTGTTGATCACACGACGCTGACCTACAACGGCAAACGAATCGACATTTTTATAAGCAACATCGCCGTGACACATACTGCTCTAGCTTAGACTTAAAAAACATAATTTTAACCCCCACACACACAACAAAATCTTCTCATTTACTAAAAAAATCGACTAAACGCACCCTAAAGTTGTCAGTTCTTACGCGAAACTAAGCAATTGAGTTATGCTAATAAGAGTAATGATTATAAAAAGAAGCATAATACCTCTCCAGAAATTAGCAACAGAAGGAATAGGAGCATTTGATTTATCTCTAATATCTTGAGATGACTCCATTCAATTAATTAGGGTTTATATACTAATACTTATTTATCATCAGATCAGATCATATCATAACAGATGACAAGTATAATAGATCTCGGTGGGTGGATGTGTGTTTTGCTTCCAAATTAAAACTGGATGCGTATGGTTTTTGATGGTTAGCTAACTTGACATCTTACACCCTTTTGCTTATTCTCTAATCTATATCCAAACCCTCCTTATATTTTAGTGGCTTTTTGGTAAACAGCGTTTAAGAGCATTTTAGAGCAATTAACGTTTAGCATTTAGTATTTAGCATTACGTCATTTTATATATTAAAATTACAGCAACAAGTACTCTACCAAACAATTTTATAAATTAAACGCTACTGCTAACTGCTAGTTTCAACAAATACATCCTTCGTCTCAATATTATTGTCCGTTTTAACTTTATGAGTTGTTCGAAAAAGACTGTCCACTACCTTAAAATAAAAATAAAAATTGTTTAAATTTACCACGGTAAGTTATCAAATTAGGAACTTAATACTGTGAAAAAAAATATTACTTCGATTCTTTTCTTGTGTTTTGATTTGTTAGTGTTGGTGGTTATGAGCCTATCAGGGTAAGATAATCAGTAGCAATGTAAGACCAAATCAGGTTACCGGATATCACTTGGAATCGTGTGATCACTTTCCAAAGTAAACTATTCGACCTTATGCCTGGGTTACACGAATATCTACTTGGGATAAGACCAAATGTTAGTTATTGAATTAGGCACAAATCAATAACCCTTACGCATACAAGTGTTTTAGCTTTCTGTTTGTTTCTCCTGCTTTTTCTCTATTATCTAATCATGTTGATGATGTCGATCTCTATATATAGTAGAGAACACTCAACCCTAGTCAATAGACTTTATGAGTGATTACCGGCCAATTAATCAACCATAATAAGCCTCCATTATCATAGGGATAGTGGTTACATGACCAATTAAACGTGGTTATAAAGCAGTCATAACAGCCACTTGAATGGGTTAAAGCTGTTATAAGTTAATCACTGCAACACATCCACTAGGAACCAATACACTAGCAGCAGAAACCAACACACTAGCAGTAGGAACCATCAGTCACTACACTAGCAGTAGTAACCAACACTAGCAATACTAACCACTATTGAGTCAGGGTGTTCAGGGACCTCATGGGTGTACACTTCGTACCTCCTAACCCAAAACCAGGTGTGAACTAATCCCACAAGTGCACTAAATTTTCCAACAATCCTCCCCAAATTTAGTTCACTTCCTTTTGCATGAAAATTAAACATTAAGCAAAACATGTGCATAAACGAAAATATCCTGAGGATTGAATTTCCATCTTAGTAAATTACACGTTCAAATATTCGACAATCATGGTGTTCTAAGAATTGAACCCTTCAACCCAATTGAATACCCGAAGATAAAATACACACAAGTTTTCAAACACTTAAACGCTCCTAACACTTTACAAGCCATGTGTCCATATCTAAATTCATAAATGTTGCAAGAGCCAAAAGTCCAAAAGCTCCCTGAAGCGGCAAAACTTCAACATTCACATAGGTTGTTCCTCTTTATTCATGCTCCTGCCAAACACTTTTTCAAAGAAAATTAACCATTAAGAAGTAAAAACTTCATCCTCCTTTCAAAGCAGGTTCGAGCACAACCTGGGATATAATATAAAACATGTGCTCCAATCCATCGAATGTTCACTTTCCACATTGAACTCAATTCCAAAGTTTCCTTGTGAGGAGTGGGTGTATTAGCATTCAAATGACTAAGTTGGACTTAAACTCATCCCTTTAGCGACTTTATAACCAAGTCTCTAGCTAATCCATTCGTCAGTGATCGCCTAAATTGTGTTGAGATCTTACAAACTCTATAGAAATCACCCCATTCATGATAAGCTCACGAATCATGTTATGCCCGACACCCAAGTGTCTAGACTTCCCATTGTACATATGGCTATAAGCCTTTGCCAATGTAGTCGCACTATCACAACGGATATAAATAGGTGCTACTGTGTTTAGGCCACAATGGAATCTCAAGAAGCAAGTTTTCAACCATTCACCTCTTTACCAAAGAAATGCCAGAGCCACAAATTCGATTTCATTGTTGAACGGTGATGCATGTTTGTTTCTTGGATGCCCAAGAAATTGCACCTCCACCAAGTAGAATACCCAACCACTTGTAGATCTAATTGTCTTCGCATGTTCTCGATCCAACTTGCATCGGTGTATCCTTCCAACACTCAAGGGTAACCAAGATATGAAACACTATAATCCATAGTTCTCTTGAGATACTTCAAGATTCTCCGAATCTTGCCGATGATGAGCACTAGGATTGCTAGTATACATGCTCGGTTTACCCACTGCAAAAGCAATATCAGGTCTTGTACAATTCATGGCATACATCAGGCAGCCAATTACCCTAGAATACTCAAGTTGAGATACAGCCTTGCCATTATTAGGCATCAGCTTCTCACAAGTATCCATAGGTGTAGTCACTAAAGTACAATCAAAGTAATTGAATTTTCTCAACACCTTCTCAATATAATGAGACTGGGAGATAGAAATTCTTTTACTTTTATGTTTAATCCTTATACCAAGGATAACATTAGCCTCCCTCATGTCCTTCATGGAGAACCTTGATGACAAAAATTCCTTTGTCAAGTCAACCTGATTTTGGTCAGTGCCAAAGATCAGCATGTCATCAACATATAGGCAAATGATGACTGCTTTACCAGATTCATCAAATTTGCTATACACACATTCGTCAGCTTGGTTAAGAATATAACCACTACACAAAACCACTTCATCAAATTTTTGATGCCATTGCTTAGGTGCCTGCTTTAGTCCATAAAGTGACTTAATCAGTTTAAACACCTTGTTTTCATTGCCAGGCATGATGAAGCCCTGAGGTTGGTTCATATAAACCTTCTCATCCAATTCACCATTCAAGAAAGCTGTTTTTACATCCATCTGATGAATAATCGATTATGAATAGATGCCAAAGCAATCGCCAGCCTTATGGTATCGACACGACCCACGTGGGCATAAGTATCAAAATAGTTTATCCATGACTTTTGTTTAAAGCCCCGATTGACTAGTCTAGCCTTGAACTTTTCAATAGTTCCATCTACCTTCATTTTCCTTTTGAAAATCCATTTGCAACCCAAAGGTTTGCAACCATGTGGTAGATCAACCAACACCCAAGTGTTGTTGCCCATGATGGAATCCATCTCATCATTGATTGCTTCTTTCCAGAAAGCAATATCCTGGGACTTCATTGCTTCTTCAAATGTCTTGGGATCATCCTCAACAATGAAGCAATATGAGTATTGGTCAGAGACCTCATCCCTAGTTCCTTCAATTAAGTATAATTGAAACTCAGGTCCAAATAACTTTGGATTCCTGATCCTTTTGCTCTTTCTGAGCATAGGTTCATGTTGTTGAACCACAACTCATCAGGGACCACTGATGATTCTTCATTAGGGACCTCTGATACACCAATGTCATGAGTTCCATTAGGAATCCTTTGACTTGGTCTAGGGACTGATGAGAATCTATTCTCATCAAAGTTTGCATCCCTTGATTCAATTATGGAGTTAATTGAAACAGATTCATTAGGTTCAATAACATAGAACCTAAAAGCCTTGGAATGCTCAGCATATGCAACAAAGATGCAATCAATGCCTCTTTCACCCAAAGTTTTCAACTTTGAATTAGAGAGTCTTACAACAGCCCTACAACCCCAAACCCCGAGATAGTTCAGTTGAGTTTCCTTTAGTCCGAGTTCATAAGGGTAACCTTGTTCCTTTGTTGGGAACCCTATTTAATAAATAGCAAGTTGTTAACATAGCTTCACCCTGAACCTTGACTCGATCCGAATAGACAACATGGAATTAACCATCTCCTTCAAGACTGCTTTTTCCTTTCGTAAATACCATTTTGTTGAGGAGTATAGGGAGCAGTTGTTTCATGGATTATACCGTAAAATACAGAGTATCCATGTACTCACCTCCCTATCGTCCTTAGTTTGATCGTGGACCCAAGTTGCAATTCAACTTCGCTTTTAAATACTTTGAATTTATATAATGCTTCATCCTTAGTATGTAACATATAGACATAACAAAACCTAGAAGCATCATCAATAAATGTCACAGTACTACTTACTCCCCAAAGAGGAGTGGCATGCAAGTCACATGTGTCATCGTGTATTAGCTCCAAGAGCTTAGTTTCACGTTTAACACCCTGAAAAGGTTTCTTAGTTATTTTGGTCAACATGAAAGTCTTACACTTTTCAGTGTTCATGTCAAATGCAGGGATTAACCCATCCTTAGACATATCTTGCATCCTTTTATAGTGTACATGGCTAAGCCTAGCATGCCATATGGTAGAGTCAGTGAGGTCATAGGTGGTCACAAAAGCTGAATTAACACAATCATTAATGATGTTCAACCTGAACATTTGATTACACAAATAGCCAAAACCAATAAACAAACCATGCTTAGATAGAACAAATTTATCAGATTCAATAACTTGTTTATATCCATGATTATTCAAAACACTACTTGAAACCAAGTTCTTCCTTATATCAAGAACATGAATAACATTAAACAAAGTTACAATCTTTCCAGAACTAAACTTAAGATCTACACAACCACGACCATGCACTAAGACTGTTGACTCATTTCCCATGTGAAGAATAGAACCATCATTCAGTGACTCATAAGTCTTGAACCAGCTTCTATCTTTGCACACATGAACAGTTGCACCAGAGTCAACCCACCACGTAACATCATCATCTTGTACATAATAAGATTCATATACATATGTAACATAATAAATCTGAAAAGAATTATTAAACATATTCTGACCTTTCAGTGAGTTGGCAGAACCACTTCTCCCTGAACCATTAGTGCTTGATCCATTGGCTTTACCACCAACCTTAACACCTTTGCAATCCCTTTTAATGTGACCAGTTTTTCCACATTTTCAACAAGTAGGTGTTGCCTTCTTGTTAGGATCTTCCCTTGTGTTATCATGATGTTTACGTTTGCCTTTGTTGTCATTGTACCTGGTGGAGTTGTTATGCTCCACCATATTGACAACAGATGCACCAGTAGCATTGCTACTCTTTGGCTTGTCCTTATCCTGCACCCTGAGAGATTTCTCAATGCGCAGATGACTGCCCAACTCAACAAGAGTTAACTCCTCCTTCTTATATTTCAAGGTATGCTTGAAATCTTTCCAAGAAGGGGGAAGTTAATCAATGACACAAGAGACTGAAATAGCCTCATCCATGTGCATATTGTGTTGTGTAAACCTTCCAAGTATACCAAGAAGTTCATTGTATTGTTCCATAACTGGTCTTGAATCAGTCATTTTGTAATTTGTGAAATTACTTACAAGGAACTTCTTACTTGATGCATCCTCAGCCATATATTTGGCATCCAAGGAATCCCATAGTTCTTTGGAAGATTTAAAATTCTGATAAATGTCAAAGAGTGAATCAGACATACCATTGAGAATTAAGCCTCTGCAAATGTAGTCATCATTCTCTCATTTGCTCCTCCTCCTTATCTGTTCCAGAGTAGCATCATCCCCATCATCAGGAATAGGTGTGGTCAGAACATAGACCACACTCATGCTTGACAGCAAGAAGTGCATCTTCTTCTGCCATCTCCTAAAGTCCACCCCTTCAAACTTGTTAAGCTTGGCAAAGTTTAATGCCATATGTTTCATTGCAGCAGCAACCATTGATTATCACATAATAGTTTACTTTGATTGTTGGTGGTTATGAGCCCAACAGAGTAAGATAATCAGTAGCAATGCAAGACCAAATTAGGTTATTGGATATCACTTGGAATCTTGTGATCACTTTCCAAAGTAAACTATTCGACCCTATGTCTGGGTTACACGAATATCTACTTGGGATAAGACCAAATGTTAGTTATTGAATTATGCACAAATCAATAACCCTTGCGCATATAAGTGTTTTATCTTTCTGTTTGTTTCTCCTGCTTTTTCTCTATTATCTAATCATGCTGATGATGTCGATCTTTATATTTAGTAGATAACACTCAACCCTAGTCAATGGACTTTATGAGTGATTAACGGCCAATTAATCACCCATAATAAGCCTTCATTATCATAGGAATAGTGGTTACATGACCAATTAAGCGTGGTCATAAAGCAGTCATAACAACCACTTCAATGAGTCAAAGCTGTTACAAGTTAATCACTGCAACACTACCAGTAGGAACCAATACACTAGCAGCAGGAACCAATACACTACAGTAGGAACCATCAGTCACTACACTAGCAGTAGGAACCAATACACTAGCAACAGGAACCATCAGTCACTACACTAGCAGTAGTAACCAACACTAGCAGTACTAACCACTATTGAGTTAGGGTGTTCAGGGACCTCATGGGTGTACAATCCGTACCTCCTAACCCAAAACCAGGTGTGAACTAATCTCACAAGTGCACTAAATTTTCCAACAGTTAGGTATGGTCATTTGATCACTATTTCGATTATTTTTTTTAACCATTAAGTTAGTCATGTGACATGCTCACAAAAGGGTACTTTGTCTTTTCTTGTGTTCCAACAAAATAAAATCAAAAGTTTTTAAAGTTAAATAAAAAATCATATTTAAACCCAAACCCTACCAACACTTCATGAACCTCATTCCCCCGGCCCAATATAAACTATTTCTCTTTTTATCGGGTATGAACCAAAAAATATAATAAAAACATATTCGAGTTTGGTTCTTCCAGAAACTGTGAATGCGAACACAAAGCCACAATTCACACAAAACATGAGGGAGAAGATTGTGTGGTTGTGCAAGAACAGGTGGATGTGGTTGTGCCATAATCGAAGATGGAGTATGTAACCCTTATGTATATGGCACATAGGGTAAGTTAAAAGAACAACTTAACGGAAATCCAAAAAAATATTATTCGTATGTCAAGTTTGGGACCCCATACTAAGTTTAAATCAAGCCATAGGGACGATTTATGTAATAAAAAAATTTAGGGACTCCAAATGCAATTTTCGACAACCCTCCTCAATGATCTATGTAATTCTACCTAAAATACATTTACCAGGATTGCTTTTGACAGTACTAATAGTCGTTAAGTAACGACCGTTATCTTTAATACTTAAAAAAAACAAAAAATACTCCAACACATATTTTACATAATTGGTCCTTCATGTTAAAGGTCCGTTGCAAAGTCAGTCCTTCATCACTAACTTTGCAATGAAGCGCTAACGTAAGGACAATTTTTGTAACAAAATTAAAAAATAATTTACAAAAATAGGCCTTTGGGTTATCGATCCATTACATAGTTAGTCCATCGTTTTCCGCGGCAGAGCGCAATGAAAATTAATAATTTTGTATTCAAACATCTCGCCGCAAAGCGCAGGGCTTAAAACCTCGTTTACTCTAAATCAAAGAGGCCTATAGATACTCCTACACCCTCGTTGTCACACTAGCTGTGGTGATGAATGCGGAGGCGCTGATGTGACGATGGTTAATGCGGTTTTGGGGGCTCCTTGTTACACTTAGTCTTAGGTTTGATTACTTTTAAAACTTTATTTCAACAAATTTCTAATTTTTATATATAGTTTTTTGTTCTCAAAATCTATGAAAGGCATAGCTTTGTGACTGCAAGCATTTTTTTTACCCAAAAAATTGCATGTAAAACTTTATAATAATAACAAAAACGTTAATGTTGAAGTTCAAAGTTGCTTTTGAGTAAAATCGCAAAAGTATGAGAATATAGCTTAAAACTCTATTTTCATTAGACATATAAAAGATACAATGAAACTAAATCTTGCCCAAAGTAAAAATCCTTGACATGACAAAAGTAAAAAATTTATGATTTGTGCTGAAAGAGTTCAACGCAAATCATTTGTCTTTTGTAGTGCATTTAGGGCTCGTTTGGTTTGTTGCTAGGAATCACAATGAGTATCGGAATTGGCATGGGGTAGAATGACAATTGATATGAAAAAATGTATCATTACGATTGTTTATGTTTGGTTGATAAAATATGGAATGAAAAAATGTATACATATTTGAATTTTATAGTGGAAAAGAGAGGGCCCCGGGGGAATAGATTTCATAGACACCAAATTGGTGTCTAATGAATCTATGACTATGATATACCCATTTCATAGCCCACTAAACAAACACCATTAATTGGAATGAAATCCATATATCCATTCCGATAGGCGCATACCAAACGCGCCCTTAATGTTCATGATATACCTAGTTATAAAGTAAGACGAGTTACTTTTTTTCAAACAAAACAAATGCAACAATATTTCAAGGTCATGTAATATATATTAACAAATAATTAAGATATTTATTGGATAAAACGATATTTTTTTGTTATGAAAGCATGCGATTTTTTAATAAACAAAGTCTCCGTAATGTAATGTGCTACTATACTAATTAGTAAGGTAGACCATGCACAATTTTTTGTTATTAGTATCACTTTATAAAAATAGATTTTAGCTACAAATAAAATGGTAATTTGACATATCGCCACGTAATTTTACGTTACATGGAATGTCACTAACATATGTGTCTGGAAACAAAGTGCTTTTTTATTTCAAACAAATAAATCAAGCTATACGAGATAACAATCTAATGAAACAAAATCGTTAAATGTGAAAATTGAGTGAAAGGTGTTTAGTGGATACGGTGAGGGTGTGAGAGGAATGTGAGGAGCGGGTATTTGGGTTGAGTTGGCTGAGGGGTGATTCGGTGGAGGATGAAATGAGTTTTGTTTTGTAGTTGACCATATATGTAAATGAACAAACATTAGAGCAATCAACAAGTTAGAGTATAAATGTATAACTTTAGTAGTTTGATGGCACACCAAACATAAACTTCAATAACATATTCATATCCACAATCAAATTGAAACAAATGTAGAAGACATGGATTAGAAACACAAATGACAGATAAAAGAGAAATCACAATGAACTTTTTGTCTATCTTGTCAAAAAATTTAAATAATTTTTTTTTCCAAACAAATAGTTGAGCATTCGAGCCGCATTCGAGACAAACGTGTATGTGAGTTTTTGTTTAAAAGATCGTAGGTTAAGGTTATAATAAGTTTTTCTTGTAAGTTGTAACCATGGTATCATATGATGCTAAGACCTACCTTATGACTCAATGACCAACCGTAAGCTTGTTTCCTCACACAAAAGGTACTGCAATAAAAAAACAATTGTTTTGTCTCGTTGTTTACTTCATTTAAGATTCTTTTAAAACTCATGGTTGTAATCTTATCAAACATATAAATGTAACTTTTGCATTTTATTTTGGTGTGTAAGAACCAATCACTGCCATGGGACAAAAGATACTTGACATTCAATTTCATTTCATTAATTTCGCAGACACATAATCAATTGCAATTCCAAATTAACTTCTTCTTGGGCCGCTGTGTTCTAGTATTGGGCCTCGAAAAAAGGATAGATTTGGAATGGGCTCGAGTGTTGTGGGCTGCAACTAGGAAGAATTTATTGGGCCTTGTTTCTCTTATTAGTAAATTTGATTTTTGCTTCGATTAATCTTTCACAATTCCGTCTTTTTCCTTGATGCTCCAAATAAAATTACCATTTGACTTGTTTTTTTTCGTGCTCTTTCCAATGGTGTACTCGAATAGTTTTCATGACTTTGTTTGAACCTCGAAAAATGCGAAAACATCGTCAAAACTTATCCGAAAGTCACCGTTTTTGTTTTGTTTTCCAACCCTTGTACCTGCAAGACATAATAGCACATATCCAACATATTTGCAATATAATTTGACATATTTAATGGTTATTAGTCCGATCTGGCATATTTTTAGATATAAGATGATGTGTATTTAAGCACACATCAATAGTCTACATTTGAAACGATAGAATTGGAAGTTGTACCTCATTTATAAAAAGTTGAATGAGGTACAACTTCCAATTCTATCGTTTTCAAATGTATAAAAATGCACAGAAGTACACGCGCTCATGTATCGACTATTGATTGGCCTCCACTCTCATGCTACATTTGTCTCACACTCTCACAAGCACTAGCTCCTTTCAGCCAATCTTGCAACGCCACGTGGCTCATGTATTTTAATGAGAAGACTGATCTGCAATAAAGATTTGAGGAATATTGATGAGGATTTAAAACATACGTTTTTAGGAGGTCATTTAAGCCCTAAATCGTTACATTTTACATCTGTTACTGCTTAAAATCGTTCCTTTTCACATTTTAGGTCTTTTGAAAGTAAAATGCTGGAATGAAGCATATTTGGACGAAAAGGAGCGAAAACATGAAGAAAACGACAAAGTCAAGAAAACAAGGCTATTTCAGAAGCCTGACGGCGTCCCTACTCAAAGGGCGACGCCGTCGCTTACATGGTGTTCCAAAAACTCTCAAGCAACGGATCAGAACATATCTTGGTCTTAACAGGTGATGGTGTCACGCCTTATTTCAGAAGGTCGTCACTCTCTTATTTTACACCAGACCACAAGATCCTCCTAAGACGACGTCCAAGAGCAACCCAGAAGACGTTACTACTTTCTACCCGACGCTGTCCAAATGATGACTTGGTCAAGACGAAACCATAATGACAGCGATCATACGACGTCACCATCAAAAGGCGATGCCGTCGCGAGTGTAAATTCTATATATAGTGTAACACCCCAACCCGACAATGGTAGAAGTGTCACATTCTGGTGTCATATCAGAACATACAATTTAAAATTTTACAAGCGGAAACTATATAAAGTAAAAAACCAAGTCATATAAATGAATGACTTACAAAGAAAATACAAAATCCAAAATGTCAATAAAATGAAATGAAATATCGAAACAATCGCTCTTCAAAATAAGTCCAAAATCATAAGGTAACTAGGGTCGGTCCACTCAGATAATCCAACTCTCAGCCCGACAAAGCCCATCTTCCAACCTAAAACCTGCCGCAGGAAAAGAAATGCGTCTGAGCTTAAAAAGCCCAGTGAACAGATATAAGAAAACGGAAGCTAAACAGAATCAGAAATACGAAATGAAACAAAGGAAACGATAACAAAGTCGCAACGGAAAGGAAACAATGAGTCAATGAGGATCCTGCAGAAACACGATTATACACATATCTAGAAAGAACAGCAATCAAAGGAGAACACAGCAAAGCAACGCATCCATGACATATATATAATCACATATAAGCAAGCAGACATACAAGCACCGAAACATAATCAAGCATAGCAGACGTCGCATTCACTCAACATAAGAATAGCATGCAATCAAATCAGGAAATCAGAATATAAATAAGCCAAATGGAAAACTAAAAGCAAGCGGAAACAATTAATTAAGAAGTGAGTACGGCAAATCAAATAACCCACAGATTAATAACATAACAATATCATAACATATATAAGCATGGCAGGTCGTCAATTAGCAATAAGACACCAATGGATAATCATAGCCCATGAACATAATTTAAATGGAGGTATCCATAATAAACAGATAAATCAACTGGTTACACTCAAACATTATCACCAGACCAATCAAGGTTCACATAACAGTAAGATAACATATATTCAGATAACAACAGTTAAATCATATAATCGTATATTAATCATATCATAGCAAGATAAACAGTAATCACATAGAACACGTAACCGCATAATCAATTTCAGTAATCATATAATAACCCAGTACGTGAATGGAACGATAATCCGAAGTAACGGAATAAGAGTATGACATATCAATGCAATGGAATGTATATCATGGTAGTAGAGTGAGTCACATAAGGGTACTGGGTAAAGGATAATCAATACAGAATATGGTGCATTGGGGAATACAGAAGGTACAATATAGATATATCAAAAGTGTAAGGGTTGTCAGAAATCTATCCCGAGCCAACAATACAATACAATACAATCAATAGTGGCATTAGCAGCCCAATATCCAATAGTAGCCATTGTATTCGGAGGGGTGACCTCGGAATACCAAACCAATAGGAGGGGAGGCCTCAGTAACCAATGGAGTAGCTAGCTCCCAGACTGTGAGGGGGTGTATTGCACACATGCACCACATCACCAATACAATATATCAATATCAATCCAATACAATACAAATCTAGGATGCATCCATACGCCCCTGCAGAACAATAGTGGCCATAACAGTAACAATGAAGCGAGCATAATCAATACAATAAAGGGACGGTGTGGAGCATCACTCAACCACACTAGAGCCATGCATTGGTGCATCAATGACACGGCCATGTTACCTTCATGGCTAGGATAACAATATTTGGCTCGGGTATCAATCTGAAGGGTCAAACAAAAGTCCAAAGTGTAGCAATATATAAGTCTTCATAAGCAAAGGTGCAATATCAATAGTTCACAGTTCAGAGGTTCATATCAATAGTTCAATATCAAGGTCCAATATCAATGTTTCAATATCAAAGGTTTAATAACACAGATTCAATAGCACAGGTCAATAGCAAAAGTTCTATAGCAAAGGTTCAGTAGCAAAGGTATCAATAAAGGAAGTTCAGTAACAGTGGTTCAATAACAGAGGGGTCAATAGCAAAGCAAATATTCAATAGCAATGGTTCAATAGCAATGGTTCAATAGCAATGGTCAATAGCAAAGGATCAATAGCAAAGGATCAATAGCAAAGGTATCGATATCAAAGGTTCAATATCAGAGGGTCAATAGCAAGGAATTATAGCAATGAAATATCATAAGCGAACAAATTCAAGGAATCAGAAAGTCATGGAAACCCTTACTGAAAAGGGATAGAATATATGTACCTTATTCAAAGCAAGCAAATTGAAAGTAAGGTCACATGACGAATCAATCTTGCCACCCGGAACCTATGCATTAGATAACGCTTATTTAGATCAGATTACTTATTTTAGACGACCTTCCATTTTTAGCAGGTTTCCACTTTTAGTAACTTTCCATTTTAGGTAACTTTCTATTTTAGGCAGGTTTCTATAATTTGCAGGTTTCCATATTAAGCAGTTTTCCAAATTAAGCAGCTTTCCAAAAATAACAGGTTTCTATAATTAGTAACTTTATGAAAATAGTAAGTTTCCGTATTTAGCAAATTTAGTCATAAATGATATAATCAAAGTCATATTAGGTTAAAATAGTGAAAACAAGTGTTATCATATTTTAAAGGTCATTTATGCCAAGTTTTACAAGTTTAGGGTTTAAACCGTCATTATTACAAAGTATAGGGTCATAAGTGTAAATATAGCCATTCACTCATTTTACTCCTTCAATACCTTTAGTTATCATCTTAACAAGCCAACCCCTTAAGTTCAATAATTTACGAATCCAACCTTTAATTAATATAACTCATATATACATACATAATTTGAGTCCTAGGTTTTAAACATGAATTTAATTTACGTTATAAGCCATTATATTTGGATTAGTACATGACTACGCAATCCTTGTGTGATTTTCCTATAATGTCGAGACATATACCCCTAGACAACCATACGACTCAATAAGAGACCAAAAGAACCCTTGTTTGTCGATACCATTTATGTAAGACTTATGCACTAATGTTTTACTTCATTTAAACATGATTAGGATATGATTACGCAACCCCTTTTTGTGAACCCATATTTGGTCGAGCCTCACTTCCCAAAAACAGATTCCATGCGCCCATAAAACATATCAAAACGAGCCTCTAAACCTTGGTTCTAGTCGACATTATTAACACCAAATGCACACATGTTTTAATTCCATTAATACTTGACATAACAAAAGAAAGTCATGCAATGAAAGGTTCAATACCAGATTCATATACAAAGCTTTAAGTTCATATTTATATCGACATACATTAAACCTAGGTCATGTTTTCATGAAATTTTATTACTTGATTTTATATAGCCTCGCTTTATCATTTATGTGATGATTTAATGTGTACATATTCATTCGCATGGAAGGTAAAATACACGACCGGAATTACGAAACAAAAGGAATCGAGGGGACGAAAAGATGGTCATAATGGTTACCTTAGCAGCGTGGGAAAAAGGAAGACAAAAAGATCACAACGGAACAAAATCAACATCCCACTTTGTGCCCTAGAATGCCATGACCAGGTGGTCCAAGACCCACGACCAGAATCACACTCACACCAACTCCTTTCTGGCTTCGGAAACCCACGACATAGCAACCATAAAAACATCACCACGACCTCCTTCCTGGCTTGGGAAACCCACGACATAGCAACCCTAACCACATCACCACAACCTTGATAAACACCACGTCCACAACAGTCTCTAAACACTTTGCGAATTCTTCTTCTTTTGGTGCTAGAAAATCGAATGGAATGGGAAAAAAACTCTCTTGCCGTCACTTTGGTGTAGGGAAGCTAGGGTTTTGTGTGGATATTTTGGAATGAGAATAAAAAGGTAATTAAGGGAGATTGAATGAAACGAAAATCATGGGAGGGGGCGTGAATTATGACTGGTTTTTTTTGGGGGGGGGGGCATGGGTGAGATCAAATCACATTTTATTTACTTGCCAAAACTACTTTGTTACATTTATTTTAAATGTCTAGTGCATAGTCCATGTAACCCTTTTATTGTGTTATATTTATTTATAATGTAAGTGTAGGATTTTATTTTTCAATGTCTTGTATAAAACATAATAAATTAAGTACTCAACGTATTTGAGGAGCTTGACATATTTGACGTTTTTCACAATTATTAAGCTTGAGGGGTAATTTAGTCATTTAACACGTTTACGGTTTTTAGGGTTTTGCATATAGACTTTGAACTTTCTGTATTTTGTGTGCATTATTTTGGAGAGCAAACCCTAGTTCGTTTGAGGTCCGACTTGGACAGTATTTTAGGGTTCTAAACCCTCTTTTACACTTAAAGATAAGTTTGTTTATCCAATCTATCATCATGTTTCATCTATGTTTGATTTTTTTGGGTGTTTTTGCTTATCTATCATGAGTAACTAAATTAATCAGTGTTTGCTTAGATCCAAGAAAGAATGGAAACAATAAGCTGAAGTCTCCCTGCATAAGATAGCATCTTGTTATTCCAATTAGTAACCTTTGATTTTACCTTATCTATCAGGCATTTACAATTAGTAAAGTTAAGTTGTTGGTTATAAGAGGTACTCCCAAGTATGAAACAGGTAAGGCTCCAATTTTAAAGGGAAGGATATCAAGAATTTGTTGTTTGACATGGTCTTGAACATTACCAAAGAATATTGTGCTTTTGCCTATATCAGGATGTAGACCCGATATAGCACTAAACTTGTCTAATGCTGCTTTTACTACTTTCACTGATTTAACATCACCATGAAAAAGAACTAGTAGGTTGTTAATACAAATATCGTCATTAAACGCTATTTATTTTTTTGATCTTTACCTAAGTTTTGTTAACGACAAAAGTAAATTTAATTTTTATAAAGCTTAAAGCTTGTTAAGTTTAATAAATATTAAAACAAGCTTTTCCAAATAATATCTTCATCACTCAAGCATTTACATTGTGATTAATCATATCTTGATATGACTCTAAACCATAATGTATGATAGTAGTTTTTAGAATGTTTTGGTTTCTTAAAAACTAAACATTACATATGCATTTACATATTTCTAAAAATGGAAAAACAAACACATGACATCATGTGCTGCATCATTGAAATCATTGGAAGATTTCACAAGATTCTTTGTGTAGATTTAGGCTCTTCATATCTTACACAATCTTGCAAGATTCTTTGTGTTAGATATAGGATTTCATAAACACATTAAACCATAACCATGTGGGGCGTTCAAGTAAGCTTAGAGAGAGAAAGTTCTAGAGAGAGAAAGGGAAGAGAGTTGGGAACTTTGTGAAACAAAGAAAAATGGTATTGAAGCTCCAACCCTCTACCTTGGGAGGTAGAGGGTATTTATAGTGTCTTACAAATAAACGCCACCTATGGGTCATGGATCGTGCATACAGTGGGTAAAGACCCGTCCGTCCTCCACGGTGTTACTTAACAAACCACTTACTAACATAACATAACTACGACTACGAGCTTTCTATCGAATACTTATACTTGAGGTGACCGATTCTTTAATGACTGAATTTTCTAATTCCTAACAATCTCCCCCTAAGGGAGGTCACCTCAATTTACAATGAATACAAACAGATGTTACATTGGATAGTTCTAGAATTCTTGAATAAGTTCTTTGCTCTGAAGCTCGTAGTCATTGATTCTTCACATTGCATGTTTGGTTAATCCAAGTGGAGGTCTTTTACTAATCCACGTGATAATGATTGTTGAGCCTGCTTTGAGATCATCAGCCATATTAAATCTCTGACTCTTCCTTTGTGGTATTGGTATTATGTGATGTTGTGACATTTGGACCGACATGCTCACATTCTTGATCATGATATATTCTCATCAGAGTAGCGGAAGCTTTCGTTGATTCATGATATTGGCGCAGCAGAAAGCGTAAGCATGGAGTGAAAATATCGAGTCATTGATGCACTAATCATGATTTCTTTCGGGATGAATGTGTTGAGTGAGCATGCGGTTATGGATTGACCACATCATTTCGATCACCGCAAACGCGTCGGGTGTACCCGCATAAAACAGTTAGCAATAAAGTATATGAAAGTGTCTTTGATCACTTTCATTGAATTGAGGTACACGCCCATGGTTCCCGTTGATCAAGACAAGTACGCCTCGTGATCGTGTATAATTCAAGAATTTCCTTGATGTGGTTTCGCAAATGCTCTAGATGTTCTCAAACCGAACGTCTCAAAGAAGACAACACGGAGTGAGTGAACCAAATAATTGAGATTCACCGATTGATAAAAGAGATTTGAAAACAATTGTGTATTGCTCAATAGAAATTGTTTTTGCAATACAACGAAGGTTTTAATGAAGATCAATTATCAATCATAAACATCTTTTGATTTGAAATATTAGACACGGTCGATGTGCTAAAGAAAAGATTTTTAAGCACAACGACCGGTTTTTCAAAGGTATCCGCTAATCCATAACTCGAACTGTGATTGATTCAAAAGTTTGAATCGCCCCATTGTTTCGCTCGGTTGTCACATGGTTGATCTATAGAATAGATCCGACATGCCACCCACCGTGAGCTTGTTTGATGTTGGCTCCGAAGGCTTTCCATCTTCATTGTGAATATGTTTACATATCACTCGGATGTTCCGCAATACCACAAGGATAATGCGTAGGACTCAGATATAATCTCTTTCCACATTGTGTGAAATGAGAGTCTTCATTGAAAGTGTCCTAATGAGATTTATTGATGATCTCGTGGCTCTAGACTCAATTTGTGCATATTTGGTTCCTATTTCGGAGACTAGGGAGAGGGTCTCCTTCTTCAATATCAACAATCTCTAAGAGAGTTGATAGATAATGTCGGTGCCCGTGAGAATGAAACAAGTCCTTTAAGAGGAACTTGAGTAGTTTGGGAAGTTGTAGTGAAAAAGCGCCACCGGGTCCATGACGCCTTGTCTTCAACACCGATGTTACCATCGATAGCATATGAGTTGAACCTGTTATCGCCCCTAAGGTTGAATTGTTGGAGGCTATTTCTTTTCACCCTTTTCACATTCCAATTATTTTTCATTCTTCAACCCCTTCAGTGCTTACCGAGACTTCATAACTAGAACCTTGTTGGGTTTATTCCAGTACTAGCTCTGTCTCAGTCCGCACTCTTCCCATATCTCATTTTTCTCCTTTTATCATCATACCTAAGGACTTCTACACTAACTAGTGGATTGTCCCTAGGTAGATCCCTCCGGTTCTGGCGGATCATAGGACCTCAACCTAACCTTATCATCCTTTTATCACCATGCATAAAGTAAAGTTGGTCGGTCTTTTGGTACAGTTCTTCCGCCTTGAAACCAATTGAAAACCATTTGAAAAATCAATCAAGATACCTGTGATATAAAATCAAAGCATTTTGTATCTCAATTGTTTTGATATTTTAGAAATGCTCCCCCTCAACATATGCATATAATTCAGAAATTGTTTAGCACATGGAGGCAAGAGATCTTGGAATTTGTTAGATTAAGAATGAAAGGTCCAATCTTTTGATTAACATTTTCTAAAATGATCATCATCACTTCCCAATCAATTTGAGTAGATAACATTTTGAGGAAGGATGAGGTTTTCAAAGGTTTACTCCCCCTCAATATGTGCCTCGAAGTTTGAAAGGGTTTTGCACATATTAGAAGGAACCTGCACATAGAGACAATTCAACCACGTTTCAATAATTTAAGGTTTAAAGTAGATGCTCCCCCTCAACATGTGCATGGAAAATTTGAAATCGTTTGTCACATGCGGGGAGGAGAACTTGTACATCCTTATAAAACCATTTATCGAATTATCGTTTAAACCAATTTAAATCACAAATTCTCCCCGATCACAATTATCAAATCATTTGAGAATTGTGATCTCAGAGATTTAAATTGATTTTGAAAGCTTTAAGGAGAATAGTGACATGATTATGAAAGACGTTTTCACTGATAAGGATCGAATTTTGAGACTTTAGACTCCAAGGATTAAACATGCTTGAATATCTTTTGAAAACTTAATAATAACTACGGTCTGGTACCATTGTTTGAAAAATACACTTTTTAATTTAATTGAAAAATCATTCTCCCCCTCAATCAATGACATAAGTTGTTGATTGAGAGATAGATATTTTTGACAAACGTTAAGTACTCATGATTTTCAAAAATAGATTCCGAGCAATTTTTCAAAGCAATTAGTTTTCATTAGATAGTAAGAAATTGTTTTTATAGAATCAGAGCATGAGATTTGAAAAACAAGATATAGCATAGCTCTGTTCTTTCTTTGAAAATGGGTTACTGCCTGAAATGACAATAAACCACCATTTTTCTCCGCCTCATTTTTTTAAGCAAAAACTATGTGCATTCGAAGAACATCTAAAAACCCGTGACATTCTTTGAATGTCAACACAAAGTCCGTAGATGATATCGAAAAAACATGACAAAATAACAATATTTTTGGAATTTTTCAAGATTTTCTAATTTTTATGGATTTTGAGAATTTTATATTTTTATATTTTCTTTTTGAAGGTTTTTCAAGTTTTGTATTTTGCTTTTTGAATAAATATATACAAGAGATAGATGAGGAAAGACCTTTACTCCTCGTCTTCCTCTTGAAGACGCTTGAGTGTTTCCGGTTGTAAACTCTTTAGACCAAGAAGTGGAAGGATAAACTCAAAACGTTCTCGAGGAAGAGCTTTGGTGAAGATGTCTGCTAATTGGTATTCAGTTCTCACAAAGTAGAGTTCCACCACACCTTTTTCCACGTGTTCCCTAATGAAATGATGTCGAATGTCGATATGCTTAGCTCTTGAGTGCTGAACATTGTTGCATGAGAGAGCAATAACACTTTATTATCACAAAGATGAGAGGATTTTGTTGAATTCAAAGCCATAGTCGGTTAATTGAGATCTCATCCAAAGGATTTGAGCACAACATGATGACATGGCTATGTATTCACCTTTGTAGAGGAAATAGAAGTACTCATTTGCTTCTTTGACGACCAACTCACAAGCTTATCACCCAAAACCGAGCACCTCCGTATGTACTTCGACGAGTATCTTGACACCTGCATGATCGTGATCTGCATATGTCGTTAGTGACATACGGTGTCCTTGGTACCAAAGTCCCATGTTGATGGTTCCTTAGAGGTACCGAAGACCCGCTTGTTAGGAATTAGAAAATTCCATAGTGAAGTGTCGGTCACCCCAAATGTTATCTAGCATAAGTTAGCTCGAGACTTGTCGTTATTTACGCTTTTATGTAGTTAATTAGTTAGTCGAGCGTAAAATAGTTTAGTGCAACACCGTGGAGGAAGGACGGTCTTTACCCATCGTATCCCCGATCCACAGCCGATAGGAGGTCGTGTATTGTGTAGTATAAATACCCTTCCATCCATGGAAGGGTGGTGCTTCTCATTCAATTTAACCTTTCATTTGTGTAAACCTCTAGCAAGAACACCCTCTCTCTCTACTTTCTCTCTCTAAAATGGTAAACATGTATTTTGATCATCCAAGACCACCCGAATCATCAACACAATAAAAATAACGATCCTTCAATTGGTACCAGAGCCAAGGTTATTGTGTTTTGTTGATTTGTGTGGTTTTGTATCATTGTTATGGTGGTGTTTGGTTCATCTTGAAAACGGTTTTGTGTACTGTTTTATGGTCGAAATTCTTATTTTTTGGTAAATAGTGTAAACAAGTATAATGTATCTTTATTGGTCAAAAAGTAATATGTTTTACACTGTTTAATCTGTCTTGTGTCAATATCATGTCCAAGTCAGTTTTGATTATCATTCCTGTTTTTTTTGTACTAATGTGGTCAAATGTTTTTTTTTCTTGGTCAAACTGGGCAATCAATGAATCTCATATGCATTTTACTGGGTCAAATGAAACGTTTTGTTAAGACTACTTTTTCTGAATAAGTTTTTCTGGGTTTACTATGAAGATGGTCGGAATTTGGCCGGAAAACTAATCGGAAAAAGTCACATATTCTTGGTAGCGTGTTGGGTTTGAAAAAAGGTAACGACTTGTTTTGACAAGTCGTAGTCGTAGCAACTTGGCTAAATAATTCTTGCTAGCGACTTGTCACTAACCAGTCCAGATTCAATGTATTTTCTTAGCGACTTGTCTTTACAAGTCGTAGCGAGTTGACCTAGCGAGTTGGGTTAGCGAGTTGACCTAGCGAGTTGGGTTAGCGAGTTGAGTCAGCGTGTTGGGTTAGCGAGTTGGGTCATGTCTAACAAAAAGTAGCGACTTGTTATTGAACAAGTTAGCGAGTTGTGTTAGCTGAAAAAAAAATGTGGCGACTTGCTTTAAACAGGAAGGTAGCGACTTGGGTCTTTGACAAAGTTTAGACAGAAATGATGATGAAGAAGTTTTTGACTTGACCACGAGACCACCAACATACCAATACCAAATGACTAGACCTCAGTTTGTAACACCATCATCAGTCCATTAATCAAAATCAACTCGAGTCGAAACTCATCTCAACCTTAAGACTCCTAGATCTCAGTTTGATGAACAATGCTTTCATTCGTTTTGAATAGCATATGAATCAAATGTTACATCTTTGATCTAAAATCCGTGATAATGTTCGAAACCTTAAAGATGTCTAACAATGGGTGTTAGAATCTTTTGTGTCTCATAAATCAACTCAACTTACAAACAAAATCAAACAAGATCAAGTAAACACGAGTCCTAATCCTCAGTATCATTTCGTGATTAATCAAGAAGTTCATTTTGACATTCGAAGGTCAATATTCACGAAACTATCATCACAGGATTCGAACTAAAATTATTAAATCAATTGGAACTCGATATTACTCAGATCTCAGTCTTATTTTCGTGGAATTAAATGGTTACACCAACTAATGGCCATCATCAATCAATTTTTGTTGAAGTCATGCTCCAATTGATATTCGAATCTCTAAGAAAGATTATAACAAGAATGTTATATCTTGTCTTTGATTCGGTTAAGACTCACAAACAAGAAGGGTCTAATTTAAACCTACCTGGAACCGTTGATGGTGTCCTCGTGCCGTGTCAAAACCATCTCTGTGGCATAAAACTCAAGCCATCCCTGTGGCGAGTTGTTAACGTGATTATTGTATAAAGGATGGAGGCATAGAGGTGTTAATCTGATGTTTGTATACTTGGGTTTAAAGAGTAACTTGTTTGATGAAAAAAGAGAGGCGGATGGATTTTTTGTGAGATTTATTTTGGTTTTTGTTTGATGTCTGCTAGAAGATGTGAGAAGGAGGCGTCCATTTAGGTGTTTAGGGTTTGATATACGAAATATTTGGGATAAGTGTGTGATAAGATTGTGTTTTATACCCTATTTTTTAGGGTTGACATAATGTGGATCCAAGTTAGACGTGGGTACATATGACTGGGCCGAGAATCAATTGGATTTGGATCATGGTTATCAATTGAATGTGGGCGGCAACTTATAGGCCTGTATGATGATCCATTCGTGGGCCCTTGGACTTGGACAATTGGACATGGATAACAGACTTTGATATTGTGTTTTTGATTTTGTGTGGGACGAAGTTACGATGTGATATTTAACTGATTTTGAGTTTGGTTCGGGTTATGCACAATATGATATATTTAGTGAAGTGAATATGAATCGGGCTGAATGAATTTGGAGTTGTAATTTTCAAAGGCGTTGTGTCTATTTCGTTCGTGGGTCATATTTTTAAGTAAAGGACAGGACTTGGACTAAATTATGACCAGTTATGGGCTTGAATTGAATCCGGTGTTCGTTTTTGTGTGATGAACACAGTGGGATTTGTGGTCAAATGAAACTGTGCTAATATTGGTATATCACTTGACTATAAAAATGGACTTCTCATAATTGGATCAGATATATGTGATTTGTAAATTGTTAAAGAGATGTGACAATGAGATTCGGGATAATGATGAGTGTTGATGAGTTATGAGGTTTGATATTTTGGGTTATGCATTCTCACGAAAGGTATTTTGTCACGGTTTGAATTGATTGGAACTATATTAACTACGGGGTTGTTTGTTCGGTATTTCTTATTTGGATTTGAAGTGACGTTTTTCGGGCGCGTTTACTTATTTTCGTTTTCGTTCTTTCTACCCTTCTGCGAAGATGACTTGTTTGGGCGTGTATTGAGTGTGATAAAGACTTGGCTATTTAGTTACGCTTGTGATTCTTTCTCGCTTAACCCACGACGTAGCTATCACTTCGGTGTCTCACGCAATTGAGGATACGTCAAGAGGTTTTGTACATTGGGTACACCGTTTCTTTTTCACGATGATGAGTACAAGTTTAAGTAACATATCTAGGGAATTCTACTTCATGATCAAGTTTGGTATATCGGGTTTACTTCTCCGTGTGGTCACTACAATAGCCGACAGAATGCGTAAAGGATGTGTTTACCATTGTGTTGATTGGATGGTTGATGTTATTGTTGATGTTGGATAATAAACCATTGATAAACCACTGCATGTTCCCCTAAAACAGATATTCACCGAAACCAAAGTTGCCGTAACACATTCATGCTGACATTGTTTACGGTTTTGTCTTGGTTTTGTAAAATCCCGCGAAAGAACCTATTTCTCGGTTTAAATCATAGACATGTAAAATCCCGTGACAATGGAAACATCCCGGTAATTGTAAGTGCATTTCGGATCAATCATACGGTTTATTCTTGGTTTTGTAAAATCCCGCGAAGAAACTATTTCTCGGTTTAAACTATAGAATTGTAAAATCCCGTGATGATGGAACCATCTTGGAGAAAGGAAAGCGTATCTCGGGGTCTTCTGATGCTGATGTTACGGGTTCTGTTTTGAAGAAGGATAAAAGGGTGTACTTCATAAATTGGATGTGTGTTTGGATATTCGTCATGGCGGTTTGGTTACTTCAAAGTTTACGGGGTTATGCTCATTAAACCATGGTCGGGATGAAACCATTATCATAGTTCACTTAATAAGTCAAAGGAGGCTAGATTTGAACAATTCAGAAGATGTGACAACGGCGGTAATTCAGTATTATTTATTTGAGGTTGAAGTGAAATATCATGGGCGAGTGTACTTAGTATCTGAAGATATCAGGGGATGGTTGGATGAAGATTCTTCATGATCCTTGTTCGAGCTTATTATCAAAAACGAAGACTTGGAAATCTAGTTATTGTTGGGTGTCTTTACCTTTTCTTTACCACTGGGGAATTGGGCTCTTACCACTACAAAATAACTATCACTTTAAGGAGTTACGTTGTAGTGCTCAGTGTCACATTCAATTGTGGATTTTCAAGAGGTAATGTACGTCTTATACTTGATGGTTGGTTGGTTGAAGAGTATAGAGTACATAGAGAGTACTTAGAGATGCTAATGGAAATCGGCACCGCTCTTTGTTACATATGTGCAAGTTTAAGTCACGAGTTCGGGGTAGTTTACTTCAGGGTCAAATTCATTATATCGGGTTTTCTCCATCAGCTGTCATGACAAAAAGCCTACTGAATGATAATGGTGATGATTACATGCTTTACTAAGAGAGTTGAAAAGAGAGAGATTATGACGTATGAACACAACAGTTCATGCCTCGTTCTCTAAAGAAAAGAAAAGTATACGTCTCAGTGCGCTTTATCTTCGAAAGAAGAGAAATCTTCTTATGACATATGAACACAACAGTTCATGCCTCGTACTATAAAGAAAAGAAAAGTGTACGCTTCAGTGCGCTTTATCTTCAAGAAGAGAAATCTTCTATTATGACCATTCTCATCAACATGCTTCATGCTTTTTCCATGTGCTTTCAATTATCAAGTGAACCGGCTACAGCTTGATTGTTTTCGATTCCACTTGCTCAACTATAATGACGATGGCGACATCATGTGCTAATTTTGGGGAGAAGTGTGAATAGACTACATTTGGATGATTTCACTTATTTAATCAAGAATGGCATCTCCGTATGCAATTCTTGAGGGGAGAAGAAGTGTGAATTTTTGCATTGTTGATTGATATTTGAGAATATTAATGGTCATACGGCTCTAAACTCATGTAAGAACCGAGCTTCTTCTTATCGGGTCATCTTCACATGGAGTTTTTCTTCTAAGAGCCGTTGGTTGACATCTTCACCGGATTGATGAGTTTATCGACAAAGTGCTTCCGGTTAATGCTTCACGATACATCAACATGATGATTCGAACAATCTCTCGTTCTTGTTTGATGTGATTGGTAGTTTGGTGTTACCATCTTGTGTGTTCGCTATGGCCCGATTGTTGATTTCCTTGATGAACATCTTTTCGTTCTTGTTTGATTGGGAGGATTTTAGTTAAGGGATTTGCAAGATGTAAGTTAATTGGGATGCTTTTGGTGGGATGCTTTTTGGTGTGAGTTGAAGATGTTAACTATCTATTCCTAACCGCACAATCTTGAAGAAGGTCGAGTCTGACCGTTTCTACATTTTTCGCTACATGTTAGAAGACTAAAGACGTGTTGCATTTAACGATCTAAAGACTTCTTCTTATTCGGCATTTATCAAACAGATTGTCGGTTTAGGGAGAGCACTAATTGGGGAGATTGAAATGCCAAATTTAATCCCTAATTAGACTTGCTCACGTTATTCTTTAGCAAGTTGATTCTCACGATACATCCGAGCTAATGATGTTCTTCTCAAAATATTTCTAGTATACGGACTTACAAAGAGTTGTCGATTTCAAGTGTCAAAACCAGAAGGCGTAAGGAGACAAGCACCTAAACGCGAGTAAACTTGATGAACTTAATACTCTAAGTAATTGAAGATACCCGGAAGAAAAATGTTATTACCGCAGAGAAACTCAAGGTTTGACTCATGACGAGTAAACTTGATGAACTTAATTCTTCTAAGTGATTGAAGATATCCCGGAAAACAAATGTCATGACCGCAGAGAAACTCAAGGTTTTACTCATCAAGGCGTTTAGTGTTAGTATTTCATCTACGTAGGGAAGTGATGTTAGAGAAAGTTTCAAGATAAAAGAGGTACACTAGTGTGGTGATTTCGATGGTATCGCAATGAATAGGGGAGAGATTGTGTACATTGGGATGCTCACCGCTTCACTGAGTGCTTAATCGGTGATTCGTAGATATAATCACTTATTCCGAGTTGACATCCGTAGAGATTGTCATCCGCAGAGATAATCGATGACTTGGCCTCGCTTCTTCAATGTTATCGCTATCCCTTCCTTGGGTATTGGTATACTTGGATACTTGAGCTTCATACACGATCATCGTGGAAGAAAAATGTGAACATGGGAGGTGTTTTCATTCCCTCATGATGTGTATTCGGAGAGCTCTTGGGTATTGGTGTACTTCGGGTTCTTGAGCTTCATACATGATCATTCGGGAAGAAAATGTGAACATGGGAGGTGTTTTCATTCCCTCATGATGTGTATTTGGGAGAGTTCTTGAGCATTATACAAAGAGACCGACTACATCAATTCAACTACTGGGGAATTGTTCTCTTGACACCTTTTGGAATGAATCGCCTGCACTTCAATGGTTATGAAATTTGAGAAGATTATTTATGAGTGGGATGATACGTTGTCGTTCTTCTTGTTGATGATATAACCCCGAATGGAGATCCTCGATTATCGTTCTTAAATGGAGCAACGGATTTATGATAATGGTGTGCTTCCTTGTGCACTGGCTAAAGCAAGCTTGAAATAGAGCTTCAATATGCTCATCTTAAGGATTTTCGGTTTGGGGAAGTCGCTGAGTCTCACTTTCGGATGGTTCAATTTCTCACAATTCAGGAGCATCGAAAGCTTTGGTGGTGAATGTTTAAGAGATGATGACTTCGATCTTCTACAACGGGGCTGCTTGATATCCTTATCTCGGTACTCGTATCATCATCTTCTTTTACTATATCATCTTCTCTATCTTTGTATATATTTATTAAAAACCAAATACAAAAATATAAAACCAGCAAAACAAAATACAAAAATATAAAACCAACAAAAACTAAATAGAAAAATATAAAATCAACAAAAGCCCATAAAAATTAGAAAATTTGAAAAATACCAAAAATATTGTTTTCTCAAGACATGTCTTCTGGTATCGATAACATCTACGGTCTTAGAAATGTCATTCAATAATGGCACGGGACCATAGATGAAGTTCGAGCAGGAGGTGTAAATATTTCTTTCTAAACATGTCTCAAAATATGGCTTACAGCATTTCAGATCAGAACCGCGCTTAAACCATGGCTTGCTATTATTTGAGATAGCAACCCATTCTTCAAGAAAGGAAAGTGTTGCGCTAAACCAATTTTCAAATATTTCGTGCACTTATCCTAAAAACAAAACAAGGAAAGTATGTCAAGGATCATTGCTCCTACACAAATGTTTTTCCGTCTAAAATTCTTCGTAAAAATATTTGGTGTTTTCTAAAATGGTGGTAAATGAGTTGCTTTTAAAACAATCGATTCGTAGTTTTGTTAAATTGAAAACTCAATCAATGACTTCAGCGCTTTTAAACTTTTCATAATATGAGTCATGGATTGAGGGGGATAATGTTTTTTTCAAATCTACATCATCTAACGGGGCTTTCTTAATTATCCTAATATGCTTAATTAAAAATGATGTTAACCTATGTTGAAGGACTAGGTGCCTAGGATATGATTGCTAGGATTAGATGATTAGAGTTTGATGAACACATTATTCCTATACATTTATGTGATCTGATTGATATGTTGCATTGACTTTTATTAGTCGATTGTTGTTTGGGTGATGTCGACCACCATATATCTGTGTGTGTTCACTAACGTATGCAGGTATATTGGTATATAATAATGTTCCCGATCCGGATCCCACAATTGAAGATGATTGGATGCCGAAAGGAAAGGGTAACTATATCTTGGGTTGACAAATGAAGAAACGGAGCTTAATTGGACTTCAATGGAGAGTTGGCATAAATGCAACGTAAGAGGTCTCACTGCTTCAGCAGATGGTTTTCTTCTAAGAGATTGAAGAAATGGAGCTTAATTTGACCTCATTTGGCATTCAAAATGCAACGTAAAAAGAAGTCTCACTGCATCTGCAGACGGTTTTTCTTCCAAACCCTACAGCAACAACAACAAAAGCTTCTCAACCACCTAACGTGTCTTTGTGCAGGATACCATTTTTAAACAATTTTTGAGTAAATTGAATTAAATTGTTTTGAAAATGAAAAAATGTTGTTTTGAAAATATATTGGACTAAATTTTTGAAAATCACCGGACTTCTTTTTAACAAAACCTAAGTCACTCAATTATTGACTTCTGTCATCGATTGAGGGGGAGAGTGATTTAAAACAAAATATTTTCAAACAATATCTCTTCATAAAAGTCCGTTTGTACGTTAAAAAGTGGTGATCTAAAGATTTAATGTTATGTCATGGTATGATTTTTCTTTAGAATCAAGGTCTTTCAAAATGAAATTTTTTCTGTTCTTGTTTGATTGTGAAATTGTTTTATTTTACTTAAAAGATCTCTTAAAAACTATCATACCTGACACTAACAATCTTTAATGTCTTAAAATGGTCCTTATCTCGTCATCTTCATAAGTGAATCTTGCCACGCCTTTCCCCAAATTTTCTAAATGATTTAATCATTGGGATCACAAATCTCAAATGGTTTGATATTTCGATCGGGTAGAGATCGTGATTTAAATCTCAAATCTGCTTTTAATGGAATTGGTTTTAGTCCTTTAAAGGCACCCCGCCTCCATGTGTCAAACGATTTCAATATACATAATGCACATGTTGAGGAGGAGGATTTATCCAAAACCATATGAGTATTTAAACAAGGCCACATTTTCTCCCATGTTTTCTAAACCTAATTAAATCACTTGGGATCTAAAATCTCAAAGGGTTTGATATTTTGATCGGGGAGAATTTGTGATTTAATAATGAAATTTGATAAAAGGTGATCGCTTTGATTTAATTGTGCAAGTGTCGCTCATATGTGCTAAACCATTTCGAATCTTGAAGTACATATTGAGGGGGAGCATAACTATCGAGGTACAAAAGTTTTTTAAAAAGAGACGTATAAAGTACCTTGATTGAGTTTTCAAATGGTTTCTTAAATGGATTTTGTAATCGTGGATGTGCTTCTAAAGAACTCTTGCCTATATGTGATAAAAATGATTTCAAATATCCTATGCACATATTGAGGGGGAGAATTTACCAAAGAAAATCAAATGGCTTTTTCCATGGAAATTGTGATCAAGAAATTATTTCAAAGAAATTATTTCAAAGAACTCTTGCCTCCATGTGCTAAACAATTTCAAAATCATATGCACATGTTGAGGGGGAGCATTTTTCTAAATGATCAAAACTATTAGGGTACAAAATGCTTTGATCTCGTATCACAGGTACCTTGATTGTTTTTCCAAATGATTTTTCAATTGGTTTCAAGGAAGAATGAACTGCACTAAAAGACCGACCATTTTACTTTATGCATGGAGTTATAAGGATGGTGAGGTTAGGTATTGGTTCCCACGATCCGCCAGAACCGGAGGGATCTTCCTGTGGATAATCCACTAGATAGTGTAGAGTCCTTAGGAATATTGAAAAAAGGAGAAAATGAGAATATGGGAAGAGTGCGGATCGAGACGAGCTAGTAATGGAATAAACCCAACAAAGTTCTAGTTATGAAGTCTCGGTTAGCATCAAGGGGTTGAAGAATGAAAAGAAATGAATGTGAAAAGGGTGAAAAGAAATAGCCTCCATCAATTCAACCTTAGGCGTAAACCGGGTTCAATACATATGCTACTTGGTTGTTACTAAGGTAACACTAGTATTGAAGACAAGACGTCATGGACCCAAAGGACGATCCTTGCACTAAACTTCCCAAGCCACCAAGTTCCTCTTAAAAGGGCTTGTTTCATTCTCACGGGAACCGACATTATCTATCGACTTTCTCTTAGAGATTGTTGATATTGAAGAAGGAGACCCTCTCCCTAGTCTCCCAAGACAGAACCAAATATGCGCGATTGAGTCTAGAGCTAAGAGATCATCCACAATATCTCGTTAGGACACTAAATTCTTGAAGACTTGCTTTTTCACACAATGTGGAAAGTAAGTATATATTAAGAGTCCTACGCATTATCCTTGTGGTATTGCTAGAACATCCGAGTGATATGAAAATATTCACGATGAAGATGGAAATCCTTCTAGAGCCAACATCAAACAAGCTCTTGGTAGGTGACATGTGAGATCTTCTCGTAAGATCAAGCTTGTGACAACTGGATAGAAACAATGGGGCGATTCAATCTTGAATCAACCTTGGTCCAGAATGGAATTGACGAATGCTTTTGGAAAACCATTCGATGTGCAAACCTTCTTTTCTCTAGCACGTCGAATGTGTACTTATGTTTTCAAATTCAAAAAGTATCTCGATTGAAAAATACTTTTAGAAAACCGCTCGATGTGCGAATCTCTTCTTTTCGCTAGACGTCGAATGTGTACTCATTCTCTAATACAAAAAGTATTTTGATTGAAAATTGATCTTTCTCATAAAACCTTCGTCGATTGCAAAACTCTTTCTTCAAGCAATATGCGATTGTTTTTAAATCATTTTCATCAATCGGTGAATCTCAATTTGTGGTTCACTCACTCCGTGTTGTCTTCTTTGAGACGTTCGGTTTGAGAACGCTAGAAACACCGCGAAACCTCGTCAAGGAGATTCTTAGGAATCCTACCGATCACAAAGATTTATACTAATCAACGGGAACCGTGGGCGTGTACCTCAATTCAACAAAAGTGGTCAAAGACACTTTCGTGTGTTTTATTGCTAATCGTTGTTTGCGGTACTATTGACGGTTGCGGTGATCGTAATTGAGGCGTCAATCCAAAGCCGCATGCTCACAAAGATCCACACTTAATCAAGAAATCATGATGGTGCATATCTACATAACCCGGTTCGATATTTTTATACTATGTTTCGCTACTGCCGCAAATATCATGAACCGAAGGCTTCCGCTACTCGATGGAAAGATGTCATGATTCAAAAGTGTGAGCATGTCGGTCCAAAAGTCACAACTTCACATGATGGCAACACAATAAAGGGTGATCCGAGATTTAATGTGGTGATGATCTCAAAGAAAGCTCAAGATCATCAAAGATGTGGATCGCTTAAAGGCCTCCACTAAAAGTACAAATCAGTGCGGACTTTGAAGAATCACTACTAAAGCACAAAGATTGTTGAAATGAAGAATTGAAGTCTACGAGCTCAAGAACAAAAACAAGAATAGAATGCTAGGATTCGAAATGTAAAACATGGGGTGACCTCCCTTAGGGGGAGATTGTTAGGAATTAGAAAATTCCATAGTGAAGTGTCGGGCACCCCAAATGTTATCTAGCATAAGTTAGCTCGTAGACTTGTCGTTATTTACGTTTTTATGTAGTTAATTAGTTAGTCAAGAGCGTAAAATAGTTTAGTGCAACACCGTGGAGGAAGGACGGTCTTTACCCACCGTATCCCCGATCCACAGCCGATAGGAGGTCGTGTATTGTGTAAGTATAAATACCCCTTCCATCCATGGAAGGGGTGGTGCTTCTCATTCAATTTAACCTTTCATTTGTGTAAACCTCTAGCAAGAACACCCTCTCTCTCTACTTTCTCTCTCTAAAATGGTAAACATGTATTTTGATCATCCAAGACCACCCGAATCATCAACACAATAAAAATAACGATCCTTCACCGTTTAACCGCTTCAAGGTGCTTTTTGGTAGGCTTAGCCTGGTATCTAGCACACATGAATACAACGAACAGAATATCAGGTCTACTGGCTGTGAGGTACATCAGGGATCCGATCATGCTACGATATTTTGTTTGGTCTACCATGATCCCCGAGTGGTCCTCATCCGCTTTAGTACGCTCAATCATGGGAGTGTCAACATGGTCACTAGAATCAAATCCAAATTTCTTTAAAATCTCATTTGCATATTTAGATTGATTTATAAAATGCCTCCGGACTTTGTGAAATTTGTAATCCCAAGAAAAATGACATTTGTCCCATCATTGACATTTGAAATTTAGAACCTATTTCATTTGAAAACGGTCACACTCATTGGGGTCGGTCGAGGCAAATATGATATCATCAACATAAATTTGAACGTGAATTAAATGTTTGCTCGACTTCGGTGAACAATGTTGGATCAACTGCTCCTTTCACGAATCCAGTAGATAGAAGAAACTTTGATAGCGATCATACCATGCCCTTGGAGCTTGCTTTAAACCGTAAAGAGCCTTCTTTAAACGATAAACGTGAGTAGGATGCTCGGATTCACAAAGCCTTCGGGTTGGTCGACGAGACGACTTCTTTAAGATCTCCGCTCGAAATGGCGTCTTTACATCCATCCGATAGACTTCCATGTTCTTACTTGAAGCATTAGCCAAGAAGATTCTGATTGCCTCGATGCGAGCAACAGGAGCAAATGATTCTTCAAAGTCAATACCCTCCTCCTGACGGTATCCTTTTGCAACCAATCTAGCCTTATTCTTTAATACATCGGCATGCTCATCAAGCTTCACTTTAAAGATCCACTTTAGAGCAATGATCATAGCACAATCTGGAGCAGGTACTAATTCCCATACATCAAGTCGATCAAACTCATGAATTTCTTCTTGCATGGCATTGAACCAGCTGTCTTCATTCATAACAGCTTTAACATCTTTTGGTTCGACCTTAGAGAGTATGGAGTTGAAGAGGCACCATAAGGCATCGGTTGCAAGTTGTTTTCGTGTTGATACTGGACGAGAGGGGTTTCCAATGATGTTGTCCAATGGATGATCATGAGTCCATTTCCTAAGGTGTTCATGTGGTTGTTGTTGAGGAACTGAAGTAGCTGAGTCGATTTCTCCTGATGTAGATGGTTCTGATGATGATTCAGGAGCAAATATATTTTCAAACGGAGCATCTTCAGGAGTAGCAAAGGGATTAACTTCATCATTGATACCAGAAACATTTCCATGATGTACACCTATGTAGTTAATCTCGGCGATATATCGTCGATATCTCGCATCTCGGACCTAGAAAAAATATCGGTTCAAAATATCGGCCCAAAATATCGGATCCGATAATATCGGCGATATTTTCCGATATTTTGACGATATTTTGAAAATCGGCGATATTTTTGATATTTTGACTTTTTTTTCAACACCAAGATCTGTAAAAGAAAACCCAACTGAAAAGAACCCAATTAAAAAACCCAATTAAATACCTAATAATAAAGAACGACACGAAAAAACTCGATCTAGGGCGCGTTAAGGTGTTTCAAAACGCATGTGGCACGAAAATAGAACCATGAGACCTTGATCTATCATCTAGGATAGGTGGTGTAAATGTTGGATTTCACGGAAAGTTGGCCCGAAATGAAGATTTGCCGCGGAACCCTAATGGGTTGGCCGGAAAATATAGAGAGAGAAAGGAGGAATATGTGTGTGTGTGTGTGTGTTTTGTAGTGAGAGAGTGAAGAGAGTGAAAATGAGAGAGTGGGAAGGTAGGGGGTATTTATATTATGCTATGTTTTTTGTTTAATTTGTTATGATTTTAATATGTATATAGTTAATATTCTAGATAATATAAAAAACCGATATCTCACCGATATCTCACCGCGATAACCGATATTTCAAATATCGGTCCTTGAACGATATGTGATTTTCGACCGAGATAACTACATAGATGTACACTCGATGATTGATGATTTGTTGATGAGACAGAGTGATCAGCAGCAGGCGCTTCTTGACTTAATGATATTGAAACTGAAGGGTTGACTTCATTCACAGGAATAGGAGCAGCCTCTGTTGATGGATTTGACATTTCATCAGCATTTGGTTCATAGTGTTCATCGAACATTGGATCAAACAATTTCCTTAAATCATCTTCTGATGGAGGTACATATGGAGTTGCTGGAGAGGAAATTGGTACAAGAGATGAACCAATGGGACTGTTTTGAAGTGCGGGTCCAAAACTGGATTGTCCAGGAGCCATTTGACCGGTCAGCTCATCGAACGTGACGTGAATTGTTTCCATGATATTTCGAGTTCTCTTATTGTAGATTCGGTAACCCTTCTTGTTTGGTGCATAACCAACAAAAATTCCAATATCTGCCTTTGCTCTTAATTTACCTAGGTCTTGACTGTCATTCGTTGGATAGCACAAAGCACCAAACACACGAAGGTAGGAGAGATCAAGTTTTCGCTTATGAACAAGTTCATATGGAGTTTTCCATGAGATGTATGAATAAGGGAACGATTTTGGGTATAGCAAGCAAAGTGGCAATGGCTTCACCCATAGAAACATTGGAACCTTTGAATAAATTAGCATTGTTCTTGCGGCTTCCACAAGAGTTCGATTTGCCTTTCAACTACAACGTTCGTTGAGGAGTTCGTGGAACACTTCTTTGATGACCGATTCCAACACTTTCATAAACTCGAATTAAGTCTTTGTTAACAAACTCGTGCCATTTTTCGCTCGAACAATTCCGAGTGTATTGTTGAGTCGAACTCAAGTCGTTTGATTAGTTTGATGATGACATCCGGAGTTTCATCCTTAGTCCTCAAAACTTTACCAAGTAAATCGAGAGTAGTCGTCAACAACTACTAGAATGTATTTCTTCCCATTTATGGTTTGCACTCTCATTGGTCCGCATAGATCCATATGAAGGGTATGAAGAACTTCCATTATCGAGTTTGTGGGTTTTGGTTTGTGGGCATATTTCGTGCTTTTACCCAATTGGCAAGTCGAACAAAGATGATCTTTTCATATTTCAACTGGGTAAGCCTCGACAAGATCCTTTACGGAAAGGTTATTAATGGTGCCAAGTTCAAATGATTGAGACGACGATGCCATAACCATGACTTTGTTTTTGAAGCCTTTGACAAAGAAGCGATTGAGAAGACTTCATCATGTCTTCGATAGAGATGGTGTATAGGTTAGAACCACGAGTACCTCTTAATAATTCTACACCATCAAGTTCTCTAACGAAGCATGTATGTTTTCTAAAGGCAACTTCAAGATCGGAATCACGTAATTGACCAACAGAGAATGATTATGACCAAGACCTTCCACATAATATACCCGGAGATTACACTTTTGCCAACTACATAATCACCATAACCCATAATAGCACCAAATGATCATTCCCGAATCTAATAGTTTGATGAATTTACTCACGAAGTTCATGAGCCGCGATCGGTCTCCGGTCATATGCTTGGAACAAACTGAGTCCAGTACCACGTAACGATTTGAACGATCCGCAGCTGAACACATACAAGAATGGATAATCGGATAATTGGGAACCCCATGCAATAATGGGTTCCACTTGGTTAGTAACAATGATTGGAACACCCACATCGTAGATAGAAGCAATGGAATCATTAGGAATAGATGCAAGGTTGGTGTCTCAGATTTGACCTATTCAAAGTATGTTCACTTCTTAAGGGAATAGTTCTACCAGTAGGCATCCATTTTCTAGAGGGCATTGTCTTAGCAGAAAAAGGTATCGATTGATAACCTATCTTTCTAAATGTTCTTCCTGTGGGTTTCCACTGTTTTCTAACTTTCTTTCGTCTTTGCCTTTTAGCCTTTTTAGCATGATTTTTAGCATTAACAATTTTAACTGGGCATTTGACAACATTAGACAAAACATTCACACCACATTCATGATTAGTAACCGAAACTACACAATCATCATTACAAGTTTTTCCAAAAGTAGCAGCAGAATTCGAATTAATTACAATACGCTTATAGCTAATACTAGAATCAACACGATTCGTTTTATTTAACTCAAACTTAGTGTTCCTAGGGTGATCTTCTACTCTCTTCCAATGCACATTTTTAGCTTGCGAGGTCCTATCATTCCTTGTATTGTCTTGAGACTTTGACCGCTTGCTTTAATGTCACCGACACTCTGTAGAGGAATGGGAACATTAGTTGGTTTTGCTACTTTATGCATTTCTGCTTAGATGTCTTTGGGATCCGAACTGCTTGAAGGCACATTAAAGTTCACTTTCTTAATACTAGAAGTGCTGGGTTTTGAACCCTAGAGGGCACACTCGAGTTCGCATTCTTAGCACTAACAGATCTGGAGTCTGAACTACTTGAAGGCACACTAAGGTTCACATTCATAATATTGGGCATTGAATGACTTGCATGCTTGGCACCAGGCATAGAACAAGGTATCAAGGGTGTTAGGTCACCATATATGTAACACAAGCATCAATATGTAGAAATAAGAAAGAGATGAAGGCGGATGAACAATAACACACACAAACACACACGTATGATATGGTAAGGTTACGCGTAAGAGTATGAAAGTGAAATGAATTGAACAACCAACCTTCTAAGGAAGGTTTACATGTGTTTATATAGGGAAAGGAACTAGGGCAACATCCAAGTTCCCTTCCTTTCCTATATGGGCTTGGGCCTAGGCTTATGGGCCTTCTACATAAGCCTAAGGCTAATTACTAACATAAAGGCCATATTAAGATAACTATTACATATGAATTACTAACACTTGAATTAAGGTTTAGGAGTGATTCCAACAATATCCCCCTCAAGTGCTAGTGATGAATGAAATGAGTGATAACGTTGTAGGTCTTGATGTAATAGTAGCTTTGACGCCTTCCCGACATTCTTCTTTCTTGTGAGAAGAGATGTCTTGATTCGAACAATCTCCCCAGTAGAGAAATTGTTTCCTTTGAAGTATTCGATTTGACGCCTTCATTTTCTTTGTTCTTTTGTTCTTTGAAAGTGATAGTATGGTGTGGTAGTCTCGCATCGTGTCGCTTTGCGCCCAAAGGTTCCACGCCTTTCTCCAACATGCTCACACGCCTTTAACGTGGATTACAGTTGATGAAGTTCTATAAGTCTTTAAACTTTATAGATTCTTTGTTGAGGAATCATTCGACTTTGTGTTGCCTTTGACCGTGAGAGAACTTCCATAAGTGATGTTGTTGGTATGAGCATGTGGAGAATCAGACGATCATTCCTCCGAGCTTCCATAAGAAGTAAACATAAGAAAGGTTAGTAATAAGCGGATTCCGACACTTACAAGTTTGAACTTCGAGAGTGTTAACAACATAGTGTGAAAACACAACTCTAATTCTCACAAAGGCCGTTCTCGAACCGAGTCCCACAAGTGAGATAACACGATGTATGTATACACCTACGATTCGGATGAGTCGCCGAGGTATACCAAGCATCACCTCACAATCAGAGACCGTTTGAGACCACTAAGTGTAATCCACGGGAGTTACCAAAGCGACTGCCGCTGTGGTTGTTTGATGTTGACCCGGCAGAGTTTCCATTCAATCACCGAGGATCATGATGTGAACCCTCATAAATGTTCTCGACAGATTGCTAAGATCCGTAGGACTCGATAACTTACCACCGATGTTCTTTTGTTGAACAACAAGTGATGAAATGTCAAGTGTACCTAAGAGATCTTTGATGAATCTCGTGGCTCTAGACTCAATAGTGCATTTTGGTTTTCCGAGCGGAGACTAGGGAGAGGGTTGATAACGCTCAAATTGTGCATGTTTTAGTAGCGTTATCCGTGCTTTTATGTGTGTTATTTGGTTATAATCATATGCTTTTGATGCTTAATCGCATAAAAGTGCGCTTGCTAGTTCATTTGTAGCCAAGCACAGGAAAGTGGAGAAAAGACGAAAAAGAAGTAAAATACGAAGATTTCTCCATATACGAAGAGTTCCCGCCCAAAGCAAGACTTGTGGAGTATATTCGAGAAGATAAAGTCATCAAGTTAGTGGTCCAAAGACTCAAGAATAAAGTTCAAGAAGGAAAACGAGAAAGAAATGAAGAAAAGAAGCTTAAACGAAGAAATATTGGAAGCCTCGTTGTTCCCGACACACCTTCACCATTTTGGCCATAACTTTTGCATACGGACTCCGTTTGACCCCCGTCATGCCACGGAAAGCTAAGAGAAAGATCTACAACTTTCGTGTTTATGATTTTTTTGTGATTTTGCTCCAACCGATCGGTCGAGACCCGCAACCGGATCCGGTTGGAGAATGGTCAGAAGACCAACCGATTCGGTTGGAGCTCAACCGGATCCGGTTGGAGGTCCTGTTTTAGCCATTTTTCCATTACTAAGGTTCCAAACTTGTTCCAAACGATTCTAGGTCCTTCCTTCATGTATTCTAGGTCCTTCTAAGCTCCTTGGCCTCCAAGAAATGCATTGAATACCCTAGGCCTTGGTTCAAGTATAAATAGAGGCCTTTGCATCCTCATTTCATGCATCACAACTTGAGAGAACTTCTCTCACACCTCTCCTACCACCACCACTCCTCTCTAGGTGTGAAATTCAAGCCTCCACCCTTAAGGACGAATTTCCACCTAGAGAGCAAATCATAACTTGAGAGAACACACACACTCTCAATACCTTCACCAAAGGTGTGAAACTCAAGCCTCCACCCTTAAGGACGAGTTTCCACCAACTATCCTATCCCAACTTGTGTGAAATTCAAGCCTCCACCCTTAAGGACGAATTTCCACCAATTACACCAACTTATCTTCCCCAAAAGACCACAAACCTCTCCCAAATTCGTGTAGTGTGCTCAAGGGTTGTCGAAGGCGTTTGGACATCATTTTCCGGCTTGGTAGAACTATTGTAGTTGATTGGAGGCTTGAAGGAGTGCTATAATCCTTCATCTTTGCCTATTGTAATTCATACTTTGGGTAAACCTTGTTACTTTTCTATTTAAAGATGTTTGTGATTGATATGATTATTGAGATTTTGTGTTTGATTGGAATAATGATGAATGTCTTGATACTTGCTTGTTCTTATATTGCTTTTCTTGTTGGTTTGATATGTGACAATCATAACCATCAACTTGTTACTTGTTCTTATATTGCTTTTCTTGTTGGTTTGATATGTGACAATCATAACCATCAACTTGTTACTTGTTCTTATAATGCTTTTCTTGTTGGTTTGATCCGTGACAATCATAACCATCAACTTGTTACTTGTTACTTGCTTAAACAAACAAACGACACTTGTAGTGCAACCAAGTCTCTTGGGACGACCTTGATTTACCATATACTATACTACAACTTGACTAGGGTATACTTGCCCGAATGTGTTCCTAGTTAACCGGTAATTCTTGTTACAAATTTAAAACCCCGATGAAGCACATCAAGTTTTTGGCGCCGCTGCCGGGGACTTGTTTTGCACTTGTTTGTTCGTTTGATTGTTTTCTTCTTTGATAGATTGTTTGTTTGCTTACATGATAATTCCGGCATCGTCACCATCAAGTTTTTGGCGCCGTTGCCGGGGATTTGCGTTTGTATTCTTGTGTTTGCTTGTTTGTTGAAATGTTTGCTTGATTCGATTGCTTACTCTTGATGTTTGCGTTTGAATAATTGTTGCTTTGATCTTGTTTGATTGCTCTTGATGTTTGCTCATGAAGATTGCTTGAATGCTTGTTTTTTTTTTCAAAATCTCCAATTTCTCATAATTGCTTAAATGATCTTTGCATCAAAATCATGTTTTTGATGTTGGGATTTCGTTTCATGTGTTCTAAAATGCTCATTTCAATGATTGCTTTCAAAATGTGCTCGAAATCGTTTGCGAAAAACCCACCAAAACCACCCAGATCACTCCAACCGAATCGGTTGGCACTCCAACCGGATCGGTTGGAAGCCTCGTACTTAATAAAATCACTACAACCGATCGGTCACTACCCGTAACCGGATCCGGTTGTGTGTTCTGTTAAAAAAAAAAAAAAAAAAAAAGAAATTATTTCTTGTGTTTCTTGTTTCGTGTGTTTGTGTTTTATATGTTATGTGATCTCTTGCATGTCTCTGTGTTATCTGTTTGTGTTAATCTTGTTTAGATTGGTTTCGTACCAATTTTGAATAAGACTATCTTGTCTTAGATTATCTTGTTTGATTTGTGTTACGTGACTAATTGTGTTTTCTTGCGTCTATGTGATTGTCTTTTTCTGTGTTCGTGATTTTATGTTTATTTATGTTCTAAGTTTTGTTTTGTTTTATGTATTTGGCGTTCTTGCATATATGTGTGTTTATGTGTTTTGTTTACTTGTGTTTATTTTATGTTTGTTACCTTTTGTGTCCTTATTTTATTTTATCAATAAAAGTTTTGAAATAAAACTTGTGTTTAAAAAAAAAAGGATCGAAAAAAAAAAAATTAGAAAAACTCCTCTAACCGATCGGTCGCATCCCATAACCGGTTCGGTTGGAAGGTTGGTCACAGTTTGGTTCATTCCAACCGATCGGTCACTCCCCGTAACCGGATCGGTTGGACTAATCTGTTAAAAAAAAAAAAAAATGTTTTCAGTTTTTGTTTTTGTGTGTTTGTGTTTAGGTAAAATTAGTTTAAATGTCTTTTTGTTTTTGCAAGAGTATCATTTCTTAAATTTTGTTTTTCCATTTTAAATTTTGTCAATTTGGTACATTGTGAATAAATAAGTACATGTGTTTTAAAAATAAAAGTGTTTTGAACTTTGTGGGTATGTTCGCTGGAAACCCTCACGAGACTATAACTCGTCCACTCGGGCCACCGAGGGGTTTAAAGGCTTGTTGCATGCGCTAAATGCAACCGTGATGCCTACGAAAGTGAGTTTAGAATTTTACGCGTTTTTGTAGTTTAGTTTATTTTGCAGATTTAATAAGCTCTTGGAGGAAGGATTGGCTGGATCGTGAACCTTATACTCTTGATTGGACATGTTTGGAGAGAAATCGATTGATCTCACACGCTTATGCTAGCATTTGCTTAGCACCTTATCATATGGAGTTCGATCGTGATGTTTAGCCCGAGAGGTTTCGTTTATCTTAGACTTATAATATCAATTTTCCATATCTTTACATGCTTTGAAGTTTTTGCAATTGGTTTATTTTGTTTCTTTGTTATTTTTCCTTTGTTTGTTTTTTTGGTAAATTATTTTAATAAATTGACTTCTTTTAATCCTTCGAAAGTAAGGCTCACCCATTGTAAACAAACTGTGTGAGAGGTATAAGGCGGGTCTCTCTGATTCCCTAAAGAAGTTGGGTTTTTAATATGCTTCGCGCTGACCTGCTTCTCCGCTTCTTTGTGCGTTTCAATGGAGCTACCGAGAACTCGTGGGACAAGAATAAGTCATGTTTGGTTTTTAAAAATTATAGAAAAATAAAAAAAAAAGAATAAAAAAGGAAAAAGAAAAAAAAAAGAATCGTAACTAGTTTATTAAGTTATTTTCTTTTGTGTGCTTAACTTAAGTGTGGGGGGAAAATATTATAAGAAAAGCGAAACCAGTTTTTAAATTCCAAAATTTTTGGGTCAATTTTAAATTTTGTGAACTTGTTTGCCCTTATGATCTAGATGTTTTCACGCTTATAGGATAATATATATTATAATAACTGGATTAACCCACTGGTGAAATCGGTAAATTTTGAAAAGCTTGAGATGTGTCCTGATTATTATTGCAATCCATTTTGGGATCGATAACATTTGCTTACACATATTATAGCCCTTTCCACTAAATTGTGAGGATTTGAGCCTATTCCATATATAGCATACATCTTTTATGCTTGAATCTTTTGCTATGAGTGTGCCGGTGATTTTATTTATTCTAGAACTTGTACTTGTAAATCATGACCAGACCGCAGTAAGATCACATTCGTGTGATATAAGTGTATTCGTGTGATAAAGAGGCAACCTTAGGAATAAAACCAAATGGCCTTCCATTTACATCTAATGATATATTAGCTAACCACATCGGTTAGTTAACCACCCACATGGACCCATTTGTTAGCGCTCATATTTAGCGCTAGATACCCTTAGTACACCCTTTGAGCCATCTCTTTCTTCTTGTTAAATCCAGAAAAATACAAAAATATTTTACACTTTAAGCCTTAGCCTTCCCCTTGTCAATGTCTAAATGGTTGGTTGTTAGTTGCTTGGTTGTTGGATTGTTTTTGATGATTATGAGTTAGCCACACTTTGCCATTCGTGTGTGCCATTCCGACAAAGACGAAGAGTGCACCTTCTTATTTGTATTTTTGTGGTGTGTGCTTATACGAAGTGTGGGGGAGATGTGATGTATGAAGAAGAAAAAAAAAAAAAAAAAAAAAAAAAAAGTCATCGAAAAAAAAATATATGTGATGACAAGGAAGATGAAGTATGTTTGAGATATTAATTAGCCAATGTGCTAAGACGTGATATATATTTAGTGATCGATATGTGAAGAGGAGAAGATTGTAACTATAATCATTTTCGGGTTTGCGGATTATTCGTGACTAGCAACATGGGTATTAGACTTGACTTTATTTTTCTTTTAACACCATTTTCATTAATTATCCCATGCCTTATCCCTTCCCTTCTGGCTTTGTGAAAATATGAAGTGCGTGAATATTTTTAGTGACCATCCAGTTCTTGAAGGATCGAATGACGCGCCAGCGATCTAGTGAATATTTTTGGTGACCATCCGTTATGCAAATAACGCGCCAGCGATCCGAGGTATATTCTAGTGACCATCCGTTGTTTGACTTAATCAAGAATTCGCGCCAGCGATCTATTATATTCTTGTATGTAATGTTTGAACATAAGCCTTGTTAACCCTTAAGCCTAACCCGAATAAAAGCCCTCTTTAGATGTTTACGCTTGGTGCTTACGCCACGTCGGTGGAGTTTTGGTTTCTTGTACAAGCCTATGGTAATATTTAGATCATGACTGAGCAATATGAGTGTACTATTCCTTAATACTATCCATCACTAAATAAATTGAGTGTTGAGTGAATTATACTTCATTACTTTTCGTGAGTTGCTTAGCCATGTTATCAAGCGAGAAAATTCATAGGGTATTGTCAAACATCTCGATTTTTCACCTCTTAAAGCTTAAAACGATGAATCTTATCTTGTACTTGTACTTGGTAGATTTGCATCACATTTTTCTAATCATATTTCATGCACCATGTGGGATTTATTTTTCTTGATTTCTAGATTTGCTTGAGGGCAAGCAAAACCTTAAGTGTGGGGGAGTTTATGCTCATTTTTCGCTTATTTTTATATTTGTTATTAAAAAAAAAAAAAAAAAAAAAAAAAAAAAGATTTTAATTTTTATTTTTCTTTTTGTTTTGTCATTTAGGTTTGTCTTTCATTTTCTTTTCTTAGATTTGCTTGAGGGCAAGCAAAGTTTAAGTGTGGGGAATTTGATAACGCTCAAATTGTGCATTTTTAGTAGCGTTATCCGTGCTTTTATGTGTGTTATTTGGTTATAATCATATGCTTTTGATGTTTAATCGCATAAAAGTGCTTGCTAGTTCATTTGTAGCCAAGTACGGAAAGTGGAGAAAAGACGGAAAAGAAGTAAAATACGAAGATTTCTCCATATACGAAGAGTTCCCGTCCAAAGCAAGACTTGTGGAGTATATTCGAGAAGATAAAGTCATCAAGTTAGTGGTCCAAAGACTCAAGAATAAAGTTCAAGAAGGAAAACGAGAAAGAAATGAAGAAAAGAAGCTTAAACGAAGAAATATTGGAAGCCTCGTTGTTCCCGACACACCTTCACCATTTTGGCCATAACTTTTGCATACGGACTCCGTTTGACCCCCCGTTCACGGCCACGGAAAGCTAAGAGAAAGATCTACAACTTTCGTGTTTATGATTTTTTTGTGATTTTGCTCCAACCGATCGGTCGAGACCCGCAACCGGATCCGGTTGGAGAATGGTCAGAAGACCAACCGATTCGGTTGGAGCTCAACCGGATCCGGTTGGAGGTCCTGTTTTAGCCATTTTTCCATTACTAAGGTTCCAAACTTGTTCCAAACGATTCTAGGTCCTTCCTTCATGTATTCTAGGTCCTTCTAAGCTCCTTGGCCTCCAAGAAATGCATTGAATACCCTAGGCCTTGGTTCAAGTATAAATAGAGGCCTTTGCATCCTCATTTCATGCACCACAACTTGAGAGAACTTCTCTCACACCTCTCCTACCACCACTCCTCTCTAGGTGTGAAATTCAAGCCTCCACCCTTAAGGACTAATTTCCACCTAGAGAGCAAACCATAACTTGAGAGAACACACACTCTCAATACCTTCACCAAAGGTGTGAAACTCAAGCCTCCACCCCAAGGACGAGTTTCCACCAACTATCCTATCCCAACTTTGTGAAATTCAAGCCTCCACCCTTAGGACTAATTTCCACCAATTACACCAACTTATCTTCCCAAAAGACCACAAACCTCTCCCAAATTAGTGTAGTGTGCTCAAGGGTTGTCGGCGTTTGGACATCATTTTCCGGCTTGGTAGAACTATTGTAGTTGATTGGAGGCTTGAAGGAGTGCTATAATCCTTCATCTTTGCCTATTGTAATTCATACTTTGGGTAAACCTTGTTACTTTTCTATTTAAAGATGTTTGTGATTGATATGATTATTGAGATTTTGTGTTTGATTGGAATAATGATGAATGTCTTGATACTTGCTTGTTCTTATATTGCTTTTCTTGTTGGTTTGATATGTGACAATCATAACCATCAACTTGTTACTTGTTCTTATATTGCTTTTCTTGTTGGTTTGATATGTGACAATCATAACCATCAACTTGTTACTTGTTCTTATAATGCTTTTCTTGTTGGTTTGATCCGTGACAATCATAACCATCAACTTGTTACTTGTTACTTGCTTAAACAAACAAACGACACTTGTAGTGCAACCAAGTCTCTTGGGACGACCTTGATTTACCATATACTATACTACAACTTGACTAGGGTATACTTGCCCGAATGTGTTCCTAGTTAACCGGTAATTCTTGTTACAAATTTAAAACCCCGATGAAGCACATCAAGGGTCTCCTTCTTCAATACCAGCAATCTCTAAGAGAAGGCCGATAGTTTACGTAGGGTTCCCTGTGAGAATGAAACAAGCTTATTTTGAGAGAAACTTGAGTGGTTAAGAAGGTTTAGTGCATGCGTCACTGGGTCCATGACGACTTTTAATCTTCAATATCGGCCATAAAGTGACAACCAAGAGTATATGAATTGAACCCGTGTCCGCCTAAGTTGAATAATTTGGAGGGCTATTTCTTTTCACCCTTTTCTTTGCATTTCTTTTTAATTCTTCAACTCCTTCTTTCTCCAATTCTCATTTTCTCCTTTTTATAATCATACTTAAGGACTTCTAAATACTAACTATTTGTGGTGTCCTTGGGTAGATCCCTCCGGCTCTGGCGGATCATAGGATGGTTATCCCTAACCTTGATCACCTTATAACTCCATTGCCATAAAACCATTTAATCATGAAAATCTCTTAAAGTGTTTGTGAATGAAAAGCATTTTGTACCACTATAAGAGTTTGATCTTTTGCAGAAATACTCCCCCTCCACATGTGCTTTAAGAGTTTTGACAGAAATCTGCACAGTGAGGAAAGAGTGCGCACTTTAGAATTGATCGACTCAAGATAGACAATTCCTTGCGAGACACGATTACGTTGCATAGTTAAAGAGTTACATTGTCAGCTTTTAGGTGACAACTAGCTCTAATAACTATCTTGAAGATGTGGACAACCCCGAAAGGTTGTCAAACCCGTCAGAGTTCATGTCTATCAAGAGCTTCTCGAATGGGTACAATTTACTTGGATAAGTCTTGGAAGACGAATCTTTTCAATGTACGACTGCTCGGTTCTGTCAATTCATGGGTTGAAGTCTTTTCACACGAGAATTCATATAGCAAAACACAACATATTTCTTATCACGTATTTTTCTCCCCCTCAAAAATGGCATATAAATGTTATGTTTGAAGAAATGTTGATATCAAATATGACCATTTTGAGTTTTGTGGGAAAAGAACCACTGAGAACAATTTTGTGAACAAAGATTTTAGTCAAATACTCCCCCTCAACAAGTGATATAAACGGTTGAGGTTTTGAAAATCATAAGGAGAAGTACTTGTCCTTTTGAGCAAAACCTTTGAAAAATGAAAGGTTTGATAGGTTTTACTCAAAAGTAAGAAGCTTTCGCTCCTTTTATAGGATTGTGGCACTGATATGTGTGCACAAGCCATTGTCATAATTAAATCACGCATCCAAAATATTTTGAAATAGAAGCAGTTCAAGGGGTACCAGGAAGTCCATCAATCTTGCCAGGAATGCTTACAGGGCGCTGATAGCCGCGAGAGCAATCTGGGACGACCACCTACGAAGCTCTCTAGAGTTCTCGAATCGGTCCCGTCGATACAACCTTTCACCAACTCGTGATGATTCTCTTCACATCCCGCCTTTCCTTAGAATTCCATCGCTTTGTGACCCAATTCCTTCATGTATGTCCTTCAACCTATAAGCCAACTGTCCCTAACCTTCTTCATTGTGTGATCCCCAAACTTGTGAAGATCTCTACACGCCATCATAGCTATGCGTTGTAGTTCACTAAGGTAAACTACTCGAATGGTTGGTCGATGAGAGTGTATTGTGGAAGTCGGTTGATGTCGGGAAGATCTAGGCGAGGTGGAGTGAAGTTGACATGGGTCCGATATGATTCAACCGCAGTCGGAGATCTTCTACACGTTCTTTGATTACTATTCTTTTGATGAAGATAAGCAAGGACTTGATGTATTCACGTTGCACTTCAGTCGAGAATTGTCTCATGCGACCCTGTACTTTGGCAAGGTACAAGTCTTCAATGTCGTTGATAGAAAAATTCTCAAAATCCGCTTCAGAGAATGCATAATCTCTTTCGTCTTGCCTTTTGACCACGATATTCTTGAGGAAAGAGTAGTCCCATTTAGACGAAAGATCAACATGTTTAATAGCCACGATTGCTTTAGTAATGAACACTTCATGTTGAGACTTCAACACGGCGCTCACGTAGTAGATTCGTCTTGCGTGCCCGCCAATGGTGAATCCCATACATTGCATCACGGTCATACTCTTCCACATTGTTGGAGAACATGTGGTTAGCTCTTTCCTCAATGGCTATGCGCTAGAGTATATGGTCTGCGGAACGGAAGTGTCGGTGATGTAGCGTATTTCCTTGAACCATCGCCACCGTGAAGAAGAAATTCCAAGTCTTTGTTGAAGAAATATCGGAATGGAATCCTAGGTCGATCTGGTTGGCCAATTGTTGGTAGAGGTTTAGACCGGTCGGTGTAATATGGAGGGTTGTCCCGCTTAGTGAAGTCGATGTTTGCTTCGGGTTGAGCCAATCCATGTTGTTAGACATAGCTCGTGCTATATTATCAAGGTGATACTCAACTTCAATAGCTCTTTCCGAGTTGTCTTTGAGCGATTGAAATGCTTCATTCTTGATTCGCTTCAACTCGGATTTCGCCATCTTTTCACACGGATTTTTCTTGCAAGAACTTAGCATGCTCCAATGTACGACCTTCTACCGCATCTTGACCTTCGGTGGGTAGGGTGTAGAATCAACAAGCTTCGATAACCAATCGAATTGATGTTATCCTCGTCCGACCATGATAAGACGCCTACCATAGGCGCTTTCTTCTTCTTTTTCTTTGGCCTAGAGGAGGATTCGGTTTCTTGGTAGTGTCGGGAGAGATGGGTTGTTGTTGGGGCTCGATACTTCCTCATCGTCACCACCCGTATATTCAAAGTAATCACCGGTTTTTCGAGTATGGGGTGGTAACTCGTAATCCCGAGGTTTGTCTCGTAGAAGAACGAGGAGGAGATCTTTGTTGAGCTGGAGTCCGTTGGGGTGGAGGTTGCATGAAGATGATTCACCGACTTCTTTGGACGTTTGGGCTCGTTATCCTTATCCTTGTCTTTATCTTCATCGCCTCTCGGACGCTTAGGCCTTTCGACTTCTTCTCGCATGTCGACTTGAGTTGGTATTCCAAAGAATGCTTCAAACAATTTACCTTCGTAGGAGGCAAATGTTGCGAGCTGTTCGACATTTGAGCCACCACCGGTTGACCAATTTAGCATCTAAGAAGATTATGGGATCAACGGACCGATGTTTACATGCATTGGAGTTGATTTCATGGTTTGCTTGGCCGATGTAAGAGATTCGAGATAGAGTTGTTTGGTGAACATCTCCTTTGTAATTCCGTGAACGATGTCAAGAAGGAAGTTGTGAGTGTATCCTTTGATCATCTTGTCCATTTTCCTTGAAGATCATCTTTCATGAGCTTCGGACATACTCCTTTCAACTTGCATCTTGTCTTTCTCATCATGAAGATATTGTATCCGGTCAAGAAGAAAATCTAACTTCTTCTTTGTAATATCTTTCTCTCGACCTACTTGATGCCTTTAACGATTCGGTCTTTGCTTGAGAGATCCAAGATCTTTGTTGGCTTCTTCACCGATTTGGATGGTGATTTGGTTGATCCTTTTGATTGTGGTGGTGAAGAGTGAGAAGATGAATCGATGATGATGAGATGTGGGAGACTCGGGTCCTTTGGTGGCTCGAAGTTTTCTCCTTGGAACGGACGGACTGTTTAGAAGAAAACGATCATAATCGTCTGCTTCATCAATCTTTGTATTATCGCATTGTTTTCTCGTCTTTTTCGCTTCGGTTCCTCAAATTCATAATCAATAGAATCTTCCACGCGCTTTTGTTGTTGCTCCAAGGTGGTGGCACCAGATCCCTTATCGGGTTGATTAACCGCATCAGGACTTGGTGTAGGTTGAACTCTACCACTTGACCCTCCGGGGCCACCCATTTGATCCTTAGCAAATTCTTTTGCGACGTGTTGGAGTCTAATGAATTTGAACTTTTTCCTGTAATCAGTGTCCAGTGGCTCTTCATCTGAACTTTCCTCTTCGTGCTCAATCACTGGAGTCTTCCCTTTGCATGTATCTGCCGGTGGACTAGGAGGTTTCGATCTCGATGGAGTGTCATCCTTGCGCTTCGAGTAGGTAATTTCTTCATCCGATTCAAGACCTCGAGTCCTCGTCCGTTAGCTTTCTTTGCGGTTCGTGCTTGGGAATATGAATAGGAACACTTCTTGAGAAGGAACTCTCCTTTGCTTGGAGGTTTCCTCTTGGGAACTTTCGTTGTCTCTCGGTGCTTGCAGCCGCCGCACTCCTAAATCGGTTTTCCGGTAGGTGTGCCGGAAGATTTTCATCTAGAAAACCAACTTTGTTCTCTTGCACAACTTTCAAATACCTTTTGTAAGAGTTGAGCTTTTTGAGTTCATCTAAGAGAAGGTGGTCCGCAACACAAAGACCTTGTTTCTTGGTAGTTGACTCCTTAAACCGATCGTTAGAGTGGGTTCGGACAACATGTCGAGATTATCGGGATCATTGATTCTCTTGGGGATATCGGTTATATCCAAGTGCTCTTTGGATCAACAGCTTTGTATATCCGATATAAGGAATCTTTGAGCCAAGCTTTTAAGGAATGTCATCATGTCATCCCATATCGAGCTTCAATTTCGATGTGTTTCATGTTGATCGAGCCCAAAAGATTTGCGCTCCACGAGCTTGGGATGCTCATAGTCACCGTCACGACCGTAAACGGATTTTGTGATGATGATATAAAGGGTTCTCCAAGGTCGAGGAATGTTCTTTAGATCCACGTGAGAATGCTTAGTAATAACCCTCAAGCTTCGTCATACCCAATATCAATCAAAATTGCGAGCGCCTCTCAAGATGGGTGCAATGAGTATTCATTGGTATGATGTCGTGAATGAGGAGAACGACTCTTAAATCTGCAGGAGTGATGGTGCTTTTCTTGTGATTGAGTTTCACGGTCACAACATATTGTCCTTTGATTTGTTGCATTGTATTCCGTAATCTGCCGAATGTAGATCTCCCATCTTGTGGCGTAATTGGTGAGCATGTTCGATAAGGATGGTTCTTCGAATGTCACAAAGAATGAGACAAGAAGATTACGAAAGCGGTGAGGGTTTCAAAGTCAACACGAAGGTTGTTCTTTCCAATCTTCATTGGATAGCCATGAGGAAGATATCAAGAATGGTGAGTACATTTGGTGCATCCACATTCATTTGGCGCCCATGTCGTGATCTCGAAATACATTTAGCCAAAAGAACCAACATATCGAAAGACATTATGTTAGTCAACAGATGGTTTTATTGTCTAATAATTGAATGAGATATGTAAATGATTGTTACGAGTCCAAAATCACTTGTTTGTTCAATAGTCCAATGACGTCGTGATAAGTTTTGAGAGTTAGTTAACTTTAGGTTTTAAAGTTTACGTTATCTCATAATTTTCACAACATATTAAACGTTTAAGCTTATTAGTGACATTATTTGTTTCATGAAGTTATGATTTATTTATTTACAAGTTTGCAGTAACAATTCATAATGAAGGTTTGATCAAGGCTTAGGCATAGAAATGGTAGCTTATGCGTAAGCAGGAGTTATCTGGCGAGACACAAGCTTATGCGTGGGATCCCGACTTCACGCGTGAAGAAATATTACGCGTAGGAACAGGGGACCTTATGCGAGAGCTTACGCGTGAAGCGCATATAAAACTTACACGCGTAAGGCTTACTCGTAAGAGTAGACCTTATGCGTGAGGTCATTGCCACGATATCCTTCACAGGATACGCGTAGTCCCTTATGTAGAACCTTATGCGTAGATGTCTAACAACCTTGATTCTGATTTTTACGTGTTTGCAAACCTGAAATAAAATCATCATAGCATCAATATTAACACATACATTCATTCTATAACAGATCATGGCATGAATACTTATCAAACATTTAGGCGTAGAACATTGTTACGCGTAGCCTAAAACCCTAAAGTTCAAGAATTACGCGTATGAAATCTAGCCATAGGATTTGCACTAAACTGATTCTGGTAGATCTAAGAAGCATAGTAAGTTGTCCTATCCAAGTTTTAACATCAAATTCAAGGCCAATCAAGAATACCCAATTCTTATGAACATAAACCCTAGTTTTCAGTTTGTGAATCATTAGTGTTTCTGGGTAGTTTCTGGGCTTAGATATGATCAATTCAACATGAAAACAACCTTATACAACCATCTTTATCACCAAAAACGTTCTCATATGAAAACCCCCAAAACTAACGTACGAACCCTAATTCACAAAATCATTCAATTCGTGTTTCTGGGTATGTTTTGAGGATAAAAATGGTATCATAGATGTTTTAGAAACGTTTTGACACTATCTTCTTAACCACAAACACACGAATGAGTGATTTGTGTTCATAGCTTACGCGAAGAACACGAATCACACTCAAACACATCATTTGACCGTTGGATTTGAGTGAAAATCAAAACCATTGTTAAAAAACATGTTAAGATTATTAAACCACTTACAAAATGATGATCCAATACACGGAAATGAAGATCAAATTTTAGGCGTAGGATGAGTTTGGTGAATAATAAATGTGATGAATTTAATGAGTTTGGTGGAGTGTTTTATGAAAAATAACTTTGAGGTTTTGACAGTTTTAGCCCCTCCACCTTTTCCATTTTCATCCAATGCCTTTTAACTTCCATTTTGGTTACCAAACGAAGAATATTTGGAAATAACTTTGACGACACTCCCCCTCGACTTAAGAAAATAATGAAAGGTTATAAATTTTAGTCCGAGGAGTGTTAGTAAACCAGAAATGTGACCACCATTATTAAAGAATCAACCGGGATAAAGTAACATGCAAGTACAATGATTTTATGAAACAGTTAAGTATTTATTTTCTCCCCTCAACACTTGATCGGAAAAATACTGAATTTTGAAAGATTTGAGTGTTGACGGAAGAAATGTACTTGCCATGTTTGAAGAAATATAGATAGAAGAATATTTTTGTTGTTTTATCAGGTTTTATATTTTTGTATTTTGTTATTGAAAAATATTTACAAAAGACATTTTGGTGTTTGACTAGTTTTTAAGAATGTGTTAAGAGTTCATCCAGTTCCTCTTGAGTCAAACACCGCATACCAATCCGGTGGACCAACTCATTAAACCTAGCGGGAGGCAAGGCTTTGGTAAGAAGATCTGCCAATTGGTATTCTGTACCCACAAAGTATAATTCAACAGTACCCTGTTCCACGTGGTCCTTGATGAAGTGATATCGAAGATCGATGTGCTTAGATTTTGAATCTTGAACCGGTTGCACGAGATCGCAATGGCACTCGATTGTCGCGATACATCGGGATTACATCAAACACGTAACCATAGTCTTTGAGTTGTGTTCTCATCCAAATGACTTGAGCACAACACGACATGGCTACATATTCTCGCCCGGTTGAGGACAACGATGTACAATCTCGCTTCTTCGATTGCCAAGACACTAGTTTGTCACCAAGAAATTGTAGTGCTCTCAAGTACTTTTCCGAGAGTCTAAGCATCCTGCGTGGTCGTCGAAAAAAAAGCTATTAGTTCAAAACCGAATCCTTCGGATACCGGATCCCCAAATTAATGGTTCCCTTGATGTATCGAGGATTCTTTCACCTCGAGAGGTGGGTTTCATTGGTCACCGATAACGGAGCAAAGATATACGACAAAGACAATATCAGGCCTACTAGCTGTTAGATACATGAGAGACCCAATAATACTACGGTATTTTGTAGGGTCCACCAATTTCCCATGTAAATCAGCGTCTAGCTTCTTGGTATGAGCCATTGGTGTGGCATAGGTGTCACAGTTTTGCATTCCAAATTTGTTTAACAATTCAAGGGCATATTTGGACTGACTTAAGAAAATACCACGGGGTGATTGATGAACTTGCATTCCTAGAAAGAATGTGAGTTCATCCATCATTGACATTTCAAAATGTTTTGTCATTAATTTTGCAAAAGCATTTGAGTATTTTAAATGTGTTGACCCAAAAATGATGTCATCCACATAGATTTGAACGATTAAGATGTGATCCCCGTGATATTGTATAAAAAGTGTAGGATCGACCGAACCTTTGGTGAATTTATTGGCAATGAGTAAGGATGATAACTTATCGTACCACGCCCGAGGAACTTGTTTGAGACCATAAAGAGCTTTGTTCAGTTTGTAGACATGGTTTGGGAACTCGGGATCAACGAATCCTTCTGGTTGGCTGACATAAACCGTTTCTTTAAGTTGCCCATTCAGAAAAGCAGTTTTGACGTCCATCCGAAAGACCGTTATATTCATATGAGCGCGACGCGAGAAATATCCGAACGACCTCAAGACGAGCAACCGGAGCAAATGATTCTTCAAAGTCAATACCCTCTTCCTGCCGATAACCCTTAGCCACCATACGTGACTTGTTTCGATTACGCCCTTGAGCATCCAATTTGTTTTTCCAAATCCATTTTAGACCAATGACGTAGACCCTGTTGGTCTTTCAACCAGTTCCCATACTTCAAGACGTTTGAATTGGTTGAGTTCTTCTTGCATGGATTCAATCCGGTGTCTTTTGTCATTGCGTCTTTGATGTTTTAGGCTCGAGTTGGCGTACGGTGAGAGCATAAATGCGAGTGTTCACCATCGTGTGAAGACGTTGTCTCGTAACGATTGGTTGATTCGGGTTGCCAATAATGTTCTCAAGAGGATGGTCTTTTGTCCGGTGATGTGTAGAGGTTGATGTTGATATACATTATGCGATTTTGAGGATTCAAATGGTTTGTTGACGATTCCGCGACATCAAAAGTGATTTCATTGACAAAGCGGGTTAAAGAACGCATTTGGATCAAAATCTGCGGTGGGGTACTTCATTAAGAGCATCGTGTTGGTTCGGCGTCGTTGGAATCGGTTTGTTCAATTTTGTTGTAGATTCAACTGGTGGTGCTTCTTCAACGATAGTTGTTGTAGCAGTGTATCGGTATAAGAGTATTATCGGGTTCAAGAATGAAACAGCGGATACACCGAGCACGTTCATCAATATCGTCACTAAACGGAGGAGCAAATAGTCTTTCCATTTGTTGGCGTGTAAGTCGGGGATTTGTTCGGTGATAATGGGGTTTGAGGAAGTTTAAGCGGTTATGACCGGGTTCCAAGTTGTTATACTCATAAGCCATTTCGGTGAGTTCATCAAAATGAGCATGAATCGTTTCCATAACTTGCTTTGTACTGACGATTCGGATCCGTAACCTTTAGAATTCTCACAATATCCAATAAAGACTCCAATGTCGACTTTGGTTTTGAGCTTTCCAAAGTCATCACGATCATTATTCGGATAGCAAAGAGATCCAAATACATGAAAGTGTTTAAGATTCGGTTTTCGGTTGTGGAGAAGTTCAAATGGTGTTTTTGTGGCGTTTGTAATCATTGAGCGATTCGAGTGTAGCATGCGGTTGAAACGACTTGACCCATAAGTAATCTGAAGTTTAGCATTGATTAACATTGTTCGAAGCTTCCACTAACGCGGTTTCGTCTTTCAACAACTCCGTTTTGTTACGGTGTGCGGGCAATAGATGTTTGATGCTCAATTCCCACTTTCTCATAATATTCGAAGAGTTTGATTCACAAATTCGGTTCCTTTGTCATTCGAATTTGTCCGACGGTGTTTCGGAGCTGAATTTGAATTTTCGTGAGAAAGGTGATGATCATCTGTGGAGCTTGATCTTTACTTCGAAGAAAATAAACCCAAGTCCATCGTGAGTAGTCATCAACAATTACTAAGATGTAGCGTTTGTTATTAATCGTTTGCACGCGCATCGGGCCACACAAATCCATGTGAAGAAGATGAAGCACATGTTGAGTGTTGTGTTCCACCTTTGAAGGAAAATGAGCACGAGTGCTTTTCCCTTGTTCCTGGTGAACATAGGTGATCTTTAGAATACCGGAATCTCGAGACCTTCAACAAGTTTGTGTCGAGCAAGGTTGGTTATGGTTTGAAAGTTTAGATGAGAGACGACGGTGCCATAGCCAAGATTTTGTAGATGTAGCCTTTGAGAGTAGACAAATGGGAGATGAAGCAATCATGTATTGCATGGAGATAGTGTAGAGGCGGATGAGCGTTGGCGGACATAAGATCATTTCCTTGTAGATCACGAATGAAACAAGTTTTCTCCCGAAAGCGACTTCCAAATCTCCATCACAAAATTGACCAACGAAAAGAGATTGTAACCGAGGCCTTCCACATAATAAACCCCGCTAATTTCGATGTTGCCATTGATGTAATCTCCGTAGCCCATGATAGTCTGCAAGTGATCATTCCGAATCTGCGGTGCCAATGAACTTTGCAATAAAGTTTGATAACAATTTAAGGTTGCTGTCATGTGTCGGGAACATCCGCTATCAACAATCCAAAAGATGATCTGTATCACCTGCATTACACACAGACGACACAGATGGAATAGAAGTAGATGTGGAACCCGATGAGTTAGAGGGTTCCGAAACAATTATAGTTGAAATACACATATCAATGATTTTAGGCATCCATTTAAATCCTAGTGTATTATGTATCCATTTCTGCCATCTCCAACTAGTCTTAGCTTTAGTCTTAGTGAATGGACTAGGTGGTACAACATTTCTTGGAGGTGATACTGGAGCTACAGGGACATCAATTCGTTTCTTAGAATCTAAAGATGGTAGTTTACCAAGCACAAACTTAGAAGCATTAGTGGGCCTAGAGGTATTCCGAATCTTAGGATTCCGTAAACGTGACAAGATAGCCTTAGCAACACACTTATCATGACAATCGAACGCATACTTTTCGACAAATAACACAAGAAGCATCGATGAATATCAAAAGTACTTAAAGGTTCAAGCATTAGTTACAACACTTTTTCCATTACATTTGCTAGACGCAATATCTAAAGTGGGTGCAAGCGAGTCTTATTCAAAGTCCTACGGTGTTCTTCTACTTGACATTCTTTATTTGTCTTTTCTTAGGTCGCAACTTCCTATTCTTCCTTGTATTGCTCCTAGGCCGTGAAGTGCGGACGTTTGGAAAAGAGGCAACTATTTCTGCTTTCAAGAGAGGAAGCACATTAGTAACTTGTGTTTTGTCAAGAGGCATTCTAGGTTCACGTTTACTAAGTGTTACAGGTGCAATTCTCTTAATGATGCTAGGCTGAACTTGTTCATACTTTCCTAACATTTTCCTTAATTTAGAGATAGTGTGCACCAGTTCTTGATTTTCAGAACGAAGATTTCCAGCAAAATTCATGACTTCTTTAGTGTGTGCAAGATAATGATCAAGTTCGTTTGATGCTTCATTACGAGTCTGTTTGAGTAAATCAAATATGACACTATATTCCTTTTTAACGTTTGCAAGTTCTTGTTCATATTTTGAGATTTGACATTTCAAAGACACGTTTTGATCATCCAGTTGCTCAATTTTAGGATTAAACGTTTTTGATTGCAACTGGTGGATTTTGTTTTGCAAAGCAAGTTCACGATTTTGACAATCTTTTTGACACCATTGAAGACGACATTTAGAATTTGAAAGTTCATTTAACAGTCGTTCATTTTCAGCTTTGAAAGACTCGATCTGATGCATATTATCAATATTCACAACAATATCAACAGTATCAACAGAATCAGCAGAGATATGATCAGATGCATATACAACAGATTGTAATAACACAAGATTATTGATATCAGCACATATAACATTTTCCAAGAGTCGATCAACATCTTTTCTCAATAATTTCTTTTTGCGTTTAGTATTTGAAATTGATGTTTCTGTTTTCTCAAAAACTGTTTTCATGAGACCAAGTTCCTTGTGAAAATCCCTTTCCCAATATAGTGCATAATTTTTCAAAATTTTGACATGGGGTAAAATTCTTTTCTGAAAAATGTCTCTTTGTTCTCGTGCCAATGGCAAGTGAAAATGTTCAACTTTTATTTCGATGAAATTCAATCTCACGTTCAAAAGTTTGATGTCGATAAGAAAGTGTCAAAATATTTGATAACACGACAACTTTCGGCTTTAGTTTTACTTCACTAAGTGAAGGTAAGGGACCATTAATTTGTGCACCATTGTGTTGGGGACTAACTTGAACTGGTGTGACAACCAAAGGTGTGTTTGAAGTATCTTGTTGTGTGACAAAAGTTACGGCTTTTGAATAGTTAAATGGTTTGTTATAAACAACATTTTCCATTTTTGACCGACTCTCATCTCGCATCTAATTCTTCCATGCGATTATATTCCATAATAGTCATAATTGAATCATCAATTCTATGTTACGCTTGTAAACTTGAGATTTGGTTTGAATGCTCGTTTGAAAACTTAGGTTTGTAATCGGCAAGAATCGGCCCATATCCATTTGGATTTGGTTTAAAAGTAAACTTTTGAATAGTTGTGATTGACTCACCATGTTTATAAACGACATTTGAAACTCTTTGATTTTGTGTTGTAAGTCGACAATTTCTTCAAGATAGGTATCTATTCATTTCGTGGAATCTTGTTTGTACTCGAGAACTGTTTTGACAAGTTAACAATTTCGACCTTGGCTTTTGAGTTTCAAAGTAAGAGCGTTACGTTGTTTTTATGTTCATGTTTTAGTTGTTCTATTTGAGACAACAAAGCATTCTTCGATGCGGCTAGATCACGATTCGTCGTTCTAAAGATTTTCGTTTGATAAGATTTAGCAAAAGCGACTTCAAAACCTTTTTCCCGTTTTCTTGAGTTTTAAAAACTTCGATTTGTCGATTTAAGCAATCGTTATCCCTGGTTAACAGTGCATTTTTTGCTTTTAGTTTTGAATTGACATCATGATAATGTTCCAGTCGGGATTGTTGGTCTTTAACTAAGGTCCGGAGCTCAAATTCTGGATCAAACATAGAATCATTTTGTTCAATGTGAGTCTCAACATGGTCATTGTTTAGATCCTCAAGTATAACCACGGAGTCAACTTGATCATCAATGGTAACCATAAGGTCATCTTGATCATCAAATATAACTACGGGGTCTAGTTGATGATCATCGGAATGAGATGTAGAAGGCTCATGTTGAACACTCTGATCTATGTCAGATGCGTGTTGGCGGAGATATCGATTCATTGATGATAATTGTTTGTTCAGGTACCTGAGACAAGCCGTCAGTGTCATACACTGGGCCTGTATCACTCATGTGTAGAGCTTGCATTTGTGCCATCAACATCACTGCTGCATTAGCTTGCAAGTCCTCCATATCATCATCTGAGTCTGCATCTGCCATAAAGCTTTGTTCCTTGTTGGAGAGAGTTCCACCAGCTTCATCCTTAAGAGCCAAGAGCATAGCCTCTTTTGAAATAAGCACTGCCTCTTGTCCTCGGCTTAGGACATGCATTAGCCAGATGACCCTTTTCATTACAATTATAACAACGAAGACCATTAACCCCATTCTGAGCATTCCCCTGTTCAACCACTTGAGCTCTCTGTTGCACCCTGGTTATTCCTTCCAATAGCATTAAACCCTTGACCACCTCCCATTTGACGACCATAACCACGATTCTGAACTTCAACACGTCCATTGTTCACAACAGCTTGATTCCTTGTGTTGGATGAGGAACGAATGCGATTGTTGGATTTGTGTGTATACTGACCGAAGGCTTTAGCAATCATAACAAATCCTTGTTGCAATTCATCAAAAGCAACAGAGTCCTCATCAGCTTCACTGTAAAGTGCTTGAGCATTGTTGTTGTTGTATGGAACCAATTGAGTTTGTTGAGGTTGTTGTCAGAATCGATCATATGGTGTGATGGTTGCGAGTTGGTTAAGGAGTCTGGTTCTTGAGTTGTTTGAGAAGGAAGATTAGTTTGAGCCCACAAAGCAAGTTGTTGATTATCGTGAATTGTCGTGAATTCGGTAGTCCACGGATAGTCCTTTCTTTGTCAACTTCTTTTGGTGAGGCTTCAAATAGTCGTACAACAATCCGTATGTAGCATGATGAAGGTTCTTAGCTTGACGGAGAAAAATGACATACTTCTCCCATTCGGACCAAGACTACTTAGGAACTTAGTGTTGTGACAATTGAGGCATGATGATGTTGTGTTTGTCCAAATCATTAATGATGTCTGAAAAGCAATGATGATATGACTCTAATGTCTCTCCTGGTTCAATCATGAAGTGTTCATAAGCCAAGTAGATTTTGGATTCCATATCTTCCTGATTGAGTGTTGTGCCTTCCATTAGTAGATGAATATGTTCCCACATTGCTTTAGCAGTCTTTTGAGCATCAACACTTCGAAGGATTGGATTTGGTAGTCCTAAAAGGATGTATTGCATTGCAAGTTCATCGACTTCAAAGTGTAGAAGTTGGTCACCAGTGAGGTCTGAAACAAGAGCAATGTTGGTGTGATGATCTCTTGGTGGATTAGCATCCGGATCTGCGGGTGTGTGATAGTAGGCATCCGAAATGGACCTTCCATAATGACCTTTTTAAGAATTTTCCATGTGGCTTCTTTAGATCACAAAACCTAAAGAACCTTATCACCCATTGATCATAATTCCCGGAGTGAGCATTGGAGGTCCATCAAGTGAGCCGACTTCATGAATTGATTGTTGGCTACTTAAGGCTTCACACATCTTGCCAAACCATGTCGGTTCCTTCATAGTATTCCTGGATGGATGTTGATTGTAGAAGTTTGTGTAAGGTTGTACTTGAAGACTAGGTGGAGGTTGAACCATTTGAGGTTGTGGAATTGCTCCAAGTTGTGGAGTATGTTGTTGATTAAATTGTTGTTGATAAATTTGTTGTTGATGATTAAATTGTTGATGTTGAGGACTTAGTTGTTGTTGTTGTTGTTGATGATAAGTGTAAGGAAAATAGTTAGAGTATGGTGGTTGTGACATGTTGAGAACTTGTGTTGTTAAATGGATCTTTGTAGTCGAATGAACCGTTGTTGATGAAGAGTCCTTAGGCGTAGAAATCACAGAAAAGCCAAGTAACACTTATGCATAAAAACACCAAAGTTACGCGTAACAGCAAAAGTTACGCGTAGGTTTAGCTTACGCGTAAGTAAGGAGAAAAGCACTAAAGTTATGCGTAAATAGTAAGTTAGGCGTAGAAAACTTAGGCGTAGGATTACCTTATGCGTAAGACAAAGCTTAGGCGTAAGATGAATCTTATGCGTAATGGGTTCTACGCGTAAGCTTAAGCTTATGCGTAAGTTTAGGTTTGTTGCCCAAGTGATCTTTTACACTATCACAAAGGCAAAAGATATCCAAAGTCGACGATTTTCGTGCTTATCCAAGCAAGAAAACACCGAGTAAACCATGGCGAAGATCAAACCAAGGAACAGTTACGCGTAAGTTTAGGGTTTCACTTACGCGTAAGAATTAGCCCAAAATGATTTCTGCCAACTGATGTTTCCAAACCAGATTTTAGTGATGAAATAGCTTTTATATCACCAAAATAACACAAAAGTGTGAAACTTGATGATTCAAAGCGTAAAAAACAGTTATAAGTCGAACAAGAACCTCGTTCAAAACCTAGTTTAAAAACAATGATCCACGCGTAAAGTTTGAAACTTTTTGCCAAAAACAGATAGTTGAACACCTAAAAACGTTGAAAGGACAAGAATCTTGGATTAAAAAATGTGAAAAATCGATTTTTAAGCTTGACAAAGTTGTGACTGTTGTTACGCGTACGACCAAAACAAAAAACATTCAAAAACAAATATGTTCACCCAACTATTTGGCGATTGATACCACTGTTAGGTCACCATATATGTAACACAAGCATCAATATGTAGAAATAAGAAAGAGATGAAGGCGGATGAACAATAATACACACAAACACACACGTATGATATGGAAAGGTTACGCGTAAGAGTATGAAAGTGAAATGAATTGAACAACCAACCTTCTAAGGAAGGTTTACATGTGTTTATATAGGGGAAGGAACTAGGGCAACATCCAAGTTCCTTTCCTTTCCTATATGGGCTTGGGCCTAGGCTTATGAGCCTTCTACATAAGCCTAAGGCTAATTACTAACATAAAGGCCATATTAAGCTAACTATTACATATGAATTACTAACACTTGAATTAAGGTTTAGGAGTGATTCCAACAAAGGGATTGACTTGCTCACCTAAGGTTTTAGGGCATATTGTAATTAAGCATTCTAGAAGTTCTTGAGATCGTTTGGCATATAAGCATGCATGGCCAATTGCATTATCATCTGGTTTCTCTAACTTATCCTCTTCTACAATCTCACGGAGACATTCTAGGCTGTCCTTAAGGTATGAGAAATATGTTTGAATCGCGAGTTTGTTATTCCTAAGATGAGGAGGAACATATTTCATAGACAAAGCATATTTATTACGACATGCACCTTTGAAGCACCATTCTCCCATTGGTCATTGGCATTTTCCTTTTACCCGACTCTTAAGATTCTCAATTTCCTTTTGCAACGAGGTTATTTTTTCGTTATTTTTGTTACGAGTGACTTTAATTGACTCAAATAACTCATTGAAATGATGTTTAACCTTTTCATTTTCTTCTAGAAAACTCTCATTTTCCTTTTGTAAGGGATTAACCAAGTTTTGAAGATGAAAATTTTGAGAATTCCGAGAATCTAAAGAAGGAGGCATTTGGGAGCCAGTCATATTGTTCTTTTCACCCTTTAATTGAGAGATTTGGGCTTTCAACTTTCTAATCGTGTTACAGTGAGCTTGAATCTGTTCGTCACGTTTGTTTAGTTCAAAGACTGCATCAAACTCTGGAACATCCGAGGATATCTTGATGTTTGAGGTTTTAATATTTTCTTTAAGATGTTGATATTTTAGTTGCAAATCAAAATGTTCAACTTCTAGCTTAGAAAAATGTTTTACCAAATTATCGTGATCATCCTGTTCAATTTTATCACTTAGTTTAGAGTTTTTGATTTCAAGCTCAATGACACGATCATGGGAGACTTTCAACGCAAAGATAATTCATGAAATTGAGAAGCGATAATAGAGCAATTAGTAGCGATATAAAACACATCTCGAGAGATACATTCGTAAATCGATTCTCATTTAAGGTATGCAAGTTCTTCCTCTCAATTTCATTATATTTTAATGCCCGCTCATAGTCACTAACTTCAATTATCATTGCATCAAATTCTTTTCCATCCCTTTAATATCTGTATCCATCCCTTTCTTAAGACTCTCAAATTGATCTTTTAATTGTTTAAAGAAAGGCATGACTTGATTAAATAACATTCTTTTGTTTGTTCAAAGCCCTTTCCCTTCGATTATCCCGATGGGTGTGATCCTTTTCTTCTGTTTTCTCAAAATCGACAAATAGTTGAAAAATCACATATTGATGATTAAGGTCTTGCTCTTAGTGGCAATAGTTCTAGGAACTAAATGCATTGGTGTATTGGGAGGATACACGTCATTGCAGCATTCTCCTAAGGGAGGGTTTGTTTCATCAATATTTTCGACTTTTGCTTATCTAAGTCTTTTTCCAAAACACTTGTTCGTGTGTTAACAAATTTTGAGGCTTAAACATGTTTAAGGAAATCCAATTTTCCTTTTGTAATCATGGGGTTTAACTATTATGTTTTGCTTTTGCTCTCGTGATCATTAAGCTTCTTATCCATTTTCTCCCTAGATGCATCATCTAATTTTCTATCTTCCTCAGGGCACACAATGCAACTAGGTGTTTGTCTAGGTTTAAGAATCTCATTACCATCATATATTACATTTTGAGCAGCCTTTGCAATCTTACCGTACTCAGGGTTGGGTTTATTAATAATGGGAACGCTATGCTTATCGCTTAAAACTCTATGCTTAGTGATCAAGTGAGCAGTCTGAATGGTATTTCCTTGTACGTACAACTTGTTTTCAAGTTTGTTTTTCAAAGTTTTTAGATTAGAAAACTCATTCAAAAGTTTTGATTCCTTAGCATGAAATTCCTGTTTAAGCACTTTAACATTATCTTGAAGTTCTTTCTTTGCTTAACAGCTTTAGAGAGCTTTTCTTGTAAGGAGTTTAACTCTTGTTTTAATACTTCTTCTAAAGTTACTTTTTCTAATAATTGTACGCATTTGGACATCCATTTCTGCTCACGTGTGGTCAACTCAAATTTAGCACGTTGCTCATAAATAGCAACACGTTCTTTATAGGCATTAAGTTCGAGACAACAGAATCATCGAGGCACATGCGGTATGTTCATTAAAAACATAGTCATCATTGATCATGGAAAATGCATTGCTTTGTACAACCTCACTTTCATTTTGCTTCACATATCGATCATATGGGACAATATTGCTATTACCCTCATAATCAATATCGATTCATAAGTCTCAAGAGTTTGTACTTCATTATGCATCTTTCGCTCATCAACATCATCATATAGTTTTAATACCACGAAATGATTGATTCTTTGGATGGACTAGCTTCTTTGTGGTGAGGGACCTTAGGAGAGACCATTGGAGAGATGCTAGCAATGAAAATTGTTTGTGCGATGGGTTCATCATCGACGCCGAGTCGTATGCATCACAATCGGCGACTTGGAAGGCATTCGATGATTATGACCCATCTCCGAATTGGTGCTCATCAACATCGACATCATAAGTCTTGGCATTTCCTTCAGCAAGAAACAATAACTCCTCTTCATCCAAAGCAACTCCATTATCCTGAGCTTGAACAAGCAACATCTTATCCTTGAAGTACTCAGATTCGAGGACATTTTGGAGATGCGCAGTTCCTTGCAATGTGTCCTCACCGCCACGCTTGTAGTATTTGATCGGATTTGCTTGTCCTGATTTCCATTCCTTCCCTATTACGATTTGCCACATATCCTCTACCAGCTCCACCTCTCCCTTGTTCATACCGCCTTTCTTGAAGCTGGTTGTACCATAACCTTCCCATCTCTCGCGGTGGCTTGATTGTGTGGATTGGATCTTCGTTTCGAGGTTGTTGTTGGTGTGTGGGAGAGAGTTCATGTTTTGACTAATCATGAGAGCCGGTTGATTAATGAAGTTTCCACGTGTGCATTAGCATCGACTTGTTTGAACATTGGATCGGGAATGAGTTTGTGATTACCATTACCCATGGGTATAACTTGAGATGCTTTGGTGGTAATTCCAATGTTTGAGTAGAAGGCGGTTGAATCATTTGATGAGCTTGTCTCTCCTCGGTTGGTTTTGAATTGATCAAGAATCCTTTTTCAAACATAGCATGTCTCTCATTACGAAGAAGGAAAGCATAGAGTTACTCATAGTTTGTATTCTTCAATCCTTTGGTTAGTTTCACAGAGGTGACAAACTTGTGCCATTCGGGATTCATGTTGTTCACAAACTTTGAGTTCAATGAATGTTTGGCATAGTCATTCGATGTTCCTCATGTCATTAACAAGCTTGTGGAATCTCACGTAATACTCATAGACACTCTCTTCCGGTTTCATCTTGAAGTGCTCAAATTCATCATAGAGTTGTGATTCTCTGCCTTCCATAGTTAATTCGAACCGAGAAAGAAACATCTTGACATTATCCCATACTGACCTTTGCTTGAGTGTTGTGATTGATAAGCTTGTAGATTTCTTTTGGAAGACCTTGCGATATAATGTTAGAAGCCACGATATCGCATCGAATCTCTTTTCTCCTTATCAGTGAGCTCATCATACGTCTTTGGTCTATCTATTCCATAGATCATTGTTCCATCTGCAGCTGTATCAATCAAGTCTCTAGTAGTCTCAATCTGATAAGGTCCTTCATCGATTGACTTGAGAATGTTGACTCCGTTTTCTTTTCCCAAACAGTACAATCGGATTCGTTGTGCCCAAGAATCATAATCAGTTCTGTCAAGCATAGGTGGACGAGTATCTGACCCTGCTGCTTGAACGTCCTCAACTACGGAAGAAACAATAGTAGGAACGATGTTTGCCATGATAACAAGTTCTACGGGATTTTACTATTCTTTGATTAAACTGGAAAATTGATTCTTTCACGGGATTTTACTAAACCAAAAGAACAACCGTAAGAATGTATCACGAAGAAGTAACAAGTCAAGTCTAGATAGACAAGTAGCAAAACACTCAACTCACTTAGTGATCAACTAGCTAAACAACCAACTCGCTCAAAGTAACAAGTCGCTTAAGGAATCAACTCGCTAAATAGCCAAGTCGCATTAGTATCAACTCGCAATCACAATCAACTCGCTTAATGAAACAAGTCGCTAAATAGCCAACTCACTTTAGTATCAACTCGCAACACAATCAACTCACTTAAATAAGCAAGTCGCTTTAGGAATCAACTCGCTTAATAGCAAGTCGCAAACAGACACAACTCGCTTAACCACCAAGTCGCTTAAAAGCTTAACTCGCTAAGTAGCCAAGTCGCATACAACAACTCGCATCCAGTAACAAAGCAACTCGCTTCAAAGAAATGTGTATCCGAGACTCAACTCGCTTTGTACAAAGTTCAAATATAACCACTTTATCAATAAAAAACAACCAAACCACAATGATTTAAGCCTTCCAATTCAAAGCATAAACACCTATGATGATCCTAAACACAAAAGTACAAGCAAAATTCAAACTTTACCACTAGAACTTGTCCAAATGAATCAAACTCTTCTAAACACTTAATACCCCAAAAACCTTATGAAATCCACCAAAACAAAGAGCATGAAAGATGAGTGATCAAACCATGGCTCTTGATACCAATTGTTAGATATAGGATTTCACAAACACATTAAACCATAACCATGTAGGGCTTTCAAGTAAGCTTAGAGAGAGAAAGGGAAGAGAGTTGGGAACTTTGTGAAACAAAGAAAAATGGTATTGAAGCTCCAACCCTCTACCTTGGGAGGTAGAGGGTATTTATAGTGTCTTACAAATAAACACCACCTACGGGCTGTGGATCAGGCATACAGTGGGTAAAGACCCGTCCGTCCTCCACGGTGTTACTTAACAAACCACTTACTAACATAACATAACTACGACTACGAGCTTTCTATCGAATACTTATACTTGAGGTGACCGATTCTTTAACGACTGAATTTTCTAATTCCTAACACATAGATATGGTTGACTTTGGTAAGATTTTGAGATCTTGCTGTCAGACCTCGGCGGCACCAAAATTTATAACGGGCGGAACCCTTTTGAGGGTTCCGTGGTCCGTGGTGCTTGCTGATGTTTTTGGCTATAAATAGCAAAGCCAAACCAAGTAGTTTTTCATCCATTTCTATCATACTCTCATACATTTCTTCTCTCTAACCTTTCTAACTCAGTTTCATATCATATTAGTGATCTCTTTTGTAGCAAAGAAGATCAAGTCACATTCAAGCTTCAACGAGAAGTTGGAAGTCTTGTTTGTTTGGTGTTGTATGATCTTGTGTTGATTCATACTTCATTGTTGTACCAAACTATCATAATCTTGTGAGTGTAAGTGGTTAGTATTTTAGTCCTCAAAATACATTATGTGTGGGAGTGGTTGTACCCTTGGAAAGAACTCGACATTTAGCTTAGTGTCGGAAATAGTGTAAGCGAAGTGTAAAGGTTTCTCCGCCGGTGAAAGGAGCTTGTTGACTAGTGAAGTTAAACTCTCCAGTGTGAGACTCGGGGAGTGGAGTAGGGCAAGGAAAAAGAGTCCTTGTAGACCGAACCACTATAAACAACTTGTTGTGGTTTGATTGTTTCTTTCCTTATCCGCTCTTTACATATTGTTTACATATTTCACTAACATATCTAAGATCAACATCAATTGATCTTTCAATAAGTTTCAAAACAAAGTTTTTAATTGGTAAACTATTCAACCCCCCTTCTAGTTTTCTACATAGGTCATTAACAAAGCATAAGTGTGAGATTTGCATCCCCAATGAAACTTGAAATTGCCACTCTCATTTATTTTTTACTTCAAAAGTAGACTGAGAGCTTCCATAACATGAGTAAAGATGTAAGGTGAGATAAGATCACCTTGTCTAAGGCCTCTCCCTCTTTTGAAGTACCCAACTCTTTCATTGTTGACATTAATTGTGAAAGCAGCAGACTTGATACACACCATAATCCATTTAACCCTGAAAGCTGGGAATTTGAATGAATGTAGAATGACTTACAAGAAATCCCTTTACAATGTCATAGGCCCTTTGTATATCAATTTTCAGTGCTACTCTCCTCTCCTCATTCTTCCATATATAGCCTATGAGAAGCTCCTGTGTGAGAAGGATATTATCTGTGATTTGCCTTCCTGGGATAAAGGTACTTTGACATAGACTGACTAGCTTACATAGAGCATTCTTGATTCTATTGGTTAAAATCTTACTGGTGATCTTTTAGAGGACATTACAACAGGATATAGGTCTGTAATCAAATACCTTCATAGGAGTCTTACTTTTAAGCATAAGGATGATAAGTGTAGCATTGACTTCACCTAATAGCTTGCCTGTTCTAAAAAATTCCTTGACAGCATCACACACTTCTCTACCAATAACAACCCAAGCCTTTATGTAAATCTTTGCAGTATAACCATCAAGACCTGGAGCTTTGTTATCACTTATATCAAATAGTGCTTCTTTCACCTCTTCATCACTTATCTCACTAATCATATGATCTGCATCAGCATTGGAGACAACATTGGGATTGAGATTGCTCAAATTACTACTCTGCCACAGAAGTTGCAACACCTAAAAAAATTTAAAAATGCTTTACAAACTGCTCAACCACTTGTTTCCCTTCATATCTTTCCCCATTTTCATCATTAACAACTTCAATTCTACTTTTGTGTGCTCTCCCCTTCAAAACTGTATAGAAATTTTTTGTATTCCTACCTCCATCACATAGTCAGTCAGTTTTTGCTTCTGAGCCAACAGTTTTTCTTAATCTTTAGTAGTTGTGTTGTACTCACTTAGGATCATGGCTTCTTCTTATTTGAGAAGGGCATTATGAGGATCTTTGTCAACCTTTATCTGAATCACTTTCAGTTTTTCATGCCATTCAATCATTGGCGGATCCAGCCAAAAACTCAAGATGGTTCCTTAGTAAAAGTGAAAAAAGTCAACAAGTACTCGATCAATATTTTAGGTCGGTTCAGGTCAAATTTATCACCATTTTATTAACGAAAACACCATTTTATCAAATGTATATTTTGTAAACTCTTTGTAAATGTAAGATTTAATTTTTCTTCTGTTTCGTAAATCCAAATGATTCACCACTGTATCGTGAAATATTAATATCACATTTTGTTTGGTATATCACATTTTGTTTGGTATATGCTAAACTTATAAGTTGCATTTTCCAAACTTAATATCATGTTTAATGTATCGAGTTCATACTCTAAATCAATTAATACATAAATGTATCTAAAAGATTTCTTTATATTCATATTTCCAGCATCATAAAAATTTAATATTAGAAATAAATAATTTAGGACATATCTACAACCATAACTAGTACATGGTTGTTTTACTAAAATAGCCATAACTTGTGAAAAAGTAATAAACAACATCCTTGATATTTGAATTGATAAATGATAAAGAGGAAGGACTAAAACGAAACTTAGGATAAAATTACAGTAATACATTAAAAAGAAAATAAAATACTTTGAATCGTGTGTCATCTTCTTTGCCACAAAAACCTAACCTCAAAGCCTCCATTAATGCAATTGTGAAAATCTTGTTTCCTATATTTACTTCATCACTTTTTTGTCTTCATTTCTTGTAATTTAGATGTAAGGTAGTTCCCGATCCAGTTTCAAGGTAGGTCCTTAAATTTTGCTCTACATAGCTTCTAAGGGGTTTCAATTTCTAAGGTGGTTCCCGGGCACCACCTTGCATAGTGTAGGTCCGCCCCTATATTCAATAACTCTTTCATGAAGATTCCCAAATTTCCAGCTAAGCTTCTTCATATGTACTTTTAGAGTTTTTAATTTCTTTACAAGTTTGAACATGCAACATCCTTTCACTTGAATATCCCATTCTTTCTGCACAATATGTAAAAATTCAGATTTATCAGCAATAAAGTTTGAAAATCTAAAAGCTTTTTGTTTCTTCCTCATCATTTGTAGAATGATTAGAACTGCAGGGTTGTGGTCAGAAGTAAGATGAGGGAGAAAAATATCATGTGAGTGTGTAAAGTTGCTCATGAATTCCACATTCCCAAGTATTCTTCATCTTGTGCTAACTCTGATGGATCTCTCATATACTTTATATTATATTGTGAAGAAGACAACAAGCCAGAGTAATACATACTTGAGTTGTAATAAAAAAAAATGAAGCTTATATCTTTATTTCCCTCTCCCTTTTTGTCATACCATCTCTCAGTCACATTTCTTGCCTGAGCAAGTTACATGTTAAGAATATATATTCAACACTTCCTGTTCGATGGCCATCTTATTCATTGAGATTCGTCAAAAATGGGTGAGAGAGCACGAAGCATTGCAATATCACAAGTAAACCAAGTAATAACAACCTACAAAGTTTCAACGTTATTGAATGGTTACGTTATGATGAATACATTTGCGACATGGCACTCGAGCGCATATTTTAGACTTGAGCTTACCAACAAATGGTTTATAGATTTTCTACTTCATGCATGTGACTCCATTAATGGGATTGCAAAGGTTTAGAAGCTTTATTCAAGTACTTGATGACATAGTCATTCCCGGCATGTTGGGATTTTAGAACAAGTTAACCAGTAACCTCTACGAGTAAGCAGCGGATATTGGATCTAGTTAATGCAATTATGTTAAGCACATAATTAATAAACAAATAATTAATACGATATTAATTAATTAAAAGTGATAAAAGAAACCCTAACCTTGCTTGGCAATTGATCTCTATTAACGGAACAAGAAACCAATACGAAACCTTAAGTATCTAAAATAGATACCTCGAAGAGTATCACACACAAACCCGATTAACGTATACGTTCGATTAAAATGCTAGTCGAGGCCGTAATATATAAAACCAACAACCCTTGTCACTGAATGTAAACCCACGATCGAAGACTACCAAGGAACCAAGTCGACCGTCCGAGATCACCAATAAGTCGCTAAAACGACATGCGTGATACCCGATATCGGACACACCTTGTCCGATATATTCAGCTTCCTATCCGAGATATAGAACCACGAGCAGTAGCAGTTTCACTTCCTTATAGCTGCTGTTTTTGTGTCGACAAGGAGACAAGAAACAAGAGCTAACCAATTCAACTAAACACTTGTCTTGAATACAAGTTTAGAATTTAACAAACCTTTAAAACCCTTAATCATTTTTTTAGATGGCAAACGACCAAGAGTAAAAGGAGCAGGAAACAATTGGTTTTAGTGAGTTAGGAGGATGTAATTATGTGTATGTTTTAATGAGGTATGTGTTTGTTTATATATCAAGGAATCCAAACTCTAGTAGGAGTCTTTGGCTTGGTCAACAAGTAAACAAACCCACCCCAACCCATACTCTCCTTACTGCCCGATCAGTGTGGATCAACAAGGCCCAAGGCTCCACTCAAATCGACCCACATTAGAAGCCAATAACAGCCCATGGGTCGTCAAATATGTGATCGGGTCATAACATGCATAACGGGTAAGTATATATTCAAGTATAATTACGTTCATCACGTATACTCGTGTTTATCGTGTGTGCCCCCATCGGCTCACACACTTCTAGTCATTTACGTGTGTTTATAACTCCCACAAACCAACAGCTCCCACTTGGGAGTTGGTGTGTCGAATGGCACACAAAACTAACGATGGAAACGCCTAGCAAACGCTCTCACTCGCTTTTTAACTAAAAGTGTCTGAGAGAATAGTTTCGTAAAAGTTTCTCAGTAGCATGGTTATTCAATGTCTTGCTCTAATCATCCTTTGTTATAGATACCGTTAAACCATGGATTATGGATCTCAAATCATTCCATATAGTTTAACCATTTAGAATCTCGTTATAGAATTTAATTAGATATACCAAATGTAATCAAGTATCATCTTGCATTACCCTTTGGGTTCGGCGAACAATTATCTTATTAATTCGGAGAGGTCATGGTATCTTTCGCACATATCAAGTGGAGTAACAAATCCTTTATTGACTACAAGTGTTGTGGATCTGCTCACATCACTCCGAAATATAGCTTTATAACTACCTTATTCAGATAGTGTTTTGCGTATACTTACAAAAAATGATATCCACACATAACAGAACTTGCTTGCATCTCAAGTCTAAGGATGAAGATAACAAACCATTTTCAATATTTTACTTATGACAAGGATCCAAAAGTAAATGTTTAAAAGTTGGGGAATCCAATATGCATCTCTAGTGAATACATATGAGTTTGGCGGGAACAATCCGAATTCTCGTTAGAATTATAACCAACACTCACATTTACCTTATCATAACAATATTCCCATATTGTTAACCGACAATGGACATATTTAGAATAATAAAATCATTCAAGGATTAAACATGCAAATATAGGATAACAATTATTATATGAATGAATAACAAATACCAAGTATCTTTATTCATCATAAAGTAAAAATTGTCTATCAATCCCAATTATCCAAATACTAAAACAGATATGCATGAAACTCATTTAGTAAGTTGAACCCTAATGTTTCCAACATTTTCAACCTTTCTTTAAAAGAAAAACTAAATAGTTATCCGAGTAAACTTTCGAATACTTATTTCAAATATCACATATAGTGAGTGATTTGAAATATAAGATGAGTGTCTTATCTCATATGCTCATACTATTGCAAGAATTATAGTATGGAGATGTTGTCTTACCTTGCATGAGGTAGTAAAAGTCAACAACATCTTGTGATCATCTTTACTGCTTTTAAAAGTGTAAAGTTCTCATTCATTAATGTGTAATGCAACAATGCTCTATGTTGAGCATAGCTAGTTAGCAGATTTATCATAAAAGATGAAATCCTACTACAACTAGTATTAATAATCCTCTAGCATCATTTGTACTTATACAACATTATGCTTTATAATTCGTAAACATTTATAAAAACAATAATCTAAACACTCTCAATTAGATATTGTTGTTGTCAACTCATTTTGTTCTTATACAAAAGCAACAACTAGTCTTATACACAATATAATATATACATGATAAACCCTTAGTTTAAAAACACAAGGTTTCCATCCATGTAAATTATTCCAAGTGAAATATATCATTGAAGACTTGCTTGAATAATATATTACATTTGTGTTAGACTTTATTTTTCGCATTTGTTTATTCCAGATAAACATTTATTCCAAAGTTGTTTGTTTTACTCCCTATATTCCAAAAGAAGTTTTCATTTCAAGCTTAAGAATCAATATCTAGCTTAAACATAATGATATCTAAATTTTAAGGAAAAACCCAATGCTCCCACTCAATGTCAGATGTACTCAAGAGTTATCTTAATTCAATCAGAATCATATTGCAATTAAATTCAAGATCTCAGCTCTTAGATGCATGATCCAATCCAAAATATGGATTGCTCAAATTTTGTATACTACATAAAGATAATATAGATTCATAACCCTTTTGATTACACACCGTCCTCGCAAAAGGCAATCATAAAGAAAGAGTTATAAAATCTAATTGTCATATTCAACATACAAATCACATGTATGACAATTAAATATCTTTATATAATTAATGCATGTATTATATAAGAAAATTTAATCACAGTCAATTGCTTAAGTATGATTAAAAACTTCTTATAAAATGTCAAACATTAATATGTATACAATTTTTTCCTTGTTAGTCTTTCTTCAAAAGAAACTCATTCCAACCCCATAGGTTAACTGTTAGGCGGAATAACAATCAAGCTCAAAACTCGATTTGCCTTTTAAGGACTGCATCTTATCATTCATAATTCTAAAATATTTATCAGATTCAAGATGTGATAATATATTTTAGTAGTTAGCTGATTTACAATAATCTTCTAACTTATATCCCTCAGCATTGATATAAAATATCACTCAAGTGATGAGGCATCCTTTCGGATTTTTGAATGAGAGTAATCATTATACTTCGGTTGACATTTTCATGTTTAACCTTAGTATGACATTAATAAGTGCATTTTAGAAGGTTAAGTATTTTGTTCTCAAAAACTTTGAGATTTGTATATGCTCCCACTTACTTTTGTAAGTAGAGACAATTCTCTTACTAAGTATTTAAGCAACAATAAATTATTCTTTATTGGGAACCACAAAATACATTTTAAGTTCCTATCTCTAGATTTGTTAATAAAATGCTTCATAAGATTTTAACAAATTCAGAACTCAAATCAAGATATAATGGAATTCCTTCCAGCAACTCAAATTAGGGTTTATAGAAAAACTCTAATTTAGTATCACTCTTTAACCAAAAGCTCTAGCAACAGTTTTGTGTTTCGTCAAGCTAGGAAGAACACCAAAACTACAATCTTCAAGCTAGGAAGTGTAGAAAAATCAAAAATCCAAAATGATTTAGGATTCAATTGGTTTGAGTGATAAAACCTCAAATCCCTAATGAATTAGGGTTTATCATTTATGGGTTGTCTTGAATACCTTCTCGGTTTGAACTATATTGAGTGTATCCATGACACACGCAATTTCTAACCTTGATATGTTTTGGAGGTAGAGCAATTAAAGCTATCAGGAACCAAACAATATGAATAAGGTTTGATCGAACACATTAGACATACCATAATGAAGTGGTATCCTATGAGTTACTAGAATTGTGATACTATATCAGAATTCTATAGATAACTTAATTCTCTTTGGACCAAATACTTGTCAATTGGGTCAATCCAAATTGCATATAAAGTATTTATGAACCAAGTGCATGCTATAATGTATATTCATTGAACAATACAAGAATCTTATGTTCACGTGTTCACAAGAAGACAGAACTGTCCAAGTATTATATGTTCACGTGTTTACAAGAAAACATAACATGTCAATAATACATTATAAGTCTTTGAATAATTCAAAGGCCTTATGTTTATGTATTAACTAGAAGACATAACAATTTTACTATATATACTTTATGTTATAAGTCATTGATTAATTCAAGGACTTTATAATTATGTCTTAACATGTAAGCATAATTATACTTAACAAAAGTAATCATGAACACAAACTCTTGGGTTCTATAGTAATTTCAAGTTAATTTTATACTTCCGAATTATGATCATTATCATATAACCATAATAATGTTGACTAAAACATGTAGTCTAATGTTGAAGTATCTATACTCAATATCATGACATTTGAATGTAGTAGGGCAATAAACATCTAGCGTGTTCAAGTCCTAGTAGAATCATTTTTAGAATGTAGTAGGGCAATAAACATCTCACGTGTTTAAGTCCTAGTAGAATTCTTATTTACATGTAGTAGGGCATTAAACATCTAACGTGTTTAAGTCCTAGTAGAATTATTAGTTTCCTTTACCTTGCGGTTAAGAGATACCAATAATATTGTTGTTCCATGCACCCACTTTGAGATTTCTCCCACTTGTGAAAGGTACAACATCATATTATGACAACAAACAACACGTGATTGATTGTTCAAACAATATGATAATGTCATATATATCATAAGTAGTTTTAGAACCATAACCTGTAATAAGGAATTGTGGATTATTATTCTATAGATAACGTTTCAGGAAGCGACAGTAGGAAGGCAACGTGTTATCTTATAAAATAAAATGCAATTTCCTTTAAGCAATGGTTGTTCATATTCGGAAAGTAATGAATTATTTCAAAGCTAGTTTGAAATGATATGGGTGACTAACAAGAAATAAATCCGTAGCTCCCACCGAAATTGACAACATTACATGAATGATATTTCAAGAATAAATGCAACCGCTCCCCACCGGATTTGTCAACATTGTAAGTGTTACATTTCCAGTAGAAAGCATATAGCAGTTTTATATATACTTTCCTATTCTCTTCAAATGCCTACGAGTAGCATGTACTTAGGTATTGAACATAGTATATGAAGTTTTACTTATGCAGACAATGGACTAGCCATTCTTTCATTCAATTAACTTGAATCTTCAGCATGCAATTCCTCCTTTATTGTCTACATAGCCCCAAGGTTAATTAGCACTTTAGGAATAATAAGAGTCCAAGAAGATTACCTAGCAAATATGCTAGTAATTCCTTTACTCTTCGTGGTTTAAACTCACACATCGTGACAAAGTGCAGGATGTTATTTATTTTGGTAGCTCTAAACACAATGTTTCCAGTTACACAAAATATTCTATCTTTCAATTTAACTCTTGACCTCAAAAGGGTAATGAAAGATCATAAATGAGTTTATCAATTTGTAATCCTATCTTAGTTTGTCAACTAAGGAGAAAAGATAGGTATAAATCTCACTCTTCTTACTAGGAAAAGAGACTAAGTTTGTCTTTCGAGGAAAAACAACTTTGTTTACGAATTATGTTGCAATAACACAATTAATCAGAACATAAAAAATTCAATTATAGTATTTTCGATAATTATATTCTTAAAAGAATTAACTACCCAATTAATTACTAATAAGACTAAGATCCATCTTGCAACCCCATTTAATTACCATAGGTCTGACCAGTGTATAAAAAAATAGGACAAGAGGTAAGCGACGAGCGTTAATTGCATAATGCAACTCTTAGATTTATGAGACTGTTTAAGGCATTATTATCAAGTAATAATGTCAAAAGCATGTTTAGTTCTCATCTTATGTGTTAATACAAATAAGCCGTAAAAACGTTTATTTATATTTTACGATCTTCTAATATTTTGTCGATAACAAACGTAAAATCATTTAACAAAACAAATAAAATACGTAAACTGTTTGAGCCAATAGTTTTCTAACACACTTACGTTTTCACATAAAACACTAAAACAAATATAAGTGATTTTATGATTTAGAGATACATATGTACAACAACTAGTGTTTACATATTAGGGTATGGTTAAAATGAAAAGTTTCTTATAATGAAAAGAATGAGAAGACATGTGGAGGTGACATGTGTCACCTTTGCCACATCACCATGCCATGTCATGTGACATGTGTCACCCCACCCCACCCACTACCCCCGCTTCACCCCCCCAAAATTCTCGCCAAAAAATTCCTACTAAAATTTCCGCCAAAATTTATTATCGCATCACGTTATAAAAATATCGCATCACAATTATAAAATATCGCATCACGCTTATAAAATCATGATTATGATTCAAGAACTTTATAACCGTAATGCAAGAACTTATAACCTTAATGCACTAATAAGTTTTGGTGCATCTTTATTATAAGTTCTTGCATCATATCTAATAGTTAAGTGCATCAATTATGATACACTAAAATCAAGGTTATAACCTTAATGCACTAAAATCATGATTGTGATGCAAGAACTTTATAACCGTGATGCGAGTTTATAACCTTAATGCACTAAAATCATAATTGTGACGCAAAGAACTTATAACCTTAATGCACTAATAAGTTTTGGTGCATCTTTATTATAAGTTACCGCATCATAGTTAATAGTTAAGTGCATCAAGTATGATGCACTAAAATCATGATTGTGATGCAAGAATTTATAAGCGTGATGCGAATTTATAACCTTAATGCACTAAAATCATGATTGTGATGCAAGAACTTTATAACCGTGATGCAAGTAAAAAATTTGGCGGGAAAAAAATTTGCCCAAAAATTTTTTTTTGGCGGGTTTTTTTTCCGCATGCGGGGGAGTGGGGTGGGGGTATGGTGATGTGGTAAAGGTGACACATGTCACCTCCACATTCCTTCTCATTCTTTTCATTCTAAGAAACTTTTCATAATAACCCAAACTTTACATATTGGGCTAACATATACTTAACTAAGTATATACTAAAATGGGTAAAAACAAGTATATACTAAAATGGGTAAAAACTAATAAATGGTATTGACCCATAACCCATGGTTTTTTCCAAACCACTTAACTAGGTTCATTGTATTCTAGAGATACATTGTATCTAGAAAGAAACCCATGGATCAACCCATAACCCATGACCCATAACCAAAATACCCATGGGCAAGAGGGCGTCCACGGATCCCTAGCTTTACGCTAGCCGGATCCTTGTGGGAGGGATCCGTGGGATCCGGGAACAATGAACTTTCTCCTCTATAAATAGTGAGCCATTTCTTCCTTTTGGCTCACCACTTTCACACATACTTTCTCCAAGTATTGTACCTCTCTAACCACTAATCCTAAGGGATCTTTCTATGTAGTTTGTCTTTTGTTTTGTGTGATTCTCTAGGTTCCTCTTAAAGGCGAGATCACCACTTCTTGAAGTCCAGCAAGCTCAAGTCCATGAGTTGCCATACTTCGTCATCATCAAGACAACTGAGGTTCTCTTGTTGATAGTTCTTTCTTCCTCCGTAGATGTTGTGTTGAAGGCATTAGTGAAGGATGCCGAAAGAGTCAAGACAAAAGCATTAGTGAAAGGTGCTTAACGTCCGTGCCAAAAGCATTGGTGAAGAATGCTAAAGGTGTCAAGTCAAAGGCATCAGTGAAGGATGCCTAGGAATCAAATCAAGTGGCATTAGGGAAGAATGTCTAGGTCGTATAATCGATGAGGTGCATCGTTATATATATAAGTATTTGTTTATTTCCAAGGATGGTGATATCCTTGATGGTGTTGTAATAAGGAGTGGATCTCCTTAAGATTAGGTGTTGTGTTGTGATGGGTAGTAGTTCCTCCATAGTAATGGAACTAGGTGCTTAGCCTAGTACCTAATAAAGGGTAGGCGACGTTGTGATAGGATTAGTTCTCCTTGGAGTGAAAGAACTCGGTGGTTAGCCTAGCACCGTATAAAGGGTAGGCGACGTTGTGTTAGGTGTGGTTCGCCTTGGTGTGAAAGAACTCGGTATTTAGCTTTGTACCGGAAAAAGGTGTAAGCGACGTTGTGAAGGCTTCTCCGCCATAAGGAGATTGGTGTAGTGTTTACGAACTCTCGAGTAGGTGACTCGGGGAGTGGAGTAAGGCAAGGAAGGTGTCCTTGTAGCCGAACCACTATAAATACTTGTGTCGTGGTGATGTGCTTCTTACTCTTTATCGTTCATTACATGTTTATATATATATATCTATCAACGTCCAACATAAACAACAAAATAGATTGACATATGTCGATATAAATATTTTAAAACGAAGTTTTAATTGGTAAAACTATTCAACCCCCCCTTCTAGTTTTCCACATTATGCCTCGGGTTCGAGGTCTGACCAAGTTAACTCGAGATAAGTCGACCAAGTATGAACGTGTAAAAATAACCAGAGGTCTGACCAGTGAGAAATAATTACCATGGGTTGGAAAGCCCCTTAGGTCTGACCAGAGAAGTCAATCCAAGTGCACGTGTTCATAGTTGGATGGCATAGACTTAAAATTAAAAATGGGTATGCACATATAAATGTGGTAAAAGTTGTGTACAAAGAAGCATGCAAAACAAATTTGTAACACTAATTTTAAAAACTTTGGTTATAACACTGTAGTGATCATCATGGTTCACGGTAGCTCCAATCTAATGCATAGGGAGGCAGAGGACCAGGTAAGCGCGGAGCATAACCTTAGACATCCTTTCGGTGTGACTGTGCGCACCTCTTTGAACCCCCTTTTGAGTTTGTTCTAGTGGGTGAGCCGTACATCCCAAGTGTCCATAGCGTATAGTTTTTAAATTCTTGAAAACGTGTTTTATATATTAGGTCACTTTGTTTTACAAAAACAATTTTCCACGAATCAAATAGCAGGTCACAATGAGCATGGTATTTAGGCGTGTAAATAAGGACCTATATTAATGTTATGGTTACGATATGTATTATTCCATATTGCATACAATTAGGTGTCAAAACAAGTAATAATGCATATATAGGAATCGCAAACATACAAGCATAAACATCAATATAAATAACCACATATTGTTCCGAGTACTCTTGCGAGTCTTCCCCAAACGGAGAACCATAAGACCGTCACTAGGATGTAATACCTAGATCGCCCCATACATCACTTAGAAAAGCAATTGAGTGGGTCTTGTGGCCGGAAAACACATAAAACATGGCAATCTCAATTAACAAGTAATATCGCAATTTATGTATTTAATAACCAATATGTAATTCTAATTATCATAATAATTCTAATTAACAATTAATAAATTCTAATTAACTTTTAATTCTAATTAGCAAGTAATTTTAATTAACATGTAATTCTTAATTAATAACTTAATTTCAATTAACAAAGTAATTATAATTAACATGTAAATTAAATTCTAATTAACAAGTAATTCCAATTAACATGTTAATTCTAATTATCAATATAATTCTAATTTGTATGTGACTAGTTATTATTTATTAAAAATTGACAAGTATTGCATGTAATTGTCAAAATTAAAATAAAACAAAATAACTAAACTAGGTTTCATGTCGCCTTTTAAAACATGTTTATTAATTCAGAAACTTGTAACCCATAATCGCAAAAACGAGTTGACTCGTGATGCAACTGTTGGGATTTTATAACAAGTTAACCAGTAACCTCTACGAGTACGCAACGGATATTGGATCTAGTTAATGCAATTATGTTAAGCTCGTAATTAATAAACAAATAATTAATACGATATTAATTAATTAAAAGGGATAAAAGAAACCCTAACCTTGCTTGGCAATTGATCTCTATTAACGGAACAAGAAACCAATACGAAACCTTAAGTATCTAAAATAGATACCTCGAAGAGTATCACACACAAACCCGATTAACGTATACGTTCGATTAAAACGCTAGTCGAGACCGTAATATATAAAACCAACAACCCTTGTCACTTGAATGTAAACCCACGATCAGAAGACTACCAAGGAACCAAGTCAGCTTCTGTCCGAGATCACCAATAAGCTGCTAAAACAGCTTGTACGTATTACCCGATATCGGACACACCTTGTCCGATATATTCAGCTTCCTATCCGAGATATAGAACCACGAGCAGTAGCAGTTTCACTTCCTTATAGCTGCTGTTTTTGTGTCGACAAGGAGACAAGAAACAAGAGCTAACCAATTCAACTAAACACTTGTCTTGAATACAAGTTTAGAATTCAACAAACCTTTAAAACCCTTAATCGTTTTTTTAGATGGCAAACGACCAAGAGTAAAAGGAGCAGGAAACAATTGGTTTTAGTGAGTTAGGAGGATGTAATTATGCGTATGTTTTAATGAGGTATGTGTTTGTTTATATATCAAGCAATCCAAACTCTAGTAGGAGTCCTTGGCTTGGTCAACAAGTAAACAAACCCACCCCAACCCATACTCTCCTTACTGCCCGATCAGTGTGGATCAACAAGGCCCAAGGCTCCACTCAAATCGACCCACATTAGAAGCCAATAACAGCCCATGGGTCAAATATGTGATCGGGTCATAACATGCATAACAGGTAATTATAAGTATATATTCAAGTATAATTACGTTCATCACGTATACTCGTGTTTATCGCGTGTGCCCCCATCGGCTCACACACTTCTAGTCGTTTACGTGTGTTTATAACTCCCACAAACCAACACGACATAGATAACCGAATGATGTTTTGATCGATGGCCTTTTTTCTTATTTGCAGGCACAACAGACATTCTTTAGCATAATAATATCATTTCTAGGATAATTTTAAAAACCAAAAGTAATATTACTGATAAGATCTACCATCTATATATTCAAATTTTTGGGAGATGAAAAACCTCATTAGTTTAAGTGAGAAAGAAGACAACAAAAATACTTTTACCTGGCGGAGCTTCCAGTTTTACTTTAAGTGGTTCCCTCTCGTTACATTCGGCTAAAACTGGGTGCTTGAAAATATTGTCACGAATTGTTGACCCCTCTAATTTATTAGGCAATGGACCAAGACAAATATGCAAATGTATTCAGAAACTATGATTGATAAATAGATGGCCAACATGCTTGAAAAAACTATATTTTCCAGAAATATTCTTTGTAAATTTCAGTTGGACACAATAATGTAACTCATATTCAAAGAATTTTCGAATGTCCAATCATGGATTAAAAATTCTCAAATGTCATCGTTCATGTTTCGGAACCAATCATTTATGCACAACTTAATGTGGCGCCAGCAAGAGATCGAGGTATCATATATAGTGATTCTTGTGTATTCTGATTTTTATTCGTTAAAAAATGCCATTAGGATTTTTGCTAAGTATGCTTATCTATGTTGAATAAGGATCAAACGAAAAGAAAACTTAAAATGAGAATGATGAAAAATAACTATAACCACACATTAGAGATGCATCGACTTCAATTAGATGCATCTTAATATACTTTCTAGCAAAAAATTAGATGCATATACATATATTAGATGCATTTCATCAAGTTAGACAAATCCTATGTATTTTTCGTCTCCTGCGGGTCAAATTTGTTCCTAGTACCACTTTGCATCGTTTTCACTTCAAAATCACTTTCAAAACTAGTTGGGATGCATCTAAATGTATAGAGATGCATCTAATCTTTTATATAACAAATGAATTACATCATTTCGGAGTGATTTTGTCAATTCATTCTTATTGAAAAAACAATTGGGCCAATAGGAGAGCTCGATTTTGCCACGTAAGCAAAATTGTGTGATGTGATTTGGTTAATAAAAGTCAAAATTAAATTGATTTTAATAAACTTTAATAAATTTGGTGGAGAAATTTGGTTGATAAAAAAAACACATAAAAATATAGGTGTCAAATTTGTGAGAACAAAAACTTAAAAAATGAGGAGGTAATTAATAAAACTTTAGTGGTTGAATTTTTAAAAATTATATAGAGTTAAGTGTAATATTATAAGCCTTCATGTTTTTTAATAACTTTGGATTATAAACAAATATTCCCTTATACTTTATACTCTTTATACTTTATATCTTAAAAAAATACAATGTATATGCTGTTTTAAAATAACAACATATAAATTTGCATAAGATTAAAAGTATCAAATTTTTTACTATATAAGTTCAATAAAGACTCATTTATTTCATTTTTAAAAGTTTAACCTATGTGGACACGGGTTTACATTTTAAATACAGCTAAATTACTGAAAACGGGAATATAATTATCAAATTGTAAGCACGCGTTACTTTAATATAAAAATAAATATATGCCATTGTACTTATAACAATGACTCATGTAATTCTTATTTATTTATTTAAGGATATATGGAAAAACATTTTTAAAAAACTTTAAGGAGTATACTTTAACTTTATCAACGCTTATTATGTGCTATTAAACTTGTATCATGTCTACAACATAATATCAGTAGTGAAATTTAAATAACAATATCAACATCTTTATCAGCTAAATAAAATTAAATCTTGAGTTACCTAACATAAATTTTTACAAATATTTTACCAAATTCTAATGAATATTAATGCATAATGAAAAACTCGTGCATAAGTATTAGTTGTACTTATATCGCAATTTTCATGGGCAAATTTTTATATGTGTATATACTGAACTAAAATGTTAAAATAAATTTGATTTATGTGTAAACTTCGTGCGTGCACGAAACTTATAACTATATATTTAAAAACACAATATTCAGTATTAATACAGAATAATTTCTTTTGTCAAAACCCCGTGCGTGCACGGGTATTATAACTAGTTCAAATCTATGCAACTCTAATGTGTGATTATAGTTATTTCTCATTCTTCTCATTTTAAGTTTTCTTCTCACCGGACATGTCTTCATAGCACCCAACATCTTATTTGCATGCTACTATTAACGACCATTCATGGCCTCCTAACTAGTTTTAACCATTGCCTCTTTAACTTGTCACAGCTGGTGCACTCTACTAGTTTTAGTTAACAAAAATAAAAAACCAAGTGAGTGCGAAAGCATAATGTGCAAGTCAACCTTAGCCAAAAAGTCTAGCTTGACAAAAGTACAGACATGCCTAGGAGAAATATTAGCTGGTAATGCAACCGTTGACAAAAGTCAATGTCAAACATGTTCCACCACTTCTCCTCGTTCATTGCACGTTAATTTTTCGTAGTGGCTGAAGGAAAACTTGTTTTACTTCTTTTATTATATATTCTACTCGAAAATTATCTAAACGTAATACGATATGAACTCTTGCTACACCAAAAAGTTCCACCTTGATTGATGCCGTTGGTGCTCAATCCACTCTATGGATCCTTTGACGCTTCCATAATGAATCTACCTTAACTCCAAAAGACTAAAGAAATACTTCATTAACGATGTTAAGTAATACACCTTTATGTGGATCTCAAATAGATATGGGAAAGCATTATTTGATCGGTTTGAGTTGGCTTTGTAACCTTTGTAATGCCTTCTTCGGCACCTTGTAAATATTTTTCTAGCTCCTTACTGCTTTTTATTAAATTGTCGTTCTGAATAATATTCAAACTCTTGCTAATTGACTCTAATAAAAAAAATGGTAAGGGCAAGTAGAGGAATAGAGTTGACAGAATCTCTGCAAGTTCTCAATTTCTAATACAAGTGTCACATATATATTACTAAAATTACATGTATAGTTATAACACAAGTTGGATGACTATTTCAAATATGAAGAATTATTGGAGCATCGTATAACACAGCTATTCTTTTGAAGATTATAAAATCACCAAAGCTAGGTGCTATCTTAGATGGTTGACTTATAAAATTTAATTTTGCAGCTGTATCTATTTCATAACATAAATTTGTTTCCAATAATAGAATGCTCGCAGCGAAGCCATGTTTGCCATGTCTGTATTGTTCTAGGGCTTCCTATAAAACCAATACCTTGTTACATTTCTAATGGGACTTAACTAAGACTAAACAAAAGCTTGAGAAATAATTGGAGCTATAGCTATAATGGCTCGCGATGAGATTCCAGTTTCACAGTCCTCGAATCAAACTCCAACAGGACCACCACCACAAGGCTATCCGGTTCCTCAAGCTGATCAAATCCCATTTGAACAAGCACCAACACCACCACCACAAGGCTACCTAAACCACCATGACAACCCACTGTCACCTCCAACACCACCAACAAAAGATACTTATAATGTAGCAGATGTCAACATGAATACTAACAACCAACAATCCACCCGCTCCTACGTACCTGATCAACAGCCACCACCACCACCCCAAGCTAATTACACACCCGAAACCTACCCACCTCAGCAGGCACCAGCAGCCTTTCCACCGCAGGAGCAACCAACAGCCTTTCCACCGCAGGAGCAACCAGCAGCCTTTCCACCCCAGCAACGGCCGCCACATTTCACTAATGGAGCATCATTCAATCATCAAACTTACGCAAACTCTACCCCGAATCATAATGCTCCACCATACTATGCACCACAGCAGGTGCCAGTACCTGGTACTCCAAACTTTTATCAACAGCCAATGGCTGTTCAAGGATGGCGCACTGGTCTCTTGGAGTGCTTCGATGATCCTGAAAATGGTGATCTCATCTATCCTTTTCCTTGTGTTCAATTAAACTACGATAATAATGATAAACATGTGTTTCATAATGGTAAATGAGTTATACTTAAGATACATACATTTTAAATGTGATAAGTTTGTGACTCAAACACATGATGAGTTACATAGATACTTCCAGTTCCATATATATCAAATCTGTTTATTGAAATATGATACTACATAAATTTACATCATTTTTTGTCTATTTTGTTCCATGACAGCTATCATGACGTTTTTATTCCCGTGCGTGACATTCGGACAGATTGCAGAGATAGCTGATAACGGTCAAAGTTGTAAGTTAAATTATACATTTTTGTTTCTTTCATATTGTACTCATCTTACAACAAAGAAAAACATATTCCTTGATGGTAGTAGAGTGTTCTCCCTATATGGATACTCAATTTTGTGTCAGTAATAACTAAGACACTTTTTCTTTTTGTTGTAGCCTGTGGGACAAGCGGAGCTTTTTACACTCTAGTGTTAGTATGTATCGGCATGCCTTGCATAATGTCATGCTCGTACCGCACCAAGATCAGAGCCCGCTTCAACTTGGTAGAGACGCCTGCACCAGATTGGGTGACACATTTCTTATGCGAATATTGTGCACTATGTCAAGAATACCGAGAGCTTAAAGCCCGAGGCTTGGACCCAGCCTTAGGTACGTTCTTATAACAGTATTATATTACGTGATAAAGGATTCACTACTCAAGAGACAAAACTTTCTTCAAATAATCAAGAAAAATAAATAATAGTATTTCATGTTCGTTCGAATTTAGCTATGTTTAAAGATGATTACATACATAAGTGCTTATAAAATATAAAAAACCTTAACAGTTACCACATTCAGAATTGTAGACATTTTTTACACATTTGATTGTTAGTGTGCACAAACATAAAACATGCCACTTAAAGCAATAGAGATCAATTTGTCACAATCAACTTTTGCGCACCACTGACAACTATTATTTTACTTTGTCCATGTACGCTGTATATCTTGTCGTATACTCCGTAATCAATTAGTATCAAAATTGTGACCATGTTATGTAATTTTGCACATTTATAAACTTTAATTGCGGTGAAAGAATAGTTCGTTTTTGACCTTTTATCCAAAAAAAAGAATAGTTCGTTTTGTGCTTAGTGTGTGGCTGCGTAATATTAAAATATTCGTTATTTCTTTTTTCTTTTTGAACGGCAATATTAATATATTGGTGGTCCTTGTATTTAAGGTTATAAGGTGTCTTAAGAAACAATGCCAAAAGTATTTAGGAAGTATTATGCAGTATACCATTGAAATTTATATGTTTTGATTAAAGTACGTAATATCGATAAAAGAACAATAGATTATGAATGATTTTCAAAATTCGACATTTTAAGTTATGCATTATTATTAACTGATTGTTACACCCTTTACATCAGCCTATGATGTCAATCTGCAAAAATGGACACAAACAAGTTGATATTAAGAATTATTTGCTAGCATCATATCCGATATCACTTCTTTATAAGAACTATATTTTTTTATACTTGCGATTTTATCTTATCTTCTTTGGGTTCCTTCAGCTGATATATATTCAATCATATCGCTAACATGATATTTAATATTTTTTCTTTGCTCTAAATTTATTCACTAGTTTTTCGATATTGTAATTATCAGGATGGCAAGGAAATTTGATGAAGCATCAACAAATGGCGAATCACGCAGCAATGACTCCACCGATGAACCAAAGAATGATGGGTTGAATGAATGTTGTTTGGCCAATTTGAATTTTATTGTTTCTTTTTACACTTACCATTCATGTAATCATTGTGTTTCATATATTCTGGTTAGACTTTTGGAGTTGTTTATCCTTTAAGCTGTTATAATTGATTGTACATTTATATTATGTAAAGCATCTACTATTATATAAATCCGACAAAAAATGATTGTTGTTACCAAAATTATCAATCCACATATTCAATAAAGAGTAAGGATATATATATGATTCCCCGACGATTTGAATCTTTTGGAGATTATTTCTAACAAAGAGTGACATTTTCACAAACACACGTACACATAAATCTGAGACATCCTTGGAAAATAAACTTTTGATCCAAAAGGTTAAATTTGCAGAAGATTAATGACACTACTACAAAAATGCTAATGGAGCCCGGTTCAAAACATACATACAGACCGGTTTGACAAACGGACTTAATGAGGATGGACTGTATGCGAAAACCGACTAGAGTAGCTTATGGAAGCTTTATCTACAGAATCTGTTTCAAGAGCTTTCACGTTTCTGTTTCTAACTGCAACCAGGTTCTAAACCTAGCTATCTGTGATTCCACCTCATCTTTATGTGAAACGGTTTACACTTAAATATAAAAAAAAAAGAAAAAGAAAAAATAGAGCTAAAGCTCGGAATTAGGTAAATGTCATTTTACTCAACTAAAATTAACAAGATATTCAAGGAAAACTAACAATGGTAAACGAGAGCCGTTCAAAGAAAGATAATAAATGGTAAACTACTAAAATGAATTATCAACTGAAAACGAATGCTATACTGAGAAAAATATGTAGTAGTTAGCTTCTAATACTAGTTGGTTTAATTTAGCGTACTAGTTGGTTTTACGGTGTTACAACCACCACCATATCCCTTGGCTACCAGCAAAAAATATAAAAAATTATAGAATTGTCAAAAATTATTCGTCAAAGTCAATTTGTAACGATACCGTGCCAGCATTATACAAGGTCGTTAGTACCTATATTTAACGACAAATTGTATATGTAACTAGCCTGTAATGATACAAGTTTAATACTATATTTCAACTAGCTATAATACACCTTTACAAACTTTTATGAATGTATCAAATTAAATCACGTAAACTTTTGCCATGCCACTACAAAAAAAAGTGATATTTAGCACTACATTCTCGTGCCCAAATTAAAAAAGCTCTCGACCGAAACCAAAAAAGGTACGACATCTCGTGCCTTTTTGGTAGACCCTTTCCTGTTGACCCAAAAAAAATTGGCACGAAACGTCCTTTATATTTTGGCACGACAAAAGTGTGGGGCCCAAATGTAATTCAACCTGAAAATCGTCTTTGGCACGACACACTTTTGCAAAATGGTACGACATTGTCGTACCATTTTTTTTCTTTTTTTTTTTTATCTTTTTAAAATAACGGTAAAACGTAAATTTAAAAACAGAAAGGCACGACAGTGTCGTGCTAAATTGTAATTACACGTGGCACTGGATACAAAACACATGGCCTTGTGGTGCAGAATGGCACGACATGTGTTATGTATATTGTCGTCCCTAATTTTTCTGGGTGGGCAAAAAAAAATGCAGCAAATGCATATTTTCCAGATTTTTCCGGAAAAAATCTACCAAAACAAATACAACCTGTAATCAATCACAATCCACAATACCAATTCGACAATATGATACAATACCAAATTACTAAACGGATCGAATAACATTCCACAATTCCACGATACCATTCAACAAATACGATACAAAGTAAACTACTCTTAAACTATACAAGGCGCAAATTTCCTAAATAACATGTCTCAAACTAACAAGTCACTAGCTTATAAAGCTAACATGTCTCAAAGTTATAAAGTTAACATAAATCCACGATAACATTCGACAAATACAATACTATTCCATAATATTAATAAGTCTAAAATTCACAAACTAACTTCCCGCCTACTCCTCAAAGAACTCGCCGCCCGACTCGTCGCCCGCCTCATTATTATCCTCACTATTATCATCATTATTATTCAAATCATTATTATCAACATGATCATTTTGGCCCAAATGAGGATTATTTTGTGAGTTGTACTGGTTAAGGTCTGGTGGCGGCATTGCATAGTTTGAACTAGAACCCGGGCACGTGATAGAGTTGGGAAAGGTGGGGCGATAACAACCGGCAAATGCATTATTGGGGTCTAAAATGGGAGCTTGGAAACCATAAGGGTCGGGAATGGGACGTTGGAAACCATAAGGGCCGGGAGGGGGGAAAGGGCCAGGAATGGGTACCGAGGGAAAGGGAGGTGAAAATGGGTTACCTTGTGAGTTGTAGTGGGTGAAAAACTGCTGAAGGTAAGATCCGAATGTCCCAACTGCGGCTTGGGCCGCGGCATCCTGTTCCCTAGCCGCGTGAGCTTCGCCTCACCGACGAGCCTGTTCTGCGCAGCCTTGGTTTCCCTCATGGCCTCATCATATGCTCCCTAGTAACGTAATCTTGAGCAACATGCCCACGTGTGAACTGCGAGAGGTTGAGCCACCACCGTGTAACCTCCCCGCCTCGCCCGCCATGTTCGCGGTTGTCACTCGGAACTACAAGTCGCAATATTTCTATGCTGCTCATGTACGGGATGGCACCGCTCTGACTTGCTCCTGAAAGGCCCTCATCTCAATCTGTGTAATTTCATAAAAAAAAGAATGAAAAAAAGGAAAAAAAAAAGTAAGTTAGGAAAAAAATAATAAATGAGAAGTAACTTAATATAATGACGCATGTTAAGAGATAAACTACTTACGTAAGCCGTCTCGTTCTCTCTCGTCTTAAATGTGCCATCTTTTTTTTGAATGGCCCTTCCTCCAAGTTTCTATCAGGTCTTCATTTTGATTGTTATTGTTGACCCTCTATACATACAATATAAAATAAATTGATAACGAGGTAAATATAAACAATATAAAAACCTTTAAAAATCACAAAATTATAACGAGTCTTACATGATGGTTGCGTCCTTGAACGAACGATCGTCGACCTTGGTGAGTTAAAATCTTGTTTTAGATCGATTTTAGCATTTCGCCGATCTTGCCATCCGTTTGGTCTAACCACCACCAACCAACATCTCCCATTCCTCTTGGGTTCTGCTCACCCAAGGGGTGGCGGATGTGCCTGCCATGCAGGCCTCATGGATATCAAGGTATTTAGACTTGATCCTGTGTTTGTATTTTCAATATAGCATCCTCTGCTGTAACCATAGCCCAAGTCCTACCCTTTCCCCCACCGTATAAATATTATCTTCAACCTGGAATCTGTTATGATTATTCAACCAAGCCAGGTTGAAATAGGTCTGCAAAAAAGTATACGCATATAAACAAACACATAATTTAAATATAACAAGCATATCTAAACGGTCAATAACAATAAGAATAGAAATAAAATAAACAATAAATATAACCTGTAGTGTCGGCATTGTATGCGCCTTATAAGAATCAGGAATTTCTTCCCAATCGCAATCAAGGGGAAGTTGCCTCACTTGTTCCCCAATAAGACTATTTAACTGCGGTGCATAAGTGCCTACCACTGAGAAGGTGCCTTGATCATCGGTATCAAAGCTTATAGGCAAAGGTTGTCCGTTATTCTCCCTAAAAGCCTTTCTTAAGGCCCGATTTGCCGTCTCACCGATGATCATTGAACCTACAAATATAAGTTATTGAGTTGTGAAAATACATGTAAAAAAAATCAGTTTTATCAATAAAAATTAAATATAAAAAATAATAATAAAAAAAAATCACAATTTGTTACTGCAATAATAGCAAGCAAAGTAAATGAGGGCCGTCTTGGTGGATCACCGACAAGATCCCGCCAGTGTGATCTAGGTCGTATACACGCCATCCGTAAAAGTACAAGTAAAAGAACACATAATTTCGTGGACCAATTAATAATAATATACACATTCATATAAATATACACATTCATATAAACATATAGTAACAATTTCATTCAAATTACAATTTAAAACAATAATTGTCATAATCAAATTACAATTCAAAAACAATTAATTGTCATAATCGTAATCATCACTAGATAAAACTTCTTCAACAACAATAGTGGGGTTCACTTCATCATCATCGACACATCAACATCATCATCATCAAGGACATGAGCAACGACGTTATCTTCATTAGTAACAAAATCAAGATCTTCAAAGAACAACATCCGGTGGGCGCCCACTGTTGATTCATCATTTACACTCAAATTCGCATACTCAAAACCATTCAAACCAACAGACAATGCAACATCAGATGAACTGCTGCCATGTATAACATCCTGATAAGAATCTACCACATCCCCATGCCAGATCTTCCGATGATGAACATCTTCGACAACCTTCCAATGAGGTGGTCGTCTAGCAGGGTCTTCAAGGTAGAAGACTTGTGTTGCTTGTGTCGCAAGAATGTATTGTTGATTTCTATAAGCATCCCGTTCAGTCAAAATATGATGTATGCCATGTTCAATGTAAGAACGTCTGGAGCGTGGCGTAGGGTTAGTAGGGTTACGGGTGTCGAGCCATATACATCGGAACAACACAACTTTACGGTTGCCCATATAAGTGAGCTCTAGAATTTCTTCCAGTTGACCATAATACATAGCTCCATCAGGCCCGGGTGTTGAAACTCCACTGCTTTGAGTGGTATGAAGTTTATCGCGTCGATGCACCAAGAACTTCACACCGTTCACTATGCATGCGGGGTATGTACTTGCACTAGATGAAGGTCCACATGCCAAAGAGAGTAACTCGGGACTACAACTTGGGTCTTTTGCCACGCTCTTTTCACGAATCTACGAAAGAGATACAAACAGATTTAGTCGAGCAATAACTTTGTACTACAAGGTAATATATCTAATGCGTTTACCTTGTGATTGAACCAGGGAGGAAAACTTGTTTCCACGGTATCGTTAGGAAATTCATTGCACAAAGGTAATGAATAAGTCATCGGAAACAAATAACTTAAGAAAAAAAAGGGTTCTTCAAAATATAAAAAAGAAGAAACATAATCTTTGTACGCCAGGATGTCTGCGTCTATTTCAGGACTTTTGTTAAGTATAAACCATACAACCGCCTGCATAACATCTCAGATTCAACCGAAGTCGGGCGTTTCTACCCACCGGTTTGCCTACGGACCGGAACACACGGAATTTATTTGGTTGTTCAGGCAAACTGTCATCATTTCTGTCAAGACAATTAAATCTCGTCTCGACATCCTTAAGATAACGCGAACAGAAAGTTAATGCTTCTTTTGCAACATAACCCTCTGCTATAGAACCTTCAGGCTTGGCTTTATTTCGGACATAATTTTTTAGTTTTTTCATGTATCTTTCAAATGGATACATTCACCTGTAGTAAACAAGGCCACCTAGAATAGCCTCTTCGGGTAAATGTATAACCAAATGAATCATTATGTCAAAAAAAGCAGGAGGAAATATTTGCTCTAAATTAATCATAACCTCGATCATTTGCTTTTTAGCTTTCTCCATGTCCTGCTGCATCAAATTTCGAGTACAAATCTGCTTAAAGAATAAGCAGAGCTCGATTAATGGGGTTGAAATGTCTTTAGGTAAGTATCGATGAACTTCATAAGGAAGTAACCGCTGCATCATTATATGACAGTCATGAGATTTTAGGCCCGTTATGTTGTTATCATCAGCGGTCACTTTTTTCTTGAAGTTGGATCCAAACCCATCAGCTAGTCTAACTCCTTTGATGAATTTACAAAAAAGTTTTTTGTTTTCTGGTGTGAAAGAGTACGTTGGATGAGGCTTATCGAACTTCCCGTTTCCTTTATCAACGAGCCACAACTCCTTTCGAACTCCCAAAGTTTTCAAGTCTTGCCTTGCCTTTAGCGTGTCTTTGGATTTGTCGCTCATTAACAAGGTATTCAAAGACACTCTCAAGCACGTTCTTTTCGATGTGCATGACATCGAGATTGTGTTTTAGTAGAAGAACGGCCAATACTCCAGTTCGTAGAAGATAGAACGCTTACTCCAATTCAATTCGATTTCGATTAGGTTTAGGGTTATTTTTAAAGTATTTGGATGCTTCCCGAGACACGTTTAAAGACTTTACTAATTTGAATCATGATTTTCATGGGTAAAGCTTCAGGAGGATGGTTCTTTCAGTTTACCATGGAATTCCTTATGTTTATTCCTCGGTGGATGCCTTACGCGTAAGAATCTTCTATACCCAACATAAGCGATTTTATGCTTCACGAAGCGATGGAGTGTCCCGATTACATGTGGGCACGCATAGTAGCCTTGTCCAATCCACCCAGACAAACTACTTCGAGCTGGAAAGTCATTGATAGTCCATAAAACCGCCGCTTTCATTTTGAAATGAGTACCCGTAGCAGCGTCTAAAGTCCACTCTCCTATCCATAACTCTTTGAGTTCTTTGATCAAAGGCTGCAGAAAAACAACAATGTCCTTTGCAACTGATTTAGGGCCAGGAATTAACATCGTCAACATTAAAGAAGTCTCTTTCATACACATCCAAGGGGGTGTGTTGTATGTTGTCAATATCACCGGCCACATGCTGTAACCTTGACTCATGTTGCCAAACGGATTGAAACCATCAGCAGCCAACCCTAATCGGACATTTCTAGGGTCACGAGAAAACTCAGGTTTCATTATGTCAAAATTTTTCCATGCTTGACCATCACACGGGTGATTCATCTTACCGTTTGAGATGTCATCCACTTTGAGATGTCTTTTGTGTTGAACATACGTTGTAGTCTAGGTTTTAACGAAAAGTAACGCAACACCTTGTTGGCAACTTTCTTCCCCTTTGTCTTTAGGTTTTTCCATCTACTCTCGTTGCAGATTGGACAATTATTGAGACTTTTGTTCTCATTTGATCCCCAAAATAAAAAACAATCATTTATACAAGCATGGATCGATTCGTATCCTAACCCGATATCTTTGTATGTCTTCTTGATTTCATAGTATGACGGTGGGAAATTAAATCCTTTATTAGGGGGACATACCTTTTGCAAAAGAGCTAGAATCTTGTTAAACCCGACATCTGTTATTTTATGTAAGACCTTGATGTGCGAAAGCTCGGACGTAAAGCCCAATGTAGTCATATCACAACCTGGGTACAACTTTTGGGTGGACCTAGCAAGTAACTCTTCGTACTTGTTAGTAATGCTAGGATCACTGGTTTGAGCTGGTTGAGGACCTGTTGTTTGATCTGGTTGAGAAACTGTTGTTTGAGATGGTGGAGTTGGGACATTATCAGCAGAAATATCTTGGAAGAATGCATCCATGTCCATGTGTTCAGGTGAAGGTGGTTGTGGTGTGTTGTGTACTACGGGTGGAGGAAGTAGTTCACCGTGATATTTCCAAGGGGTATAAAGTGTGCCAAACCTGTATTTAGATATGTGTGACTCAAGAGTTTTGAGCGTACCCAATTTAGTTGGAGCGTTACCACAACGAACACATGGGCAATGAATCATTTTTGTGATGGGGTTTACCAATGGCTCACAATGCGCGATGAATGCAAAAAGACCATTTAAAAATTCTGGGGAATTACGGTTGGATACAGTGGTCCAACTCTTATCAATTGTCATGATCGTTGTAAAAAACATATTCAAAAAATGAATTTATATATATACATACATATTCAAACATGAAAAGGCGTAATTATGAGTCGTTATGTTTACCTAGTGCAACTATGGAAGGCAATCCTAACCCACTCTTTGAATGTGTCGTTCATATGATCGCAGATAATCGATTTACTATTTGAAAAATTGCAAAGATTTCTCAACTCCCCAAATATGTGCATTAAAGACATATTTGTAGGAGTGAAAGGGAAATCTTGTCAATTTCTCTCAAATAGTAAAACGATTATACGCATCCATATCCTAAGTGAGACAAAACATTCAAAAGATCCCAAAAGGGGACTTTCCAAATTAATTTATAATAAATTAATTTCGGACGGGTTTTCTATAGGATGATTAACTTCGGACGGGGAATTTCCAAAATTAATCACTAAAATCCTAAAAACAGCAACACAAGTTTAACAATCACAATATTACTAACCAAAGTATCATTTTCATTATCGACAATTAATAACATATCACATGACATTTTTTCCGATATCACATATTATTTTCATTTTAACACGGTCACTTTAAGTATTATAAGTAACAATTAATAACATATCACATGACATTTTTTCCGATATCACATATCATTTTCATTTTAACACGGTCACTTTAAGTATTATAAGTAACAATTAATAACATATCACATGACATTTTTTCCGATATCACATATCATTTTCATTTTAACACGGTCACTTTAAGTTTATAAGTAACAATTAATAACATATCACATGACATTTTTTCCGATATCACATATTATTTTCATTTTAACACGGTCACTTTAAGTATTATAAGTAACAATTAATAACATATCACATGACATTTTTTCCGATATCACATATCATTTTCATTTTAACACGGTCACTTTAAGTATTATAAGTAACAATTAATAACATATCACATGACATTTTTTCCGATATCACATATCATTTTCATTTTAACACGGTCACTTTAAGTTTATAAGTAACAATTAATAACATATCACATGACATTTTTTCCGATATCACATATCATTTTCATTTTAACACGGTCACTTTAAGTTTATAAGTAACAATTAATAACATATCACATGATATTTTTTCCGATATCACATATCATTTTCATTTTAACACGGTCACTTTAAGTATTATAAGTAACAATTAATAACATATCACATGACATTTTTTCCGATATCACATATCATTTTCATTTTAACACGGTCACTTTAAGTTTATAAGTAACAATTAATAACATATCACATGACATTTTTTCCGATATCACATATCATTTTCATTATCGACAAAGTAATAAAAGTATATACATTATCGACAAAGTAATAAAAGTATATATATATACCTATTTCGCGGCTGAAATACAGGAAGTGAAGAAAAGAGAAAGAGAAAAAGAGGTGGTCCCGGCTGTCCCAAACTGTCCCAAACACTACACATAAAACCATAGTTAAACAAATTATTGTCATCCCAAAACACATTGTCGTACCAAATTAATTAATAAAAACTTTTTACGACGACATTGTCGTACCAAAACACATTAACAAAATAAAAAAAAATCACTAACCAACACAAAAGGTGGTGGTGGTGTCGAATTGAAGAAAATAGCGTTTTTTTAGGATTTTTATTGATTTTTATGATGTTTTTACGAGCAGTTTTTGGGTGAGTTTTTTTGCTAAGTGTTGAGAGAGAAGAAGATGCGGATCTGTGTCAATTATTGAGATAAAAATGGGACGACACAAAAAGGGACGACAAAGTCGTACCTTTTTGTTTTTTTTGCGAAATATTTGGCGCGTTGTTTAATTTTTCACGGAAAATTTTGGTGAAAAAAAGGGTACGACAAATGTCGTCCCTTTTTGTTTTTTTTTTTTTTCTTTATCTTTTGTATATTAAAATGTGTTTAGAATATTTAATTAATACTAAATAAATTAAATTTGTTATAAAAATTTTAAATAATTTTAAAATTAATTAAATTAGTTATAAAAAGTTTAAATAAATTAAAAATAATTTAAATTAGTTATAAAAAATTTAAAAATAATTTAAATTAGTTATAAGAAATTTAAATAATTTAAAAATAATTTAAATTAGTTATAAAATATTTAAATTTATTGAAAATGATTTAAAATTAATTATAAATTGTTTATATAAATTAAAACGGGTGAAATGTTAAACGAACGAGTCAAGATGATGTCGTTATACATGACATGTTAAAATGGATGAATCGAGATAGTATCGTGATACATGATATGTAACACTAACGAGTCTAGGTGATATCGTTATACATGATATGTTAAACGAACGAGTCGAGATGATATCGTTATACATGATGTTAAACGAACGAGTCGAGGTGATATCGTTATACATGACAATGTTAAACGAACGAGTCAAGATAATATCGTTATACTAACAAGTCAAGGTGATATCATCAAAACTGGGTAGTCTATAACTCTTTATCTCATCAAAACATCCAACCAAAATAATGGCGCCAAAACTTCCCTCCAAAAATACTGGCGCCAAAACTTTCCACCAGAATCTTCCAGATCTGCTCTATATATCACATAAAGAAAACTTGAGATCTTATCCCACCAAAAGCCAACAGATCTTATCCTCAAAACCACTCAACCTCACAACCTCTTATCTTCACACAAATTTCAAAACCTGAGATGGAGTCATTTAATCCTTTTATGTGTTCTTGTAGAGCAGGAAATATAAAATTAAGAACATCACATAGAGAATATTCAGCTGGACGACAATATTATGCATGTCCTATGTCAAAGGTGAACAATCATACATTTCTTATTAATGTAAGTATACAAATAATTGGGTTGTAATCTCTTATAATTTTCTTATTATGTAACAGCCCAGAAAAGATAATGGGTGCGGATATTTTATGTGGAAGGATGCATTTGACGAGTACTTAAGAACAATCTCTTCTCAAGGTTCGGATCCGCACCAACGAGTGCTCGAGTTGCCATGAAAAGATCTTAGGATAAACTTGCCGGAATCACAAAACATGTGCTAGAGACAAGAGTAAGGTTCTTGGAGGCCGACTTGAAATGGCAAGGATTCCCGACGACCACGCATGTCGGTCGGATGCATTATCATGAGTGTTAGGTGACATGAAAATCTTCGTATGTAGTAGTAGTAGTTGTTGTTGGTCTTGTAGTTGTTGTTGTTTTTGATGATGATGTTGTTGTTGTTGTTAATCAAAGTAGTAGTTGTTCTTATAGTTGTTGTTGTTGATGTTGTTGTTGTTCTTGTAGTATGTATCTGTCAAGTATTTTTATAAATCAAAGCACATCTTCGGATTTGTAAAGTCGCCATGTTCTTAGTTAACTAGATTATGGTGTCCAAACACCCCTTTTCCAATACTAATTCCAATACCAGATTATGGTATACGTATCATGTTAAACGACCAAGTATAGGTACTATTGGTATACGTATCACTTATTACTGTGTACCTTTCAATTTGACCATGTTCTAAGTTAACAAGATTATGGTTTCCAAACACCCATTTTCCAATACTAAATTACACATGAATAAAGAAACAACTTGACAACAAAACGAAACAGATCAAACGAAACAACTTGACAACAAAACGAAACAGATCAAACGAAACAACTTGACAACAAAATGAAACAACTTGACAACACGACATAGACCATAACAAACATCGCCCATTCAATTTTTTCCCTGCTACTTCCCGCTCTGCTAGAACCTGCACCATCTTTTACCTTCCTTTGCTTGACGAACTGTTCAAACAATGCTTCAAGATTTGTTACCCTATTTCCTGCATCATCAAATGTGTAATCGAACGGGCTTTTTTCACTTCATCTTTTTCCTTCCTTTGCTTGACGAATCGCTCAAACATTGCTTCACTTCCAGTGTGTTTTCTCCTCCAACACCATTAGCTTCAGGTCAAATACACCTGTAGAATGGCTCTACTTTCTTTAACCATTCCGAATGCGCTCTCATCAACGGGTCTATGTTCTTATAAGAACCATATTCATCATAAATTTTTGACCCATACGTATCAAGAACTCGAGTAAAGAGATATATCGACGATAAAACCAATGACCACTCTTTTTAAGTGTAATCACCATTATATTGTTACGTGTGTTTTGTGGGAATTGACGATTGGGTTATTCATGTTTTGTCGGGATATATAAGGAAAACTTTGCGGGAAAAATAATGGCGGAAAAAATAATGGCGGGAAACTATTGGCGGTAAATATTTTCTTTAATTCTATAAATGTATTTAATTTTAAATTAAAGTATTTAATTATAAATATAAACTATTTAATTTTAATTCTATATTAAATAAAAGTACTTAAATTAAATAAAAATAATTTAATTAAAAGCGATTTAAATATATATATATATATATATATATATATATATATATATATATATATATATATATATATATATATATATATATATATATATATATATATATATAGGGTAGGGTTAAAATGAAAGTTTCTTATAATGAAAAGAATGAGAAGGCATGTGGAGGTGACATGTGTCACCTTTGCCACATCACCATGCCATGTCATGTGACATGTGTCACCCCACCCCACCCCACCCCACCCACCTACCCCTCAAAAAAAATTTTTTCCGCCAAAAAAATTTTTTTGGGCAAAAAATTTTTTTTTTTCCCGCCAAAATTTCCGCCAAAATTTATTATCGCATCACAGTTATAAAAATACCGCATCACAATTATAATTGTGATGCGATAATTTATAACCTTAATGCACTAAAATCATGATTATGATGCAATAAATTTATAACCGTGATGCAAGAACTTATAACCTTAATGCACTAATAAGTTTTGGCATCTTTATTATAAGTTAATAGTTCAAAGGCATCAACTATGATGCACTAAAATCAAGTTATAACCTTAAATGCACTAAAATCATGATTGTGATGCAATAACTTTATAACCGTGATGCGAGAATTTATAACCTTAGGGGTGGCAACACTTTGATTCCATACCTCACCATACCTCACAACCCACCAATAATTTCATTCCACCTAATCACATACCTCACCATAGTTTTTTAGTGGCAATGGTCATTCCATACCTCACTTTTTTTTCTTTTTTAAATTCATAATTAAATCAAACAATTAAATAAAAACATAATATTTCATTAATAATAAAAAACAAATTACATAATACTTAAAAAATTGCATAATACTTAAAAAAATACGCATCTAAATATCCGTCGGCCATCCATATTGCTCCGCATACTCACGTTTTTTGGTAATTGTGATCTCTCGCATTCTCGGATCAATTATGTGATCGTGAGGTTGGTTATAGAACCTCAGTGCCCGATGATAAGCCTTTTCTTCAATATTACGGATTTGGGCCGACAACAATTTTTCGGCCAAGCCATCCTTTGTAGACCTTTGCTCCGCTATCGATTCCAATATTTGTATTTTCCTTAATTTTGAAAATGAAACACACGCTCCTCTTGAATTCCTCCATGCCGCTACGGCAAAAGATGCCGCAAACCATACCGAATTCATGATGCCGCTAGGGTGGCAATGGGATGCCGCATGATGCCTAGCCAAACCGCAAGTTACACCGGGGTGTTGCCACCCCTTAATGCACTAAAATCATAATTGTGACGCAAGAACTTATAACCTTAATGCACTAATAAGTCTTTATGCATCTTTATTATAAGTTCTTGCATCATGAGTTAATAGTTAAGTGCATCAACTATGATGCACTAAAATCAATGTTATAACATTAATGCACTAAAATCATGATTGTGATGCAAGAACTTTATAAGCGTGATGCGATAATTTATAACCTTAATGCACTAAAATTATGATTTGTGATGCGATAACTTTATAATCGTGATGCAAGAAAAAATTTGGCGGAAATTTTTGGCGGGAAAAAAATTTTTGCCCAAAAAAATTTTTTCAAGGAAAAAATTTTTTTTCGGGGGTGGGGGTGGGGGGCGGTGGGTGGGTGGGGTGGGGTATGGTGATGTGGCATGATGATGTGGCAAGGTGACACATGTCACCTCCACACGCCTTCTCATTCTTTCATTCTAAGAAACTTTTCATAATAACCCAAACCTACATATATATATATATATATATATATATATATATATATATATATATATATATATATATATATATATATATATATATATATATATATATATATATATATATATATATATATATATATATATATATATATATATATATATATATATATAGGGAAGGGATCGGGTGCGTTCACTTTTAAGTACGGATGGTACGGATGAATATCACCGCACGATCAAGTGTCCATCGATCTCACGTTAAAAAACGCGGTGGCATTTTCGTAATTAATCTATACTATTATAATATCGGTGTAGATCCGAATAACAAAA